>OX401413.1:13437037-13837037 GCA_947846245.1 Cerastoderma edule
CTCTAAACTATTTCTCAACTATTTTTGGTAAAGGGTTAAACAAACAAAAGTTTGATCTGGCCAGGTCCCAAACTTCAGACTCCAGTCTTCCAAGTCATGAATGGGACAATCCAATGAACAAGTCAGCATACATTGAAAACAGTGTGTGGAAAAGGACTTGTGTAATGAGTAATGTGAACTCTATATACATGTATGTCAAACAATAACAAAGACAAAAGGGAGGCAACTTTGCCCATCTTTCCCCCATGAGTAAACTTGCTGTTGATCCCCTTACTCTGACTTTCACGGCATACTTTTCTAAGCAGCAGCGGGGATAAAGAAATTGCCCATTCATAAGGAGGATTTCAATGCTTTGGGTGGAGTCGTGTGTGTGGGTCGGGTTTCTGGGGGGAAGTTACTCTGTGCGGATATGAACATATACACTAACAGTCTTGCCAGATTATGGGTAAAGGGTTAGCAATCAGAAACATAATAATCAGTAGAATTACTCAATGAAACACTGTAGGAAAAGGGACAATGACTGGTTTGATTATCTCCATATAGAAATATTGATCGGACGGGGTCTCGAACAAACGACATTCTGGTTAACGTGGTAAAATCAGAAACATCGTCTGCATACTCTTTAAAATAGATTGCCTTGAAAGACTGAATCCCTAATTACCATATTTTACTATCATAAAGTACCGATACGTTTCAAAGTATTTTATTCTGCCGCTCTGTTTGTTTGGGACTTAACGCTGATGTCAACAGTATTCTAGTCATTTTGATGACTTTTTCATCTGTTTTATTTTCCACGAAGAGCAATTTGGTGGGTTTGTCCAATGAGACATGTCGCATTGACTTCTTATACCATTACCAAACAATAACGACATTTGACCAGTTTGTTGGAGGCGACTTTGGAAAACGTTGTGGGAAAATGAGAAATTGCTCTTCACCAGCAATTTCTCCTTTTCCCACAATGTTTTCTGCTCTATCCCAAGATTATTTTTCAAATTCATCGCATTTAGAAATGGCGTCTGAAACTCTTCCAGTTAGGGACTCTCTAAACTATTTCTCAACTATTTTGGGCAAAGGGTTAAACAAACAAAAGTTTGATCTGGCCAGGTCTCAAACTTCAGACTCCAGTCTTCCAAGTCAAGAATGGGACAATCCAATGAACAAGTTAGCATACATTGAAAACAGTGTGCGGAAAAGGACTTGTGTAATGAGTAATGTGAACTCTCTATACATGTATGTCAAACAATAACAAAGAAAAAAGGGAGACAATTTTGCCCATCTTTCCCCCATGAGTAAACTTGCTGTTGATTCCCTTACTCTGACTTTCACGGCATACTATTCTAAGCAGCAGCGTGGATAAAGAAATTGCCCATTCATAAGGAGGATTTCAATGCTTTGGGTGGAGTCGGGTGGGGTGGTCGGGTTTCTGGGGGGAAGTTACTCTGTGCGGATATGAACATATACACTAACAGTCTTGCCAGATTATGGGTAAAGGGTTAGCAAGCAGAAACATAATAATCAGTAGAATTACTCAATGAAACACTGTAGGAAAAGGGACAATGACTTATTTGATTATCTCTATATGGAAATATTGATCGGACGGGGTCTCGAACAAACGACATTCTGGTTAACGTAGTAAGATCAGAAACATCGTCTGCATACTTCTTTAGAATAGATTGCCTTGAAAGACTGAATCCCTAATTACCCTATTTTACTATCATAAAGTACCGATACGTTTCAAAGTATTTTATTCTGTCGCTCGGTTTGTTTTGGACTTAACGCTGATGTCAACAGTATTCTAGTCATTTTGATGACTTTTCCATCTGTTTTATTTTCCACGTAGAGCAATTTGGTGGGTTTGTCCAATGAGACATGTCGCATTGACTTCTTATACCATTACCAAACAATAACGACATTTGACCAGTTTGTTGGAGGCGACTTTGGAAAAACGTTGTGGGAAAATGAGAAATTGCTCTTCACCAGCAATTTCTCCTTTTCCCACAATGTTTTCTGCTCTATCCCAAGTTTATTTTTCAAATTCATCGCATTTAGAAATGGCGTCTGAAACTCTTCCAGTTAGGGACTCTCTAAACTATTTCTCAACTATTTTTGGTAAAGGGTTAAACAAACAAAAGTTTGATCTGGCCAGGTCTCAAACTTCAGACTCCAGTCTTCCAAGTCATGAATGGGACAATCCAATGAACAAGTTAGCATACATTGAAAACAGTGTGTGGAAAAGGACTTGTGTAATGAGTAATGTGAACTCTATATACATGTATGTCAAACAATAACAAAGACAAAAGGGAGACAACTTTGCCCATCTTTCCTCCATGAGTAAACTTGCTGTTGATCCCCTTACTCTGACTTTCACGGCATACTATTCTAAGCAGCAGCGTGGATAAAGAAATTGCCCATTCATAAGGAGGATTTCAATGCTTTGGGTGGAGTCGGGTGTGGGGGTCGGGTTTCTGGGGGGAAGTTACTCTGTGCGGATATGAACATATACACTAACAGTCTTGCCAGATTATGGGTAAAGGGTTAGCAATCAGAAACATAATAATCAGTAGAATTACTCAATGAAACACTGTAGGAAAAGGGACAATGACTTATTTGATTATCTCCATATAGAAATATTGATCGGACGGGGTCTCGAACAAACGACATTCTGGTTAACGTGGTAAAATCAGAAACATCGTCTGCATACTTCTTTAGAATAGATTGCCTTGAAAGACTGAATCCCTAATTACCCTATTTTACTATCATAAAGTACCGATACGTTTCAAAGTATTTTATTCTGTCGCTCGGTTTGTTTTGGACTTAACGCTGATGTCAACAGTATTCTAGTCATTTTGATGACTTTTCCATCTGTTTTATTTTCCACGTAGAGCAATTTGGTGGGTTTGTCCAATGAGACATGTCGCATTGACTTCTTATACCATTACCAAACAATAACGACATTTGACCAGTTTGTTGGAGGCGACTTTGGAAAAACGTTGTGGGAAAATGAGAAATTGCTCTTCACCAGCAATTTCTCCTTTTCCCACAATGTTTTCTGCTCTATCCCAAGTTTATTTTTCAAATTCATCGCATTTAGAAATGGCGTCTGAAACTCTTCCAGTTAGGGACTCTCTAAACTATTTCTCAACTATTTTTGGTAAAGGGTTAAACAAACAAAAGTTTGATCTGGCCAGGTCTCAAACTTCAGACTCCAGTCTTCCAAGTCATGAATGGGACAATCCAATGAACAAGTTAGCATACATTGAAAACAGTGTGTGGAAAAGGACTTGTGTAATGAGTAATGTGAACTCTATATACATGTATGTCAAACAATAACAAAGACAAAAGGGAGACAACTTTGCCCATCTTTCCCCCATGAGTAAACTTGCTGTTGATCCCCTTACTCTGACTTTCACGGCATACTATTCTAAGCAGCAGCGTGGATAAAGAAATTGCCCATTCATAAGGAGGATTTCAATGCTTTGGGTGGAGTCGGGTGTGGGGGTCGGGTTTCTGGGGGGAAGTTACTCTGTGCGGATATGAACATATACACTAACAGTCTTGCCAGATTATGGGTAAAGGGTTAGCAATCAGAAACATAATAATCAGTAGAATTACTCAATGAAACACTGTAGGAAAAGGGACAATGACTTATTTGATTATCTCCATATAGAAATATTGATCGGACGGGGTCTCGAACAAACGACATTCTGGTTAACGTGGTAAAATCAGAAACATCGTCTGCATACTTCTTTAGAATAGATTGCCTTGAAAGACTGAATCCCTAATTACCATATTTTACTATCATAAAGTACCGATACGTTTCAAAGTATTTTATTCTGTCGCACGGTTTGTTTTGGACTTAACGCTGATGTCAACAGTATTCTAGTCATTTTGATGACTTTTTCATCTGTTTTATTTTCCACGTAGAGCAATTTGGTGGGTTTGTCCAATGAGACATGTCGCATTGACTTCTTATACCATTACCAAACAATAACGACATTTGACCAGTTTGTTGGAGGCGACTTTGGAAAAACGTTGTGGGAAAATGAGAAATTGCTCTTCACCAGCAATTTCTCCTTTTCCCACAATGTTTTCTGCTCTATCCCAAGTTTATTTTTCAAATTCATCGCATTTAGAAATGGCGTCTGAAACTCTTCCAGTTAGGGACTCTCTAAACTATTTCTCAACTATTTTTGGTAAAGGGTTAAACAAACAAAAGTTTGATCTGGCCAGGTCTCAAACTTCAGACTCCAGTCTTCCAAGTCATGAATGGGACAATCCAATGAACAAGTTAGCATACATTGAAAACAGTGTGTGGAAAAGGACTTGTGTAATGAGTAATGTGAACTCTATATACATGTATGTCAAACAATAACAAAGACAAAAGGGAGACAACTTTGCCCATCTTTCCCCCATGAGTAAACTTGCTGTTGATCCCCTTACTCTGACTTTCACGGCATACTATTCTAAGCAGCAGCGTGGATAAAGAAATTGCCCATTCATAAGGAGGATTTCAACGCTTTGGGTGGAGTCGGGTGTGGGGGTCGGGTTTCTGGGGGGAAGTTACTCTGTGCGGATATGAACATATACACTAACAGTCTTGCCAGATTATGGGTAAAGGGTTAGCAATCAGAAACATAATAATCAGTAGAATTACTCAATGAAACACTGTAGGAAAAGGGACAATGACTTATTTGATTATCTCCATATAGAAATATTGATCGGACGGGGTCTCGAACAAACGACATTCTGGTTAACGTGGTAAAATCAGAAACATCGTCTGCATACTTCTTTAGAATAGATTGCCTTGAAAGACTGAATCCCTAATTACCCTATTTTACTATCATAAAGTACCGATACGTTTCAAAGTATTTTATTCTGTCGCTCGGTTTGTTTTGGACTTAACGCTGATGTCAACAGTATTCTAGTCATTTTGATGACTTTTCCATCTGTTTTATTTTCCACGTAGAGCAATTTGGTGGGTTTGTCCAATGAGACATGTCGCATTGACTTCTTATACCATTACCAAACAATAACGACATTTGACCAGTTTGTTGGAGGCGACTTTGGAAAAACGTTGTGGGAAAATGAGAAATTGCTCTTCACCAGCAATTTCTCCTTTTCCCACAATGTTTTCTGCTCTATCCCAAGATTATTTTTCAAATTCATCGCATTTAGAAATGGCGTCTGAAACTCTTCCAGTTAGGGACTCTCTAAACTATTTCTCAACTATTTTTGGTAAAGGGTTAAACAAACAAAAGTTTGATCTGGCCAGGTCTCAAACTTCAGACTCCAGTCTTCCAAGTCATGAATGGGACAATCCAATGAACAAGTTAGCATACATTGAAAACAGTGTGTGGAAAAGGACTTGTGTAATGAGTAATGTGAACTCTATATACATGTATGTCAAACAATAACAAAGAAAAAAGGGAGACAACTTTGCCCATCTTTCCCCCATGAGTAAACTTGCTGTTGATCCCCTTACTCTGACTTTCACGGCATACTATTCTAAGCAGCAGCGTGGATAAAGAAATTGCCCATTCATAAGGAGGATTTCAATGCTTTGGGTGGAGTCGGGTGTGGGGGTCGGGTTTCTGGGGGGAAGTTACTCTGTGCGGATATGAACATATACACTAACAGTCTTGCCAGATTATGGGTAAAGGGTTAGCAATCAGAAACATAATAATCAGTAGAATTACTCAATGAAACACTGTAGGAAAAGGGACAATGACTTATTTGATTATCTCCATATGGAAATATTGATCGGACGGGGTCTCGAACAAACGACATTCTGGTTAACGTGGTAAAATCAGAAGCATCGTCTGCATACTTCTTTAGAATAGATTGCCTTGAAAGACTGAATCCCTAATTACCCTATTTTACTATCATAAAGTACCGATACGTTTCAAAGTATTTTATTCTGTCGCTCGGTTTGTTTTGGACTTAACGCTGATGTCAACAGTATTCTAGTCATTTTGATGACTTTTTCCATCTGTTTTATTTTCCACGTAGAGCAATTTGGTGGGTTTGTCCAATGAGACATGTCGCATTGACTTCTTATACCATTACCAAACAATAACGACATTTGACCAGTTTGTTGGAGGCGACTTTGGAAAAACGTTGTGGGAAAATGAGAAATTGCTCTTCACCAGCAATTTCTCCTTTTCCCACAATGTTTTCTGCTCTATCCCAAGATTATTTTTCAAATTCATCGCATTTAGAAATGGCGTCTGAAACTCTTCCAGTTAGGGACTCTCTAAACTATTTCTCAACTATTTTTGGTAAAGGGTTAAACAAACAAAAGTTTGATCTGGCCAGGTCTCAAACTTCAGACTCCAGTCTTCCAAGTCATGAATGGGACAATCCAATGAACAAGTTAGCATACATTGAAAACAGTGTGTGGAAAAGGACTTGTGTAATGAGTAATGTGAACTCTATATACATGTATGTCAAACAATAACAAAGACAAAAGGGAGACAACTTTGCCCATCTTTCCCCCATGAGTAAACTTGCTGTTGATCCCCTTACTCTGACTTTCACGGCATACTATTCTAAGCAGCAGCGTGGATAAAGAAATTGCCCATTCATAAGGAGGATTTCAATGCTTTGGGTGGAGTCGGGTGTGGGGGTCGGGTTTCTGGGGGGAAGTTACTCTGTGCGGATATGAACATATACACTAACAGTCTTGCCAGATTATGGGTAAAGGGTTAGCAATCAGAAACATAATAATCAGTAGAATTACTCAATGAAACACTGTAGGAAAAGGGACAATGACTTATTTGATTATCTCCATATAGAAATATTGATCGGACGGGGTCTCGAACAAACGACATTCTGGTTAACGTGGTAAAATCAGAAACATCGTCTGCATACTTCTTTAGAATAGATTGCCTTGAAAGACTGAATCCCTAATTACCTATTTTACTATCATAAAGTACCGATACGTTTCAAAGTATTTTATTCTGTCGCTCGGTTTGTTTGGGACTTAACGCTGATGTCAACAGTATTCTAGTCATTTTGATGACTTTTTCATCTGTTTTATTTTCCACGTAGAGCAATTTGGTGGGTTTGTCCAATGAGACATGTCGCATTGACTTCTTATACCATTACCAAACAATAACGACATTTGACCAGTTTGTTGGAGGCGACTTTGGAAAAACGTTGTGGGAAAATGAGAAATTGCTCTTCACCAGCAATTTCTCCTTTTCCCACAATGTTTTCTGCTCTATCCCAAGTTTATTTTTCAAATTCATCGCATTTAGAAATGGCGTCTGAAACTCTTCCAGTTAGGGACTCTCTAAACTATTTCTCAACTATTTTTGGTAAAGGGTTAAACAAACAAAAGTTTGATCTGGCCAGGTCTCAAACTTCAGACTCCAGTCTTCCAAGTCATGAATGGGACAATCCAATGAACAAGTTAGCATACATTGAAAACAGTGTGTGGAAAAGGACTTGTGTAATGAGTAATGTGAACTCTATATACATGTATGTCAAACAATAACAAAGAAAAAAGGGAGACAACTTTGCCCATCTTTCCCCCATGAGTAAACTTGCTGTTGATCCCCTTACTCTGACTTTCACGGCATACTATTCTAAGCAGCAGCGTGGATAAAGAAATTGCCCATTCATAAGGAGGATTTCAATGCTTTGGGTGGAGTCGGGTGTGGGGGTCGGGTTTCTGGGGGGAAGTTACTCTGTGCGGATATGAACATATACACTAACAGTCTTGCCAGATTATGGGTAAAGGGTTAGCAATCAGAAACATAATAATCAGTAGAATTACTCAATGAAACACTGTAGGAAAAGGGACAATGACTTATTTGATTATCTCCATATAGAAATATTGATCGGACGGGGTCTCGAACAAACGACATTCTGGTTAACGTGGTAAAATCAGAAGCATCGTCTGCATACTTCTTTAGAATAGATTGCCTTGAAAGACTGAATCCCTAATTACCCTATTTTACTATCATAAAGTACCGATACGTTTCAAAGTATTTTATTCTGTCGCTCGGTTTGTTTTGGACTTAACGCTGATGTCAACAGTATTCTAGTCATTTTGATGACTTTTTCATCTGTTTTATTTTCCACGTAGAGCAATTTGGTGGGTTTGTCCAATGAGACATGTCGCATTGACTTCTTATACCATTACCAAACAATAACGACATTTGACCAGTTTGTTGGAGGCGACTTTGGAAAAACGTTGTGGGAAAATGAGAAATTGCTCTTCACCAGCAATTTCTCCTTTTCCCACAATGTTTTCTGCTCTATCCCAAGATTATTTTTCAAATTCATCGCATTTAGAAATGGCGTCTGAAACTCTTCCAGTTAGGGACTCTCTAAACTATTTCTCAACTATTTTTGGTAAAGGGTTAAACAAACAAAAGTTTGATCTGGCCAGGTCTCAAACTTCAGACTCCAGTCTTCCAAGTCATGAATGGGACAATCCAATGAACAAGTTAGCATACATTGAAAACAGTGTGTGGAAAAGGACTTGTGTAATGAGTAATGTGAACTCTATATACATGTATGTCAAACAATAACAAAGACAAAAGGGAGACAACTTTGCCCATCTTTCCCCCATGAGTAAACTTGCTGTTGATCCCCTTACTCTGACTTTCACGGCATACTATTCTAAGCAGCAGCGTGGATAAAGAAATTGCCCATTCATAAGGAGGATTTCAATGCTTTGGGTGGAGTCGGGTGTGGGGGTCGGGTTTCTGGGGGGAAGTTACTCTGTGCGGATATGAACATATACACTAACAGTCTTGCCAGATTATGGGTAAAGGGTTAGCAATCAGAAACATAATAATCAGTAGAATTACTCAATGAAACACTGTAGGAAAAGGGACAATGACTTATTTGATTATCTCCATATAGAAATATTGATCGGACGGGGTCTCGAACAAACGACATTCTGGTTAACGTGGTAAAATCAGAAACATCGTCTGCATACTTCTTTAGAATAGATTGCCTTGAAAGACTGAATCCCTAATTACCCTATTTTACTATCATAAAGTACCGATACGTTTCAAAGTATTTTATTCTGTCGCTCGGTTTGTTTTGGACTTAACGCTGATGTCAACAGTATTCTAGTCATTTTGATGACTTTTCCATCTGTTTTATTTTCCACGTAGAGCAATTTGGTGGGTTTGTCCAATGAGACATGTCGCATTGACTTCTTATACCATTACCAAACAATAACGACATTTGACCAGTTTGTTGGAGGCGACTTTGGAAAACGTTGTGGGAAAATGAGAAATTGCTCTTCACCAGCAATTTCTCCTTTTCCCACAATGTTTTCTGCTCTATCCCAAGTTTATTTTTCAAATTCATCGCATTTAGAAATGGCGTCTGAAACTCTTCCAGTTAGGGACTCTCTAAACTATTTCTCAACTATTTTTGGTAAAGGGTTAAACAAACAAAAGTTTGATCTGGCCAGGTCTCAAACTTCAGACTCCAGTCTTCCAAGTCATGAATGGGACAATCCAATGAACAAGTTAGCATACATTGAAAACAGTGTGTGGAAAAGGACTTGTGTAATGAGTAATGTGAACTCTATATACATGTATGTCAAACAATAACAAAGACAAAAGGGAGACAACTTTGCCCATCTTTCCTCCATGAGTAAACTTGCTGTTGATCCCCTTACTCTGACTTTCACGGCATACTATTCTAAGCAGCAGCGTGGATAAAGAAATTGCCCATTCATAAGGAGGATTTCAATGCTTTGGGTGGAGTCGGGTGTGGGGGTCGGGTTTCTGGGGGGAAGTTACTCTGTGCGGATAAAGGGTTAGCAATCAGAAACATAATAATCAGTAGAATTTCTCAATGAAACACTGTAGGAAAAGGGACAATGACTTATTTGATTATCTCCATATGGAAATATTGATCGGACGGGGTCTCGAACAAGCGACATTCGGGCTAACGTGGTAAAATCAGAAGCATCGTCTGCATACTTCTTTAGAATAGATTGCCATGAATCCACACCACCCCAGCCTACCCCCTTCCCCATTTTACTGAAATATTCCTCCTTAAAACTCATTTCTTTTAATTTTTCAACAATAATGTATGCTTAACATCTCCATTAGGACCAGTCAATTGGGCATTTAAGGGGGAACAGGTTAATCATTGTCAACATTCCAATGGACCGAACTACACCATGTCAATCAAACAGCATCATACAAAGTAGTTCGGTTATAATCAGACATTCTTAGCAAAAAATCAAACGATAATGAATGCACAGCTTCTAGTGATACATTCCAATGAATAAGTTAGCATATGTTCAAATATGGCTTATATTATCATTTCAATCTAATTAATATTACCAAATTACATTTGTTTGAAGGACTATTTTTGGGTACTACGACCCGGAAGTATTCTGAAAGCACTCTGGAAGTACTTAATTTCTTAATTTCCCCAAAACGATAAAAATATTCAAAATGGAAAACATTGAAACTATCGTGGTCATCGTTAATACATTTCTAATTCGTGAAGAATGTATTATTCATGCGTGTATCGTACACGGCATCACGTCATGGTTAACATAAATACCTCCATAAACTATACCCGTATAATGATTCTTATTGATTTATCATAATCCGATACTTGTAAACTTGAGATCTTGACATAATAGGCAATGCTTGCTGAATTCAGCTTGACTTAATCAAGACATAATAAATATTCATAAAGAAAAAGAAAAGAGAAAAAACTTACATTACAGCCACATTTAGCCAGGAGCTTGTCCTTTCCTATATAACCTCCATGTTTTGTGAAAAATGAGTTACAACGGTGTAATTTTTATTTATGAACAAACACGCTCACACATGTGACGCGTCTTCTGCAACAATGCATTTGTAATTACTATATACACATAATCATTTCACAAATGCTGTATAATGTCCAGATAAAATAAGTCCTTGTTCACACGAGATTGTATAAAAATACATGTATTCTAAACCATCTTCTTTGCGTACCAAATCAGAAACAGGTATGTTAGGCAAGTCTATTCTATAACCGCAATCATAATCATACATGTATATATCAACAAAAAGTTGTCTGCGCGAGAAAAGTAATGCGATTCAAACATCACGTGCGGGTGACCCAGATACAGTTTAAATTTATTTAGTTACAAATGCAGACGCTCGCGCTACAAGCCTGTCTTAAGAGAAGCCTTATAATATAATAATGTGTCGTCTTCTTTTCAAAAATCTTGAATATCTACTTGATTTTGATGAGGAAAGATACTCAGAGTAGCAGATAGATTAGATCACAGGCCAGTCGCCAAATGAATTGGCGGCTGGCCCGGATCTAACCTGTTTGCATAAGCATGAGGTCGGTTCCAGTACTATAAGGAATAAGAATGTTATACTACATAAATTACGGACGCTGAAATATAGTAGATGTGTTCGTATTTGCTTATTTCATTGAACCTTTTGTCAAACAGTGTTTACAGGCTTTTCTGACAGGTTTACTTCTCTGAATAACTCTTGACTAAAAGAAGGAAAGACAGAAATAGTTTAATCCAAGCTTAACTTAATCGTCCAAAGTACGATTCCTTACCAAGGAATATTTACTCCAATAAACAACTGTATAGATTCTACGTATTTTCCATTTTATTTTGTTATGTAGGTTAAAGGCACGAAAACCAAGTGTTGGGACCAAAGTCTGAGAATTCAAGGATATAATGATGTAACCAGGATTGAACCCAGCATTCTTCTTTAAGGGAGAGATTGTCTATTAATAAAAATATCAAAGCTGTGATATATGATAGTCTCAATAATGATCCGTTCGAACGAAGCTTTTTTCATCATTTGGACATTTATCGTGCTTCGCTACCGAAGGCGTCAGTCATTGAGTCAAAATAGCAATAGCCTTCGAGACTAGTTATCTAGAATATGATATCTGAATGTTTTTTTAGAACCAAAGACTGTGGACCAACGCTAATCGCACTCACATCTCCTAGGTTAGACCAATTCAAACAATACAAGAACTCTGCATGCATGTATACAATTTCCATTAGATGTCAGGCGAGAGTACCTGCTCAAAATTACTGTAGACCATAGGCTCGTCTACTCATAACACTGTAGACAATCTTTTTATAAAATGCCACCATAGAATTAATATAGGCCTATTGGTTAAGAAATTGTTAATGCTTAGTTCCATCTATCAGTATAAGAAGTAAAGACTTTTGAAGATACTTGGGTTTATACACAAGACAATAGTAATTCCTTCTATACACGTGAATCACACATAATTCAAGTTTTGTAATGAACCCTGGTATACTTCAAGATCTGTTGGGCAACTTGCAATGGCAGTGCTCCTGGTGTATTGCTTTAGAATATTTAAAGCATCGATCCTGATGCATATATTTTAAACGACAAATGCGTGCCCTACGCTACTTAAACGACTTAGAGAAAGTAAAAATCATTTCAATGACCTAAAACAAACCTATGTTCACTTACAGCGGTTGATTGTCAAAACTGAAAGGAAGGTAACACCGTTGAACCATAAATAAAATATGCATGTATTTGAACACTTACTTTTTTTCTTTTCTTTTCTTTCATCTGTAAGGTATGTAAAGTATTTTCGGATCCCAAATACTTTCTGTAATCACTAATCACTTAACACATAATTAATTCCATTCATTCGAATATATTATGCACATATTAAGATTTCTTTAATCACGAATCACTATACACACTAATTCCATTCATTTGAACACTCTAAGACTATGCGCACACACAGACATGATTTTTCTACATCTTTAAACCACGCATTCCGATGACAGAATTTCGATATCTTTGGGAGACAGTCTCCCAACTGACTTACGGAATGCCGATGTTTCTATCCGGATTGACCAGCCCTTATGAGCAGTTATGTATGTGGTTTTCCTCCATAATTATGAGTCGGGCATCACAACATAATTGAAATAATGTTGACGCATTATAAAATCCATATAATTGAATGAACTTAATTATGAATCACTTAACAAATAATTAATTTCTTAATTTTAACACTTTATTCACAAGCTTAAATGATTTCTTCAATCATTTACGAAGCACTAAACACATATTTAATTCCATTCATTTGAACACACCTAGAAGCACCGATTCACTTTTTGATATCAACTTTTTAGGCACACTCGTCTACACGCGAATTGCGTGCAACACGTGCTCGGGACGCTAATACACACGTGTACATAAGTAAGGCCACTTCTTTTTCTTTCTTTAGTTTCTCGGACGAATTTAGATAAATGTCGGCTCAGGAAGATCGGAAAAAAGAAGAATCACAAATGATGATGCATTTTCAAATATTTTAATTTGCATATGGCCTTTAAAAGAAAACGGTGTTTCATCATCAGACATCTGTTTGTTCATCTAAATATCAGTTGGATTTGGTAATTATTTTACATGGTAATTTTCAGACTAGCTTTGCCATCAATTAAACTAGATTGGAAGATATTTAACATGTAACCAGAATGACTGAATGAAAGGCGTTTTAGTTTTTGATGGAGTACAAGCACGTATTGGTAGCACAGGTATATTTTTCTGCTTTTTGGCACATCCGGTAGGCGGCCTGAATCCTTTCCTGAAGCAAGTATCACAAATTGGCTGAACGATTGAATGTTTTCTCTTGAGGTCTTACACTCCATTGAGTCACTCAAATCGGTATCCCAACAGTAGAAGTATACATTCTAAAGCATGGGAATGAGTCCGGTATGAAAATGTGAGGAAAATGGAAAATAATCTTTTGAAGGGGCAGAAAACATTGTGGGAAAAGGAGAAATTGCTCTTTTTTTCCCTGAAACCGGCTTTCAAATCGTAATGGTATCGCTATTGCTCAGTTTTTCTATCACTGATGTCAGAGACATACATGTTTATAACATGTTATTTATGTATCTGCGGTCGTGGAGGGCATTGGTCCAGAGGTACCGTTCTACTAAACAACTTATGGAAAATATTTGTGCAAGTCAAAACTGACAAGCATGTACAGTATCTTAAAAGATCATACATTATTGCAATGTGATACGTCATTGGAAGCGTCTCAGAGAGACGTTTCCAATGATGTGTTACTAAGCAATATTGCTTGGCCCAACATTGAAATAAGAATGAATGCTGTTTTTAACTTACGCAAATATTTAGCATATAATGTTTAGTAAAACGGTACCCAGGGGTAGAGCGTCGGCTCCTGGAAACGATGACTGTGTGTTGCCTTGCGAACTTTCATTAATCCGCATTCGGAGCGAGTACTGGTTATGTATCCAGCAAGCACAATCAAGAATGGTTGCGTTTAAGTTTGGTTTTATGAAGTAAGGGGTTGCAGACTCTCTTTTGTTATCCACTAAAGGTATCACCATGTTAAGCCCAGAAAGTCAGTAGAGGCTTCTCTGGGACATTCGAAATGTACATCAGTGAAACATTCCTTCACGTTGTTGCCAAAAGACTCTAAGAAAATGTTCTCCGGCATCAGGTCTTGTAAACTACAAATCGGGAGACATATCCATTTGACAATAAATAGAATACGCTTTTATAAAAGAAGCACTCCTACTCGTGAAAGAACAGTGCCTTCTTTTATCGTAATGCTCACTTGGGTTTGTGCTACACATGAACAAGACAGACTGTATATAACCAGATCATGGGATAATTTGTACTTTCGGGGATCCACAGACAGTCTTTCGTCCAAGCCAGCCTGCGCGCGGGGTTATGTGTCGATCCTTGTCGATGCACTTCGTCTGATGGGTTGTTCTGTGTTTCTCGCCTTTCTTGATTTGTCTTTGACCATAAATCAACGTGACAAATGCAGACCCATAAGGCTGCAGCTAAGATATGAGAGAAAGCGCTTTGGTAGAGCCCTTTAAAAAGTTAACGGGAGGCGCCGTGTTTTTCTTCCGTAATCGCGCTATAACGGGGTAGGCGCCATGTTTAATACCTGTCCCTAGATAATATCCGTAAAAGCCTCACAGAGTTTAGTCCAGATAACTGGTCTCGAAGGCTATTGCTATGTTGACTGACGCCTTCGGTAGCGAAGCACGACAAATGTCCAAATGACGAAAAAAAGCTTCGTTCACGGATCATTATTGAGACTACACAGAGTTAACATTGTCGATTCAAACATCAAATAAAGTTATAAAAATGCACCAATTCTACATACTCAAACTCAAAACTCTTTATTAGGCATGTCGGCACTTTATGTGCCTATGGCCAATACATATACAATATAAAACATAATACAACATGCATGAAAACATGAAAAACAATTTGTAATACATAGAGAGTTAATAATAATATTTTTCTAAATTAAGTTACATGTTTTCTCTATTGCGAACCAATACTTGCTAATCTTGATTCGCATTAGACAAATTAATTATATTATTTCTTAATACTAAAGATTCCTTGATAAACTTACACAAATTCATTTGCATCTTAATCTTTGAAGAAGACATTATGGATAAAAATAAAGTTAAGAATTAGACATCTAGATGGTCTACTGGTAAAACCAAGAAATATTTTGTAAAAGAAAACAATATTGTCTTTAATACGAAAGCCATGTATCCATCTAGGGGCTTTGAAAGTCATATACCTATCTGACTTCACATACATGGTGAGATTTTAATAATGATAGAAAATGAAGAAGAATTATGGGGATGCTTCAAAAGTTTGTTTGCATCTTTGTTAGCGCTGCTTCATGTAGTGTGACAGAAATAGGGTTTATGTATAAATACTACTTCTACAGTCTCGCTGTGGAAGCCGGCTTTTATGGGTGATTCGGTAGAGTGGTTGGCCTTCTCTCGAAGTTAAGCAACGTACTAAATGGTTAGTACTTGGATGGGTGACCCACGATGGCTTGACTCCGAGAGGGACCCGATACACGTTACAGAATTTGTGGCAGCAGTGGGATTTGGTTTGATATCACCATCATTCCCGTCGCATGTTCTCGATCCTTGTTTCTGCTTTGAAGCAGTGTTTATAGTGGCAATAGTACCTTCTTGAAATGTAAAAAAGTCGGTAACTGCCCATGTATGTCTTTGTGACATTTGTGACTTCGGGACGAAGTCAAGAGAAAGGTGGGAGAAATGTGACAGAAATAGGGTTTATGTATAAATACTACTTCTACAATCTCGCTGTGGAAGCCGGCTTTTATGTGTGATTCGGTAGAGTGGTTGGCTTTCTCTCGAAATTAAGCAACGTACTAAGTGGTTAGTACCTGGATGGGTGACCCACGTCCGCTTTATTCCGAGAGGGACCCGATACACGTTACAAAATTGGTGGCAGCGGTGGGATTTGGTTTGATAGCACCATCATTCACGTACCCTTAAATTGTTCGTCAGATGTTCTCGATCCTTGTTACTGCTATGTAGCAGCGTTTATAGTGGCACTAGTACCTACTTGAAGTGTAAAAAAGTCGGTAACTGCCCATGTATGTCTTTGTGACATTTGTGACTTCGGTTTGTGACTTCAGGACGAAGTCAATAGAAAGGTGGGAGAAATGTGACGGTAATAGGGTGTATGTATAAATACTTCTTCTACAGTCTCGCTGTAGAAGCCGGCTTTTATGTGTGATTCGGTAGAGTGGTTGGCTTTCTCTCGAAGTTAAGCAACGTACTAAGTGGTTAGTACTTGGATGGGTGACCCACGATTGCTTTACTCCGAGAGGGACCCGATACACGTTACAGTAGTAAGCGTTTACTTTAAAAGTATTAGTTTGCAATGCGATAGAATATAGGATGGATTAACGAAAATTCATCAACAAGGAATAATTATACTCATGTTTTTGTAATTGGATAGTGGCATCTCCATAAACATAACAGCTTTTTTTATACTAAACATTCTTTTTACTGAGATTGAGATCTAATTCATGGCTGTGCCAATAGTCTTTTCTTTTTCACCGTTTTAGAATTCAATGCAACATGATTTAATTTTTTCACCACTGAGCAAATTTGTTCATGAGGGAAGGCAGTGAGAAGTGACTTTTTTTATTTGATTCATTTCGTAGAGTAAAAATCTAGAAAAAGAGAGATGCAAAGGCTCAATTCACCTTATTTTAACAAATTCACAGAATTTCAGCAACTCAAAGAAACAGTCTTTGGTTAAGAGACAATGATTGATAATATCAAATTCGAACATTTATTACTCCCTGAGCACAAATCTCTTTATCCCTTTCAAGAAATTAAGTTTTTTTTTCATATGTATCTTTTCAATTTAGTCGGTAACGACACAAAAAAAAAGAGTTTTGAATAAGGATAGATTCTAAGATTGAGTTTGATATATACATCGTAACATGTAGTATCTCAGCAATAGTTTATACCAAAGACCTAATAAACATGTTTATTAGGTCTTTGTTTATACATGTTCTTTTACTGTTGATGCAGATTTGAACCATACCTTTATATGTTTCTCGTGGGACTTGTTCCGAAATGGCCGGTTCGTGAGCCAGGAGCTTGTTAAATTTAATGGCTACCTACTATTATCCGCTTGGCGCCTAGTCCGAATGATCCAGACGTAGATATTTCACGCAGTTACAGCTTGGATCATCCGAGTTACTTGGCGCCTGGCAAAGTGATAGAAGTTGGGAGGTACTTGGTACAATCAGCGTAAAGTGTCTCATAATCCAAAACTGGCTGGCCCTTTCAATAGGGGTGACACTATAATAAAACAACCTTTACCTTTTTATACAGTTTGACACATGACCATGGTTGTAGAAGAAGGTGTTTGTTGTGGAATAGTCTGATCTAGGCAGGGTTGATATAACACTTTCTTGTTATCAGCCAAATCAGGGACATAAGGTGCCAATGACATTAAATACACATCAATGGTGTACTCTAAGACAAGAGGCATAGCTGAGACTATTTGAAGATTTCACACATTAATTATTGGGGTCTGGGGCATACTGCTTGGACTAACGTTTTGTGTTGGTACAATTTTGTGATATTTAATATTTATTTGATGAAATAAAGATATATGAAATATGTTGATTATATAAGGTGTTATATCAAGGATAATACTATTTTCCATCAGTTTAGACCCAATTTCATGAAAATCAAAATGTGATGCAAGTTATTAGACCAAATTACAGACATACATTTTGAGGGTTTCACATTAAAAAAGGATTTGCAAAATAATCATATGCATGCGCAAAAAACCCGGCTACACACCTGACTTATTTGAAGGAGATAATATTATCTTGAATTAAATTCTTGATATATTGCTCAATGGTAAAGCTAGCTAACATGATAATGACAAGAATTAGTGACAAGTCTAAACAGTTTCTGCTGGAAATTTCTTTACATTTAGAATGGAAACATATTTCTGTCTGTTACTGAAAACCCTTGAGACAAAATTTGAACCCCACCTTTTGAGCGAGGCAGAGTCTGACATCTCATTTCTTAGTTCAGATAGAAAGCTTTCTTAACAGATTCAGTATTTACCAATTTGATGCATTTATAATGTTAAATAATAAGCAGCTGCATTATATCAAGTTAAGATTTTCCCTCATAAAAAGGATGACTTACTATTGTCTTGCGCTGAACCTTCAAATTTGACATAGGATATATTTACGTGAATAAAGGTTTATTCAGCACAATTATTTCAATTGTTGACTGTCACAGATCGACCAAAGAAAATGTAGAGCTGTATAGAAATGAGAAGTATTTCCATTGGTTTTAAAAAAGGACAAACTTAAAGACGTGTGCACTGAAAGTTTTAAATGTTAGAAAATGAAATTAACAACTATTGTCATTTAAAGCCATACTTGGGCGCATATACTTTTTTATTGCGAAAGTTCTGGAATAATTGAGAAATAACCTAAAAGTACTTTAATTTCACTTTTACAGAGGAATTGAGATGGTAACACATTCACAAGATTTGAAAGAGCGATTATGTTAAAGTTTGCTTACTATAAGCCATTAAAAAGGTCAGCCGAGAAACATTCTCTTAGAACAGATTTCATTCAATACCCACACTATAGGATTAACCCTTAGAATGCTGGGTACTTTCCTAAAAATGGCTTTTTGTGTTGTCTGGTTTCCAAAACTATATCTGCTTAATTTTTGTGAGGAAAACTACACAGAGTTGCAAACAGGTTAGATCACAAGCCAGGCGCCAATTTACTTAGAGGCTGGCCTTGATCTTACCTGTTTGCATAAGCATGAAGTCGGTAACAGCACTATAAGGGTTAACCTAGGGCACTGAACCACACACAGAACTGCCAATACAATAAGTGAGCTGCTGTGGCCTATTGGTAAGCACTGAGGACTAGGGAAGGGCCATCCAAGGTTGTATCCTTGATGGTAATAATCTATTTCACAGTGGAGTGTCCTTTGGCAAAACACATTTCCTAGCTTAGCACTGGAAGGTAGTCCAGAGAACATGTATTATAACACACTCAAAGTTGAGTCCTGTACATAAATGGAAAATCAAAAAGCAAAACTCATCTCATTATGTAGAGTTTTGAAAGAGTTTGATATATGAAACTTTTTGTTCAAACTATTTTAGGTTCAAGGGTGATTCGAAGAAAATTTGCATAAGAACAACAGTCATATTGGAAGATGAAACGTGCAATGATTTGGTGAGTATGTTTTGTTATGCATAATTCTTCAACAGTAATATCATAGTCTCCTTGTATTATAATGCTGGTTTTAAGGATCTGAGCAAGGATAGACCAAGATGATATTAATTCAAGTAAACAATGGCTGTGTGACTGTCTCTTCATCTGAATCTTTCAGGGTTGTCTATTGTATATATCACACATATTAACTTGAAGGCAAATGATAGTTTCATATTGAATTTCTTACAGAATACATGATTCTAGAATCACTAGTACTGCCACTACTGTTATATGCAACATATTATTTGTCATTGGCTGTCTTTTTTCTTCAGGAGATTGTGAAAAATGGTTTGCCCGAATTTGATATCAGAGGATGTTGAAAAGGACAATATGAGGAATCATTGCAGTTCTGGTACCAAGGAGTAAAGGATCAGCATCACTATCAAGTAAGGTGTGTATCATTATAGACTTTACAAATCACTTCAATAGTTCATATAATAGTCCTGGGTACCGTTTTACTTAACATCTTAAGGAAAATATTTGGGCAAGTCACAACTGATACACATAGATAGTATCTTCAATGAATTTACAATATTGCAATGTGACACGTCATTGGAAGTGTCTCGGAGAGACGATTTCAATGATGTGTTACTTTGCAATATTGCTTCGCCCAATATTGAAATAAGAGGAATTGTTGTTTTAGACTTGCGCAAATCTTAAGCGTAAACTGTTTAGTAAAACTGTACCCAGCTCTTTAAGAGCATTTGTTCTGGCATTTGCACTGTATAATAAGTTATATAATCAAACTCAATTGACAACAAGTCAAAACAGCTTACAGTTTTATGTTTATTTCTATAGTTTTTAAAACAAGGAAATGGAAAAATTATGAAAAGCACTGTTTTAGAGCAAAACTTCCTTCTTCATATCTCACATTAAGTCTTATAGAATTTTGTGTGGCCTAAATTTTAAATAACAGCAGACAACAGTTATAAAGTATGAAAACTTATAGTATCTTTATGATATAGGGTATAAAGGATTGTAATAAAAGGATGCATTGATTATAAATAGAGTTCTCTAAAGGCTTCTCCAGCCAATGTGGTCAACTGATGTGTCATGGAGTTTAAAACAATATGATAAAAGTCAACTTCATATAGAAACATTTTTTCTCAATTTTAGCAGATTAGTAGATAATAAGATTAAGTGAGAGAAATAAAATGTCTGTGTTTATTGTTTAGAAACCTCTGTAGAGACAGTCTCTATGTAAAAGTTGTTCTTAATCCTTGTAGTGCTGGAACCGACATCATGCTTATGCAAACAGGTTGGATGCAGGCCAGCCGCCAAGTAAATTGGCAGCTGGCCTGTTATCTTACCAGTTTGCTACTCTGAGTATCTTTCATCATAAAAATTAAGCAGATATTTAAAGTTTTAGAAAGCAGACGACACAACAAACTATGTATTTTTAAAAAGGTTACCCAGCATTTTAAGGATTAAGTCTTCTGTTGCAGGTGTGACAAGTGGGTATCAAATTATGATTAGAAGTTTAGGTTTTCAAAGTATCATAATTGTTGATGATAACCTCCACTTTATCACAGACAAATCAATACAGTTCAGAACTGCAGAGCCCTTATGACTAGTTTGAACAAGGATAGATGGGTGAGACGTTCGAGCCAAACAAAAGGGACATGAGCAAACACAAAAAAAATGTCATGAATAATCTTCTTACAGTTTAATATTGTTATCTTTTACTTTCAAGTTATATCTTATGGCATTTTCAAAATTACAGCATATATACACACAACTGTTCTTTGTATCCTATTATCTTCAACATGCAGTATTACACATTGTTATCTTCAAGTACAAAATGGATAAAGACTTTGCTCTAATAAAATAATAGTGAGAGTGCACAACTCAACCACTGGTTAAGAGGTAAGCATCTCTTCTAACTGAGGCGTGAGGGACTTTCTGTTTACATTTGGTGAAAATGAATTGTTAATACTCATGAGAACTAGCACCAATATGACGCAAATTGAAAAGATTGAGACAATTTTGCATCAGGCAATATCTCCCTTCACTTTAAACTTATGAAGCATTCATTTAATGGTGGACTGTGTGACAAAATTTTTGTCGCAATCAATCCATATACCCAAGTATGTAACTTGTTTGTATTCCTGATATTAACTTATAAGAACAGTTTAATTAACTCTAGGCAGAGACATATCTATGTCTCTGCTCTAGGCGACGATTTTTCCTTCCCGATAAACTTTCTTTGCGCATGTGCACTGGAATGTAAAAATCAATTCAGCGTTTATTAAATTGTTGCCATTATATGGTGGTATATAAGTTTATTCAACATATCTTGTCCTATCAATTGAGTTTGAATTGCCATTTTGTGTTTTAAATCCGAAAACCAGAATTTGGTTAAAACATCTATTTTGATAATACAAAATTTCAACGTTAGATTGCCCAAACAGAAAATAAAAAGCAATCTTCTCGTCAAATTATTTAGATTACAAACACAGGCGTTTTACTTTATTCAACCACGAAAAGAATAGCATTTCAATATTTCATCCATTGCAAACATTAGTTTCAATTTATTGATTATAGAAAGTTACATTTGAAGCCCTTTAGCTATATGAATTATTTCTTGCCTTCAATAAAAAAAAATTACACTAGAATGAGCATTTATTTGATAATGATATGTGTCTCTCCTTCATTCTTTTGCAAATCTCATGGCACAATTTATGATTTGTTGTATCTTATTCTCTCTTCATTTGATTAATAGAGATTTATAGATCTCATAATAAGTCCATCCTTAATGTATTTAATAATGCTCATGCACATTGTAAGTCCAACTATCCTTTAAACCATTGAAAATTGTGAACACAGGTTCAATCTGCTTATGAAAGATTTTAATTAATTAGATTTCAAACATAGATGTGTTTTCAACTTTCCTAATGCAATCAATACAATAACAACCATATAACCTTGTTTTATTGTAATAATTTCTTTCATAAATTGTTTAATTAACATACCCATAATCTTGTCCATTATTTTTTTTCAAGTAATATTTGAACCGTGTCTAGCAAATTATCCAAAGTTTACTAAGTTAATTAGATTACTTTTAGTAAAAAAATGTAATTAAATCAATGGAGGTGTGAGGTTGAAAATACTGTTGTATTTCTTATGAGCAGATTGTTGCTTTGTGCAATTCTATGAAAGTCATTGACTTCTAGGTGTGACCTCAAACATCTGTGGGATAAAAGCCAACCATTATGACCTGTAATGCACATTTACTTAGTCTATACTGTTTGTATTTACTTAATGTTAATATGACACTGTACAGAGATGTCAGTAACTTTGCCTTGAACAGGACAAATTACAATTTCAGATTATTATGGTAGTGAGAAATCTTCTTGACAACTGAACCAATGATAAAATATACCTGAAGTTTTTGTGGCAGAGGGGATGTAAATTTTGGAAGAATGGTAAGATTGAAACTTTTGATTTCTAATGCTAACTATTTTATATAGCATTCAATCGAACAAGTAATCCCACCGTTTTATCACAATGGTTTCTAATAAATATTTTAGTTGAAATGCGTATTTTATACTTTACCACTATTGTCTGTTTTTTTCAATCAATGGAACATAATGATTCTTTTGGGGACAAAACTGGTGAATTCATTTGATCACATAAATAACTTTATACCCCAGATTAAGCCAGTATTATTCTCCATTTCATCTTGTTTTTGCTTTCGAGAGCCAATGTAGAAGAACACATTTGGATAGACTTTAGTCAAAGTTTAGTCACAATGAGCAGATTTGTCCACAAGGTCCTAGACACAAGGACAGAACCATTTAGAGTTAGTGTCGGGGAGAAATTTTCTCTGAGACATCAATGTCCTTTCTTAAACTTTTAGCTTCAATTTTCTTTGTACGTCTCATAATTTTCGACTGTCAGATGTCAAATACTGTAGACAATATTTTTGACATTGGCCTAGGATATAACATAGTTTGACCAGAGAAACAGATGATTGACTTTCAGAACAAAACATAAAGGATCAGAATGGATACGGTTTTGTTCTACAGCAGACGGCTTTGACAATTTAATGTGTTGGAAATGAGGCACTATGAATGAAAATGAAACAAACAACATGCATTATAGTGTTCTGTAGTTTCTTGTGTGATTACATGTATATGCAAAGTTGCTCTTTTTTGATGTGGTATTATATTTAATTGTTTTAAGACCTATTTTACAGTTTATGTCATATAGATGTATAGAGATCAGTTTGACTAATCCTCTGTTCATGAATAACTACAGTACTGACAGACAAAGCTTTCCCCAGCACCTGACAACTTTCTCAGCTATATTAAAGGTTGGCAATATTCTATAATCACCAAATCATTGCCTGCCTTATAAACATGTGACCCTCAGAATAATACATCTACTTACTCACTGGGCTAGTGTTTTCCAGATTCGTCTGCAACGAAGTGGTAAAATGTCATAATTGTTTGGTAATGGGTTAGTCATGTGGAAAATGTCAAAAATGCAAACTGATACGTGATCCAGGATCATACAAATACAATAAAAGAAAATCATAGAATGACCCAATGCATTAATGCTCCAATGTGAGCCCTGCACTTGATCATGAAGAAGATGAAAAAAACCTTTCAATAATATCAAAACAATATCAAAGAATACTTTAAGTCATTACCAAACAATTACGACATTTGACCAGTTGATTGCAGACAACTCTGGAAAATATTGTGGGAAAAGGAGAAATTGCTCATAACAACTCCTCCTTTTCCCACAATGCTTTCTGTCTTATCAGAAGATTGTTTTTCAATTTCATCTCATTTTAAAATGTCATCTGTAAAGTCTTTCAATTCGGGACAGTGGAAAAAGCTGATTGTTAGTGTATGATACCATGGCGTTTAAGTGAAATTACTGTTGTGGTAGTGAGAGTTTTGTTCCTCAATAAAACATGCGGTGACCTATCCCTTTTTTCAGTTCTCATAAGAAGGACATATAGATTTACCATTGCATGCAGTTCTGTCAAATTATATTATAATCATGAAACCAGGAGAAAGCCCAAAATCAAGCCTGTAATCTTTTGAAATGTTAGAGACTTAATTTTACTTGAAGATGACAAATTGATATTGTTTCATTATAATGTTCATTGTACTTTTTTTCACATTTTCATAATGCTTTCTGTTATCTGTTTTCTGTAAGCAATTATTAATACTTTTCATAGTCATTTCAGCCATAGTCAAAATTTCCATTATTGTGATATTGTTTATAGATCATGACAAAAGGATGAGAAACAGCATGCAACATTAGAAACTGCTGCAGGTGTGTATATTGAAGTCTGTTTTGATTCAATTTACGCATAGATAGATTTGTTATATGTGTCCTAGGCAAGGTAAGGGCATTAAAGCAATTGTGGTTTTCGGTAATTTTTCTGCAAAAATCAACCCCTTTTGCCATCACCGTTGTAGCTAATGAGATTATAAGAGATTGTGATAAAAGGAGAACTTAGTTGTTGGAGATTTCTTATTGTTCATTGCAGCAAACTACTTTATAAACTTTTATGCTATATGACTCCAATAATGAGTGTTTTTCACTTTTCAGATGCATAACTTGTTTTCCAGAACTATTTTGCGTTAAGATTTCACTCAATGATCCAAGCTGTACCTGAAGAATGAAATATGAATCAAACTAGATGGGTCCCTGGAATAGGTGGATGATTTGCATGAGGAGTCTCTCAGGCACCACGTTTTTACATGGTATCTATTGATATTTTACTTTTTGTAACTTACTAGATTTTATGGAAACAAGCCCTTATGCTGGCTATAGATAAAAGATTTAGAATTATAAAGATTTGTCATTTGTACAACATTTGGTATTCGATATTTTCAACATAAGTATAAGTTAAATGCAATCACAAAAGATACTCATAAGATGCAGTCAAGAGATTCTCAGACTTGTATGACATGCGCATTTTCTAAATTAAAATCCTTTCAAGAAAACAAAGCTATTGTGAAAGATCTTATGAAAATGTATAAACCAGCTAAATGTTTTTTTGCTAATGTAGGAGTAGTCACATTTTGATTGATTTTTTTGCCTCATTCTTATTTCGTTTCAGGTTGGCCTTGAAAATGCCAATCAACAACAAAGATTGGTTTGTAAGTTGTGGAAAGCTTAAAAGAAATGACAAAAAAGAGGTAATTTGTGAATTAGTCGGTTACCTGTAAGTGACCATGACTTTTTTATTACACCAAGTCATCCTACCCATTTACCTTCATCAAGGATTATGAAGAACAATATATTTTGTTTTGACGCATTGAGATTAGTTACTACTAAATATATATTAATGAACTTTGGTGCAATTGTAAACATAAGAATTTTTTTCAATCAGAAAATAAATTTACTCACAACCATCAATTCTTCCTGTTACTGCAATGATTCCTACTGAAAGTCATAATAAACATGTTTTCTTCTTACTGGTTAGATCAAGGATTCAGTTACTTCCATTTGAAGTAGTCACAAAACTCTTTACAAGGATATCAAATTCTATGAAGAATATAATAAAAGGCCAAAATTCCAACCTTCATTAGTTACAGTCTACACTCATTATCTTGAGGTCCACAGGAAGAAGAATAAATATTGAGATTAGGAGAGCTAGCGATATCCGATAAGGCGTTCGCAAAAAAAAAAACCTTGTTTTTAACATCTAACTGCTTAGTGGTTTTACTAAAGCTGTCACTGTGTTGCCTAACAATCACAACAGCATATCAATTACTTTAGAGATAAAAAGTGGATTTCTTTGGATTCTTTGTTGTAGAAAACTGAAGTACATGACTGTTATTTATTGCAGTTTTAAAAGCATATGTAGATTGGCCAAAGACATTCTGATTCCACACTCATCACTTACCAGCGCAAAATCAACTTTCGCATAAACCATGTGAATTATACTCTCTTTTTTTACATCTTAATCATCAATTTGCTCTTAACTCAAATTTAAGCGTTGTGCCGGTATTAACGTGATTAACAGATCAAATATCTACCATACAGAAGTGGAGCAGCCAGGTTATCAAAGAAAAAAATTCAAACCTTCTGAAGAGACCTTGATAGTGATTTGCACTTCTAGAAAAACCACCGTAATAACATGTGAAATCGGGACTCGATACAGATTTTTACCTCGAGATATCCGACTTGTCGAGGTAATGAAAATCGAAATATGTGATGTATTTTTCATATAGATAAAAGAAGGAAAAAAGTTTTGACATTGAGCCTACCTCGACATGTCAAGAAAATCGAGATATCCGATGTTGTGATAACGAGAGTAGACTGTATTTGAAGTGAAAGAAAATGTTTTTGAATTGTGTTACTTTCTGCTTTTATGCATAAACTTAAGTTAGACATTCAAATTGCTGTTCTGGTAAAAAGCTGGTTAATATCTTGTTTTATGAGGTCATTCAATGAAAATGAAAGCTTAAATGCCCTTTTTTAATTAAGGAATATGGATCAAGCTATTTTAAGAAAGCATGGGTATACAAATCTTCAAAAGAAATTTAAACTCAATGATTTATCAATGTTGATAAAAGTTCTAAAATTTACTATATTACTTAAATTGACTAGCTGTACATTCCTACAAAATGGTTTCATAAATTCTGATAGTGAACAGTTGAAGGGAGATAACTCCTTTTCATTAAAAAGACCAAATTGTGTTGTTTCTTTATTACTTGAAATCAATGCCTTTCTATATTTTGCCCAATCAGCTTGCAGTTTTATAAACAAGTTCAGCCCTTTATTGAATGACAAATTGATAGGTTTAAAAACAAATTTAAGGTTATCCTGTAATAGAATGTATACTGAATGGAAATAAGAGTAAAGCAAAGATTATTTAGAAAGTGAGTACTATTACATAAGCATGTAAAACATGACTATGCATCTTTCATACATAAGACATTAACATCTATGATATCATTCAAATTCAGTACAAATATGTTTCTATTTTGTTATAAAGTTATTACTTGAAATGTGAAAATTAATTAAAAAATTTAAGGTTGGTTTTAACTGACGAAAGAGCATGCAGAAGGCAAAATATTGTACAATTAAGCCCCGATTACATTCCTTCCATTTCTTTAGAAATAATGTCCCAGTCAATTCTACACATGTTTACACCAAGAGTTGTAATATACAATACATTCCTCTTTTGTGAAGATGTCCGGTAACAAATTGAAAATGTACACTAGAAGAGAAATGCGAGAATGGAGACAGATCTTTGATGAGTTTGTTTATTAATTTCATTCAAAGAAGAACCTTGATATAAGTGCCATTAGAAATGGATTGAATCAATAATTTTTAGAAATGATTTTAGCGGGGTTTCCTAGAATGAATTATGGAGGATCATGTGATGAATCACAATTAACATGATATTGACAACTTCTTCAAATTCTATGTTGTATAAGTTGGTGACCTTGTTGACCACATATCAATAACAATGGCTACAGATGAGATAACTTTCTGTAATCTTTCAATTTTACGTAAATTAATCATGTTTTTACAGGTCATTTTCCCACTAAATTTAAATTAACCCTTTCCCAAACACTAACAACATTTGACCACTTTGTTGCAGACGACTTTAGAAAACTTTGTGGGGAAAGGAGAAATTGCTCGTAACAAGCAATTTCTCCTTTTACCACAAGGTTTTCTGCTCTTTCCAAAGAATATTTTTCAATTTCATCACATTATGAAATGTCGTCTGCAAACTCTTTCAATTTGGGACAGCTGAAAATGTGTTGTTTGGGAAAGTTTTGAAACTGAAGAGAGGAGAGCCATTATAAGACTGCCATTATAATAAGAATTCCACTGTTGCCCAGAATCTACAAATGAAAGCAAAAGGCACATTATCATGGCTTAACACATAAAACATGTAAGTGTAATGTTTAGATAGTATTGAGTACTGATCCCCTTGTTTTAAGATAAGTGCATTTATACATTTTACAGACCAAAGAAGGAGGGTTTTGAATGTTTATAAACTGTTTTTAATTGACACGTTCCTTGCTTGTAGATTAAACATATCACAATGACTTTCAAAATAGCTTGCAGTTATTATTTTAAAGAGGGAAATATTAGTATGATGTTAATTTTGTTTCAATTGTCTTTCCAGAATCAACCCTAATTGAAAACATGTAATGGTCAAATGTGTTACCAGCCTACAAAAGAGAATGGCGTGATAATGCATAAGCAAAGATTCTATTTCATAAGCACATGTAAGTACAACTACTCTTTAATGAACTACTAAACTATGAAAATTAATAAGCAAAGACAGATCAGGCAGATAAAGAAATATGGTTTTAAAGAGCTTTTTTAATATTACTTTTAATTTTTCTTTAAATGTAGAAAGGTTTACGTGGAATACATATGTTTTATACTGTTTTTAACTGTTTCAACCCATTACCAAACAATGATGACATTTTACCACTGGAAAAAACATCTGGGAAGAACTCTTTCAACCCTTTCAGAAGAGTATATTCCAATTACATCACATTTTGAAGTGTCGTCTCAAAACTCTCTCAATTTGGGACAATGGAAAATTTAGAGTTAGGTAAAAGGTTAAACACTTTGTCAAATATCAAATGAATGTCAAACAAGTGATTAGAATATATTTGATGATATCCTCTATAAAATTATTTTGATTTTCCATACATATAGTACATGTTCCATGGAAAACTTACCATTAGTAGACAAAGACATGTGTCTAGCCAAAGGACGCTCCAAATAGATAATCACTCCGAGTTGGCTGGTCTCTAGTCTATGACACTTACCATTACATCAGCGCAGGTCCAAACCATGTATACTTAACCCTTTACCAAACGTCAAACTTTCGACTGTCCCAAATTGGAGGAGTTTGCAGTCGACATTCCAAAATGTGATAACATTGAAAAATAATCTTTTGATAGGGTGGAAATCATTGTGGGAAAAGGAGAAATTGCTTGTTACAAGCAATTCATCCTTTTCCCACAATATTTTCTAGAGTCGTCTGCAACAAACTGGTGAAATGTCATCGTTTGGTAATGGGTTAAACCATGTTATGATATAAATCAACACTACTGACCTTCTTCAAATGAAAGTATCTAATAATTACAATCAGGGACCAGGAAAATGCCGGTTTTGGACCGATTTTAGTTGTACTGGACCGATTACAATTTGAGATTTGATGAAAAAATCAGTCCGGATGATAGATGGATATGACACTCTACACACCTAACAATACCCCCAGAATCACATAATTAATCCGTTAATTGTTATACCCGTGTCAAACAATGCCTGATGCATATAAATTGGAAGTTCAATTGTAAACAAACAGGCGCGCTTGATGGAGAAGTACGTGTGACACCCTTATTCAGCGAAAAGCTATCATATTAAGCACATTTGGTCTGATGTGTAAAGTTACTTGTTACATTGGAAGAAATCAAAGAGGTGAAGTAAGAAGGGTTTTCGTCTGATTCTCGGACCAATTAGGTTTCTGAGATTTCCTTATCCTGGTTACCAGAGATTTCCTTATCCTGGTTACCAGAGATTTCCTGATCCTGGTAACAATTAAATGGATAAATGAATCATTAGTCAGATATTAATACATAATGATTATTCTCAGATGCTATTGTTGGATTATGAGTTAACAATGCTGTCAACAGAATATTTCAGTTGTATCAATGGACATATCCCTGCTCGTATTATTTCCTCCACAGTTCATGCCAATAATCTACCAAAACCAATGACTGCTTAAACCTTTACCCAACTGTCCCAAATTGAAAGAGTTTGCAGACACCATTTCAAAATGTGATGAAAGTGTGAAGTAATTTTCTGATAGGGCAGAAAACATTGTTGGAAAAGGAAAAATTGCTCGTTTAGAGCAATTTCTCCATTTGGTACAATGTTTTCCAAAGTTGTCTGCCAAAAGGTGGTTAACTTTCGTTAGTATTTGGTAATGGGTTAACACATAAAACATAGTACCTCTGTGGTTAGAAACTAATAAATCATAGTGCAATGACATACAGAAAAGTTCTCAAGAACATCTTCCAAGCCGAGGTAACAAGTATAAATTCAATGTATCAAGTTTCTGTTTAATGAGGATGTTCATTTAATTTTGGTTAGCCACTCTTCTATCGAAAGTGGTAAATTATACTTTATAGTTTTAGTTTTAGATCTATTGTAAAACAAGTTCTTGCAACATAGATAAAAACCTCTCTATTCTGCTTCCTATATACAGAGACATAGATCTATGTCTCTGCTATATACATAACCAGTATTCTCACCGACTCATGGGTTAGTCCAGAATTTTCACCTCGCCTAACAGAGATTCGAATCCGGGACGCTCGGATAGATGAAAGCAAGCGTCTGCTTACCTTTTTCGATCACACTCAAAATGGCGTACTCGAATGTGTATTGGCATGGTACCCATTCCTCCATATGGGAATTAGTTTGTGTCTGGTCCAAATTGTAAACTGTAGCAGACAGCAAAAAAAGACACTAAGATATTAAAGTTCCTTTGTGATGTCCAGTTCAAACCATCAAACTAAAAGATGCAATTGCTCATTATGAACAATGTTTCTTCTATCAAAGTAGTTTTTTAAACATATTCTATATCATATCTGGGTCATAGGGTTAATATGGGATAGGGATTTAGACCAAGTAGGCAAGTTCTGTGTCAAAAGGAGCATTGATGAAACCCTCATTTTATGTCAATGATTGATTGATTTACTTAAAGGAAAAAATAAAGCAAGATAACTCCCAGCATGGGGAGAGGAGAAGAAAGAACAAGTATTGACATGGTACTCATTGCTCCACAATGGAACTTGTGTTTTGTCCAAATTAAAAACTGTAGCTGACATCACAAATAATCATAAACAGAAACAGTTCCTTTGTAACCATGACTTATCAACACATGCATTTTGCAACCTATTTTATGCAGATGCATCACTAATAATATGCATGGACAAATCCACAGATCAAAACTACAACGTGGCTCATTGAGTATTGCTTCCTTGTAACAACAAAACATAAAAACACGCACGTTTGCTTAAAGCATTCCTGTTTTAAAACTGCTGTTGTGAATTGGATGTGACTGCCTTAACCCTTTACCAAACACCTAATGTTCGACTGTCTTTAACTTTAAAGAGTTTGCAGACGGCATTACAAAATGTGATGAAATTGATAAAGTATCTTCTTATAAGGCAGAAAACGATGTGGGAAAAGGAGAAATTTCTCATTTATAGCAATTTCTCATTTTCCCATAATGTTTTCCAGAGTTATCTGTTACAAACTTGAAAAGGTGGTTTTTGTTTGGTAATGGGTTAACCCATTCTCCTACGCAGTGATCTCCCCTGACGGTACTGCAGACTCAATAGGGAAGTAATCCTACAATGAATTTGGTCTTAAACATTATTGTATAGACGACATGAAGTTTGATTGTGATTGCCACACTGATATTATTCCAGGCTTAGGTCCGGGCCCGTACGTTTATCCTGCACCAGGCTGGGATGTGGTTTAAACATGGCTGTATCCCTAGGCTAATGTAAATCTTTGTCTGCAGAAACCGCATTTGGTAAAAATGAGACTATATAAAGTGATGTGAATTGCCAACTTGGTGTTTCAACCTGGTGGACCAGGGAATTTTTATTTTCCACAAAACAATAGAAACATTTTCATACAATTGAAATACATTAAAGACTGCTGTTTTTGGTATATATCTTAATAAAACTATTCACTGGCAAGTTCAGTTATCATTAAAATGGGGCTTTATGTAGAGGATTGGGTAATCAATCAACCTGTAATTGGTGAAAACACATTTGTTGAAAACTTTGTTTAACCCATACTATATATCTTGACTACATTTGCTGCAGAAGAATTAAGAAACCATTGTGACATAAGAATAAAATGCTCCCAAAGAGCAATTTATCCTTTTATCACACTGATTTTTGTAAATATGTCTGCAACAGATGCCTGAAATTGACGATTCATTGAAAAAGAGGCAACAAAACATTGTACAACCAAACTATTTAATCTTTTTTTTTTTATAAATGTATGGATGCGACCTTGATGTGTTAACAATCACAACCGTCAGTATGAGCAAACAGACAAAAGGCATCCACTAAAATATATTTCACAAATTTCAGGTCGAGTTATTGGTATCACAAAACACTACATAATTGGCACTAGGCCGGCGTGATTTCACATAAGGGTGAGGCCAATCGTCCATCGCATGTGGTATCCATCTGTCTATACAAGAAAGGCCCGTAGAATATGGTACACTTCTGTACTGTGTTATTGTCTTCCCTTGGTTGTCCAGGATTCCAATCAGATACTGTTATGAGAAAAATTGAAATGTTTGTAAGTTTGATGTTAACATCCTTTTCACCAACACTTTATTTCAATTCAATTTAAATCTTTATTTGGCAAAACCAGCATATAAATTCCTCGAGCCAATACAATATGTGCAAGCATGGTACTGACAATCAAATATATAATACATTAAACCCTTTCCCAAACAACAAATTTTCAACTGTCCCAAATTGAAAGAGTTTGCAGACGACATTTTAAAATGTGATGAAATTAAACATTATTCTTCAGAAAGAGCAGAAAACCTTGTGGGAAATGGAAAAATTCCTCTTTACGAGCATTTTCTCCCTTTCCCACAATGTTTTCTAAAGTCGTCTTCAACAAAGTCGTCAAATATCGTTATTGTTTGGGAAAGGGTTAAGCATGTTAGATTTAGTTAGATTGCAGAAACAAGTCTCTTATCAATTAATGAGGGTTTCCTGAATTGCCCAGCAGTTCATACTCGGAAATCAAATCCTGCTCTAGGATACTCAACGATTCAACTATTTGACTAGAGCCAGAAACCAACCCATGTCTGACCTGTAACTTATCACCAACATAAATTACATCTCTCTATCAACCAACATTTTTGTGGATTCTACTTTTGAACATATCATTAGCATAACTTAACCCTTTCCCAAACAACAAATTTTCGACAGTCCCAAATTGAAAGAGTTTTCAGACGACATTTCAAATTGTGATGAAATTGGAAAATATTCTTCAGATAGAGGAGAAAACCTTGTGCGAAATATAGAAATTGCTTGTTATGAGCCATTTCTCCTTTTCCAACAATATTTTCCAAAGTCATCTGCAACAAAGTCGTCAAATGTCGTTATTGTTTGGGAAAGGGTTAAAAAAGTAATAAACTTGGACAAACCTGTTAAAGGATCCCCAGAAGTTCTCCAAACCTCGTTTCCATTGGTTGTTTCTTCATACAAATCATTCCAATAACCTTAAAGATAAATGAAAAATGAATGATGGTTATTTCATTTTTTTCGCAAAAATTATTGAGGGTTTAGTTCAAGACTATGGTAAACCCTTCACAAATGTGAAGTACTTACTAAACAAAGACCTACCGGTAATAAACATAGTCATGTTCTTAAACCAAGATACATGCACATGCTCTATAATATTCTAAAGTTGCATGTTTATAGATGTGAAGAAACTTAGATGGTAAAATGTAAATTCTTTAAAACTATACAGAGCTTATCTGTTGTATAATACACACTGGAAAGTAGCCATCAGAAAGCAAAATAGTTTGTATCAAAATTTTAAGAGCTTGTAAGAAGCGAATAACTGTAAATCGAAATCCAAAGGCATTGCACTGGTTTTGAGATAAAAAAAAGCTTAGCTGTTGTTTATACTAAGATGTATTGACAGCATCTGAATCAATTCTGCATTCAAAAGTTATTTCCATCAAGAATTATACTACAAATTGTTCACATATGAGCTTGAAAGTCAAAATAAACTTCCATTGAACCTATATAGTCTTTGTAGTGTAGTCTACGATACAAAGACTATAGTCCAACTTGTCTTAAGCAGCCACCCTTTTAAGCAGCCAACCTGCCTTAAACAACCACTGCAGAAAGTCCCATTGTTGGATTTATAGTGTACATCAATTTGTGTTAAGCAGCCAACCTGTCTTAAACAGCCAATTCTCTCAGTTCTATAGGCTGACCTCTTAACACAAGTTTGACTGTATATAGGTTCAACGGAAGTTTATTTTGACTCACAAGCTCATGTGTGAGCAGGTAGTATTGAAATTGGAACTAAAATGTACAAAAGGATACATACCATAAGTGGGCTGGAATACGCGGTTAGTCATGAAATTCTTCAAGAAAGTCAATTCAGCTGAAGTGTCAACCTGTACAAGGTTGCTGTTCTCTGTAGATGTGTCAAACATGTCACAAGATGTCTGAAAAGAAAGCCAAGGTATTAGATACTCCATTTTTTTTTTCATTTTCTATAACTGCTTGAGAATATGACACACAATCATATACCAATACTTGTTCCTTTCTGTAGGAACATAATGCTTAGATGCATAAAAGTATATACGATTCCAGGCTAATTTAACCCATTACCAAACATTAAAGACATTTGACCAGTTTGTTGCAGACGACTCTGTAAAACATTGTGGGAAAAGGAGAAATTGCTTGTAACGAGCCATTTCTTCTTTTCTCACAATGTTCTCTACTCTATCAGAAGTTTACTTTTCAATTTTATCACATTTTGAAATGTCACCTGCAAATCGTTTCAATTTGGGACAGTCAAAAATCTGGAGTTTAATAAAGAGTTGAGAGATGTTTGTGCATATGACCAAATATATAGGTTTCCCTGTAACTCAGAGGTTCAAATGAGGGAATAATTTCCCCAGATAGCTCCCTTTCATTTTCCCCAAACCCTATATTATATATTGTAGGTACTCACAGTTATCAACTCAAATCTCTATCACAATGTTGGAATAATTCATATAATTTCCCACTACATAAAGTTTACCAAATACAACTTTGACACTCAATATTCACTCAAAATTAACGCCACGCTTTGCAACATCTGATGAGAAAACTATAGAAACCATGTGAAAATAGGGGCAATAAGCTCATTTTATGAGTAGTTCATATTTTTGCCACAATTGTTTCTTCCCAATTTCATAATGATAATCTATTTTTTCATTTTCTTCAATTCTAATGTTTTGTCTGCTGTTGCTTTCAATTTGGATCAATACCAAATTCACAAATTGGGAAAAAGTAGTTTGGAACCTGTGCACAGAGAACATCACTTCTTTTGTTAGCTTTTGTTTTGTTTTCAATTCAGACCAACCCAAAATTCACCAATGGAACATAGTCATTAAGAACTAGTGCACAGAGAACATCACTTCTTTTGTTAGCTTTTGTTTTGTTTTCAATTCAGACCAACCCAAAATTCACCAATGGAACATAGTCATTAAGAACTAGTGCACAGAGAACATAACTTCTTTTGTTGTCTTCTGTTTCTTTACAATTCGGACCAATCACAATTTTCCTAAATGGTACAAAATCATAAACCCTTTCCCAAACAACAAATTTTCGCCTGTCCCAAATTGAAAGAGTTTGCAGACAACATTTCAAAATGTGATGAAATTGAACAATAATCTTCTTATAGGGCAGAAAACGTTATGGGAAAAGGATAAATTGCTCGTTACGAGCAATTTGTCCTTTTTCCACAATGTTTTCTAAAGTCGTCTGCAACAAAGTGGTCAAATGTTGTTATTGTTTGGGAAAGGGTTAAGAGCCAGTGTACAGAGAACACTTTTTTTAATCACTTTCTCGTGGCCTATTTTATCAATAGGATGCTTACCCTTGCAGGGTTGTATCGGAGCTCCTCTGTACTGAAGAAGTAACAGCTTCCATTGAACACCTCCCAGTCAAGAGACGGACACACTGAAATGATAACAGAAACAGCCATCAACTCATATTACCATGTGAAATGTACCATGGCATTAGTAACAATCAGCATTCTCTATCAATTGGCTTTTGATATTATCGAAAATAGAGGTAAAAGTGCTTTTGTACTGTGTAATTTGACCTTTGTCAACTATTTTTGGATGGTCAACCATCTAACAAATGTTATCTTATATTTTAGCTAGACATAAAAAATGTTTTGTCATAAGTAATGGTCATCTTTCAAGTGGATTGCTGCAAGTTCTTTTCAAAATACGTTGAATCTGTGGATGTTTGCTTGCGTCTTATATCACATTAATATATTATCCAGGTTTTATTTAAATAATGGAATAAGACCTAAAGCTAAACTGCCCCTAAGGGTGAGTTAAGGCTGGTTATAGCTGGTAGAAAAAAACAAATTCAAAGGTATAAAATGATGCTTTAAGATTGATTAGTACTCTTTAATGATTATTCATGTTTTTTATTATTCGATTTTATTCTCATGAATTCAATTAATGAGTGTTTATTTTCCTTCAACCTAGATATGGGCAATGTGTATGAATCCTGTGAGTAGTGGGATCTGCCTTGCGGCTTTTCATTAATCCACAATCTGCACGAGTACAGGTTGTGTATCCAGGAAGCAGTATCAAGCGTGATTAATCTAAGTTCTAAGAACTTGTTTCACAATGGATGTTATATTGATAAGTTTGAATGTACATGTATCAATGAATATTCACAAAGTGGTTATCTTAAGTTGCAAAGAAAGTGAACTATATGTCCATTTGTCACAACACTTCATTACAAATATCACAAAGAAAATATATATCCTCTCATTTTATAATCCGTCGATCACTCTTGCTCTCAAGTTTGGGCATTCATAAATTGGGAATGGGATAATCTACGATTGGGTGTAATGGGGAGGGATGATCCGAAACACTTACAGAGACAGTTTGCTCCATCATATTGGTACTCATCTGGACACTGGCAGGTTGAGGTATCTGAATCACACACAGCGTTGTTGGCTGTGCACTGACCTTCTACACACGTTTCTCCAATGGCCGCAGATCCTGAAGAAGAAAAGCGTATTGTTGAAAACGGGTTTAAACAACCTCAGTCTGTGGCTCTTAGTGCACCTATGGAGGTATCTTGTAGTTCCTTGATAGAACCATAGGGATCTGTAGCTATCCTGGGGTCAGTGCTATGTAATATACTATACAAATATAGCATACAAGTATAGTATTTTACAAAGCACTGACCCTAGGATAACTTCAGACCCCTAAGGACAGAACTGCATAGCATTTCCAAGCTGCTGACCGCTTTCCACATGAACATAATTAATCAGTACAATGTATGTGGTGAGCAGTGAAAAGGAATCATGTTTTACTGACCTTATTATATGTCTGAATGAGGTAATTGGTCGAGTAGTTTATGTGTTCTATCAGGTAACACATAAATGATACAGTAATTTGTGTTTTTATGTCGTAAATAATCACTGGTAATAACATGTACCTATTTCTTTTTATCGTCTCGGTCAAAAGTAAAATTCTTACATTCAACTGAAGTCTATATAGCGCTCATGTTTGGCAATCGATTGGTGTGATGTAATAATTTCATGTAATTACCAGACTAACCAAATTGTACCAAACACAACTTGATAATGAGTACACTACATATCGAGGGTTCAATGCAAGACTATAGTAAGTGCTTCACAAACATGAAGCACTTACTATAGTATTGCAGTGAACCCTTGATATGTCCTGTCACAAAATGGGTGTATCTGACCTGTATTTTCAATAACACACTAAATCTGCCCTATGACTTACTTAGAAGACAGTCGCCGGAGGTTTCATCGAGGAACCTATTAGATGGGCACCTACATGTTGCAGGGCTTCCGGAACATTCCACATTGCTTCCCTTACAGTCAGCTGCATCACTGCAACTGTCTCCAATATAAAGCACTGTAATGAAAGAATGTTGATATAAAGTATTGTAATGAAAGAATGTTGATATAAGCACTGTAATATAAGAAGATTGATATAAAGCACTGTAATGAAAGAAGGTTGATATAAAGCACTGTAATGAAAGAAGGTTGATTTAAAGCACTGTAATGAAAGAAGGTCGATATAAAGCACTGTAATGAAAGAAGGTCGATATAAAGCACTGTAATGAAAGAAGGTCGATATAAAGCACTGTAATGAAAGAAGGTTGATATAAAGCACTGTAATGAAAGAAGGTTGATTTAAAGCACTGTAATGAAAGAAGGTCGATATAAAGCACTGTAATGAAAGAAGGTTGATATAACGCACTGTAATGAAAGAAGGTTGATATAACCCTTTACCGAATGCCAAATTCTAAACTGTCCCAAATCGAAAGAGTTTGCAGACGACATTTCAAAATGTGATGAAGTTGAAAAACAATCAAATATCAAAAGCTGTCATCTGTCGTAGCTTTAAACCCTTATAGTGTTGGAACAGACCTCATGCTTATGCAAACAGGTTGGATTCAGGCCAGCCGCTAAGTAAAAAATTGGTAGCTGGTCTGTGATCTAACCTGGTTGCTATTCTGAGTTTCTTTCCTCATCAAAATTAAGCAGTTATTTATGGTTTTGGAAAGCCGAAGACACAAAATGTATTTTTAGAAAATTACCGAGCATTCTAAGCATTAAATTGTTATAAAACCCTCATGACGAAATGGGTAAAGTTAACATATATAATCAGAAGAATGGAAAAAAATAAAATATAAATAAAGAAATTGTCCATCTGTATAATAATATGCGTATATAGACTTAATGGAAAACTTACATGGCTCACAGGTTCCACCATTGTTGTAATAATCTGTTATACATGTACATGTTGTACTGCAAAGTGAATTTACATCTGCACAAGCGTCTGTCTGAGAGCAGGCGGCATCAAGAGCAAGTTCTGTTGAAGAAAACATTGAGTTAGTTTGAAATGTTTTTATATGTCGTAAAAAGAACTGTAGAAACCAACATACATACAGAGTTCAGGTACTTTCTATGAAATGAATGTATGAATGTACATCTTATTAAAAGTTTAAAGGTTATAAAATTAAGTGGAGGACCATGGTCCAGGCTTAGAGGGTCAGCTATCTGACACAAAATGATGTTGGTTCTGTCTTGCGACCTTTCATTAATCCACATTCAGCGTGAGTACTGGTTATGATCCAGTAGCCACAATAGATATAGGAATTAATCTAAGTTGTAAGACATTGTATGAAAAATAAACAAGTTTAAACTAAAACTTAATTAAAGTATTAAAGGAAAAGATGCAAGGAGAGTTATCTATATTGAAGATTGATAAGTAAAATTAAAACATATTACATTATTATTATAAACATTATTTTATTGTATATAAAATGTCATGATATTTTCTAATTACTTACGAGCTGAACAGCTTCCTCCACTGGTTGCTCCATTATCGTCATAGTAACCAGTAGTGCATGTGCATGTGTTCGAAATTGGGTCACAGACTGAGTTAGTTGTTCCACATTGACCAGCCTCGCAACTATCACCAAGGACCAATTCTGAATGGACAAAACATCAAATTAGTTAATTCTAGTCATTTCAGGTAGTACAGTCAAACTTGTGTTAAGAGGTCAGCCTATGGGACAGCCTAAATTGGCTATTTAAGACAGTTTAGCTGCTTAATACAAATTGATGTACACTATAAATCTAACAATGGGACTTTCTGTAGTGGTTGTTTAGTGCAGGTTGGCTGCTGAAAAGGGTGGTTGCTTAACACAAGTTAGACTGTACTTGGGTAGTAGAGTAAGAGTAGATTGTGGTGCAGAAGAATACATCAAACAACGTCTAATAACCCTTTACCAAATGCCAAATTTTCAACTGTTCTAAATTGAAAGATTTTGCAGACGACATTTCAAACTGTAATCAAATTGGAAAATAGTCCTCTGGTAGGGCAGAAAATATTCAGGGAAAAGGAAAAATTGTTAATTAAAAGCAATTTCTCCTTTTCCCAAAATGTTTTCCAGAGTCGTCTGCAACAAAGTGGTTAAATGTCGTCATTGTTTGGTAACAACAACTAACAGAATGTCTGGAAATCTGGCAGGTATACCCCATGCCTCAGACTTAACCCTCTCCCAAACAATAATGACATTTGACTACTTTGTTGCAGATGACTTTAGAAAACATTGTGGGAAAAGGAGAATTTTTTCTTTTCCTTCAATGTTTTCTGCCCTATCAGAAGATTAATTTCTAATTTACCACTTAGTATGTTGCTTAACTTCCAGAGAAAGCCAACCACTCTACCGAATCACCCTTAAAAGCCGGCTTCTACAGCGAGACTGTAGAAGTAGTAATTATACATAAACCCTATTACTGTCACACTTCCAAATTATATTCAGACTCCTCAGAAAATATTTGTGTGAGAGCATGTTGAGCAAATATTACACCGTTACCGACTTCGCTATGAATCATGATGTTGTTAGCATGTGTGTGACTTACTTGTAACACAGTCCCCAGACGTTACATCATGGTAGCGGTCAGACGGACATCTGCATGTGGTGGGACTTCCAGAACATTCAACGTTACTGCCGCGACAATCACTTGTAGCAGCACATGTCTCACCGATACATAATACTGAAAATTAAGAAACGCAAATTATCTAGAATATCCCATATGATGGACTAAAATGTACATTATGTGCTACAAAGACATTAAAACAGGCAGACAGAGTGAGCGATTTCGAATTGCAGTACGCCAAGGTTTGCACATTGAAAAATATTAGTTTTAAGTAACAGTGAGTACTTAACAACCATTTTTATGTAAATCATTTTTGTTTTCATGGATTCCTTTTATGAGTTTGACTTGTACCCCATTCAAACCAAGTACACATGGAAATGTTTTTCACTAAATAACAAATGCCACATCTCTTTACAGTCTCTCATGGTTTCCACAGCTTTCTTTCTTATGAGTGCATTATGGCAAAACATTTATTTACCAGTTGTGACCAAAACTTCAAGAACCTTAATCTGCATCCTGTTCAGCTGTCTACATTATCAGAAACATCAGACCCCTGTACTGTGACACATCACAGCACAATATGTCCTTTTGTGTACCTACGCACCACATAACAATTGAAACATACGCAAACCAAATGTACACTTTTTTTATATGCATTTCTATTTAAGTTCATTCCATAGTCATACAGATGGCGTAAGGATACTATTTAGGAGGATAAAAGAACGCGACATACTAGTGTATAAAGAAACAGATACAGGAAGAAAATTATTACATAAGACTACATGTATTTTGAACAACTTACATGGCTCACAAGTTCCCATGTTGTTGTAATAATCTGTATCACATATACATGTTGTACTGCAAACTGCATTCTCATCCGAACATGCGTCTGTTTGAGAGCAGGCAATGTCGAGAGCAAGTTCTGTTGGAGAAAATTGATAGATTGATAAGAGCAAAAACATCAATTTAACCTATCCGATGTATAGAAAATAAAATATCAAAATACTGCTACAAAGTTAATGAAAAATCAGGGGTTTCATTAATATATGTAGTGGGAGGGTGATATTCCAAAGTAGGCAGAGTTTTATGGGGGCCTCATCAGTAGATTTATCATAAAACTTAGTAAAGTAGCTGAAGTTTCTGGTCAAAGTAGCAGGGGAAAATAACCCCAAGCCTGGCACATAATGAAACCTCTGAAACATGTGCCAACAGTATCACTTACATATAAGGAAGAGGTAACAATATATCATTACAACTCTAGTCTAATGCAACTACTCAAAGATTGATATGTATATACGTATTAACAAAATCTTAAATCGACAGTACATAGAAACTTTAACCCATTTCCAAACAATGATGAAATTTAAACATTCTTTTGCAGACGACTCTGGAAAACATTGTGAGAAAAGGAGAAATTGCTCTTAGCAAGCAATTTCTCTTTTTCTTACAAGGTTTTCTGCTCTATCTGAAGATTATAATTCAATTTCATCACATTTTGAAATGTCGTCTGCAAACCCTTTCTATTTGGGAACAGTCGAAAATTTGTTGTTTGGGAAAGGGTTTAATAAAGAATCATATGAAAATTTATCCTAATAACTTACTCGCTGTACAGCTCCCTCCACTTGTTGCTCCATCGTCGTCATAGTAGCCTTCCGCGCATGCGCACAAGTTTGTAATTGGATCGCAGAAGGAGTTTGTTGTTCCACATTGTCCGGCCGCACAACTATCGCCGAGGACCAATTCTGTAAAGATTTGCAGCATTTAATTTAAGAATTAGCCTAAATGGTTTAACAAAGTTGCTTGATTTTAACCCTATTAGTGCTGGAACCGACTACATACATATATGCATACAGGTTAGATCGAGGCCAGCCGCCAAGTAAATTGGTGGCTGGCCTGTGATCTTACCTGTTTGCTACTCTGAATATCTTTCCGCATCAAAATTGAGCAGATATTAGAGGTTTTGGAAAGCAGATGACACAAAAGTCTTTTTTCAGAAAATTACCCAGGATTCTAACATTTCCTCTTACTTCAATATTGGGCTAAGCAATATTGCAAAGTAACACATAATTGGAATCGTCTCTCCGTTACACTTCCAATGACATTTCACATTGCAACATTGTGTTTTCGTTCAAGATACTACACATGTTTATCAGTTTTGACTTGCGCAAATATTTTCCGTAAATAGTTTAGTAAAACTGTAACCTGAAGCTTATTAAATTCCCTCTCAATTCCTGGATACTACACCAGTACTGGCGCCGATTTGTGGGCTAGTCCCAGCAATTCTCACCACGACTAATGCGGATTCGAACCCGGGATCCTGTGTACAGGAGCCAAGGCTCTACCACTGCACCACTGTCAATCACTGTGATTTATCTACAACAAGTGCATTTATAGGGAAAACTCTCAAACACCAATCTATCAAAGTCATGATATAAGAACGTTACACTTACTAGTGAGACAGTCACCGGTTGTTTCATCATGGTAACGGTCAGACGGACATCTGCAGGTTGCTGGACTTCCAGAACACTCAACATTATTGCCCCAGCAGTCACTTGTCATAGCACACATCTCCCCAATACATAACACTGTAAATCATAAAAAACAAGGATAAATAGACTGTCTAATACAATGTGCAGAGATGTACATAATGACCTACATAGCTATTATTTAACCCTTTACCAAACATCAAATTTTCGACTGTCCCAAATTGAAAGAGTTTGCAGACGACATTTTAAAATGTGATGGAATTAAAAAATAATCTTCTGATAGGGCAGAAAACATTGTACATGGAAAAAGGTGAAATTGCTCATTAAGAGCAACATCTTCTTTTCCCACCATGTTTTCCAAAGTTGTCTGCAACAAACTGGTTAAATGTCATTATTGTTTGGTTATGGGTTAAAACTGATTAATACACCACCAATGTTGAAGGAGAAAGGTAACAGGCTCACAATTAATGAAGTAAACAGCAGTAAACTCGAAAGAAAAAAGCAGTACAACTGCTCTCTCCAATGTAGTGCAAACAATGGACAGAAAGAACTAATATGATCAACAGAATCAATTCATAGATAAAAAACAACGACATGTGGATATAAAAGGCAAACAGAAATGCAGACAAAAATATAAGACTAACTTGACATTATATATCAAGGGTTCAATGCAATACTATGGTAAGTGCTTCATGATTTTGTCTTGCATTGAACCCTCGATATCTTCCCATGTAACTTACATGGCTCACAGGTTCCAGCGTTGTCATAGAAATCTGTTAAACATACACATGTAGTATTGCAAGCTGCATTCCCATCTGCACATGCGTCTGTCTGAGAGCAGGCAACTCCAAGAGAAAGTTCTGTTTGGAAAAAAATGGTAGTATTATTAACCCTTTAACAAACTCCAAATTTTCATCTGTCCCAAATGAAAAGAGTTTGCAGACGACAGCTCAAAATGTGATGAAAATGAAAAAAAATCTTCTGATAGGGCATAAAACATTGAGTGGAAAGGAGAAATTGCTTGTCAAGAGCAATGTCTCCTTTTCCCACAATGTTTTCCAGAGTCGTCTGCAACAAACTGGTCAAATGGTGTTATTGTTTGGTAATGGGTTAAGCGTCTTAGGTATTGAATAACATAATCCTTATAGTCTTAATCAAGATTATTAAAAGATTTCAAAAACTGAAAATTAAACAGTGAAGTCTTCAAAAAAGAAATAAGATAAATGAGAAATTGAATAACAGGATTGCATTGCAATCTTTTACAGAATATTCAAATACCAAACAGAAGTGAGATGTATAGGTTTTAGTTTACAAATAAGATACATATATATCACATTAAAAGATAAAACATATTATTTAAAACTTATTTAGACACATCAAAAGAGAGTCCTTTGTTAAGACTTACTTGGTGAACAGCTTCCTCCACTCGTTGCTCCATTGTCGTCATAGTAACCATCTGGGCAAACGCACAACATCGAGATTGGATCACAGAATGAGTGTGTGGTTCCACATTGACCTGCCTCGCAGCTGGCGCCGAGAACCAATTCTGTTAAATTTAATGGTGGTTAGGTTAACCCTTTCCCAAACAATAACGACATTTGACTACTTTGTTGCAGATGACTCAAGAAAACATTGTGGAAAAGGAGAAATTGCTCATAACGAGCAATTTCTCCTTTTCCCACAAGGTTTTCTGCCCTATCAGAAGCTAATTTTCGAATTTCATCCCATTTTGAAATGTCATCTGCAAACTCTTTCAATTTGGGACAGTACAAAATTTGTTGTTTGGGAAAGAGTTATGCCATATATACATCTTACAGCAGCAGTGAATTTACTGAATTTGATCATGACCATCAGAAAGTTGTTCAGTTTATAACATATTGAAACATCTGGAAATCTTTGAAAGAAATGTTCAGTTTATAAATCCTTAACATCTTGAAATCTTTGAAAGAAGTGTTTAAATCATTCTTTTCTGACAGCTTGCAACAACCCTATTTTAAGATATATGTAATCGCAGGAGGAATGTGTTTAAAGTATTTACTTCAGTGATTAGAAAGTTTGAAAGTCGAAATAAAATGTTGTTGAAACAATACAGCTTTTTTATAGTTTGCATTGTTAATTTAGAAACCTGTCTGCTAGTCTGAATATTCATTCACATTAGAATTAAGCAGATATTCAAGGTTTTGTAAAGCAGACAACACACAAATCTATCTTTAGAAAACTACCCAGCATTCTAAGGGTTAACTATAGAGCACAATACCATTACTTACTTGTAAGACAGTTCCCAGTTGATACATCATGATAGCGGTCAGACGGACATCTGCAAGTCGCTGGACTTCCAGAACATTCAACATTACTGCCTCGGCAATCACTAGTAGCAGCACATGTCTCACCGATACATAATACTGAAAGTCAAACAGGATCATGAAAACATGAACTATGTCATGTTAAATATCACAGACTTAAACACCTATTGAAAAACCTAAGAAACCAAATCAGAATAAGTAACTGCCAACAAAATAGGTACACTATATGCACTTAACATATAACAGTGGTTCTGGGTTAGAGCATCAGTCTTTGAATGAGAGGATCATGGGTTCATCCTGTGAGAAGTAGACCTTTCATTGACCCTTTCCCAAATAATCACGATATTAGACCACTTTGTTGCAGGCCACGTTAGAACGAGCAATTTTTCCTTCTCTCACAATGTTTTCTGCCCTATCAGAAGGATATTTTCCAATTTCATCACATTTTGAAAAGTCGTCTGCAAACTCTTTCAATTTAGGACAGTCGAAAATTTGTTGTCTGGGAAAGGGTTAATCCACATTTGGCATGAGTACTGGTTTCGATCCAGGAAGCAGAAGCAAGATAAATCCAAGTTGTAAGAACTTGTTTCTCAATCAATGTAAAGTAGATAAGTTTAAACTAACATAATTAACCTTTATACTTATAAGTTATATATATAACTCTACCATCTAAATTTTCAACTGTCCCTAATGGAAAGAGTTTGCAGACGACAGCTCAAAATGTGATGAAATTGAAAAAAAAAAAATTCTGATAGGGCATAAAACATTGTGTGAAAAGGAGACATTGCTCGTTAAGAGCAATGTGTCCTTTTCACATGATGTTTTCCAAAGCCGTCTGCAACAAACTGGTCAAATGCCGTTATTGTTTGGTAATGGGTTAAGTGTCTCAGGTATTGAATACCATAATCATCATAGTCTTAATAAAGATTATTAAAACATTTCAAAACCCAAAAATTCCAAACCCCAACTACATATCTTTGTATAACTCACATGGTTCACAAGTTCCCGCGTTGTCGTAATAATCTGTACCACAAATACATGTCATATTGCAAACTGCATTCTCATCTGAACAAGCATTCGTTTGGGAACAGGCAACGTCGAGATCAAGTTCTGTGGAAGAAAATTGGATTTCTATATATATGCACAAGCCTTAGTTTAACTTAACCCTTCAATGGGAAATAAAAATCGTTACGGTTAACAAAAGAGTTCATAATAAAGTAAAAAACAACTTCAAAAAACGACTACATATTGCTATGAAACCATTGCAAAACTCATTAGTGTTATAGGTAATAAACTTGCTTCGAACTTTCATACATGATGATGAACACTTTACCACCTGCAGACGCCACTCTTTTTCCTTGAAGCAGACGGCTTTAGAAAAGCTGTGTTCACATGCCAAAAACCTTTCAGTTCTGCTCTGGTAATATTTAAGTAGATTGAAAAAAGGATTGTGACGAAAGGAGAAATTGCTTGTCACAAGCAATTTCTCTTTTTGCCACAATGTCTTTTTAAAGTCGTTTGCTGCAAGGCGAAAATATGTGACGTTAAGTGGTAATGACTGTGTTAAAATGAATGACCCTAGACATCAAATGATATTCTTTCTTCTTTACTTACTCGGTGAACAACTGCCTCCACTAGTTGCTCCATTGTCGTCATAGTAAACATCCGCGCATGCACACAAGTTTGTGATTGGATCGCAGAATGAGTTTGTTGTTCCACATTGTCCTGCCTCACAACTATCGCCGAGGACGAATTCTGTAAAAAGAAAGATGGCAAATACAAATAAGTAAGTAAAAGCTACAACTAAATTTGAATCTAGATTTATTGCAAACTCAAGAAGGTCTTAGCCTTAGATTTTTTGACTGAATTTTGTATGTTCAACTTTAGGACAAAAGGCCATTTTCTCTACTTCTTTTACATAAAACCATTGTAAGTCATTAAGCTGAATTTTGATAATATAGAGAAACATACTTGTGTCAAGCTGATGAGTGTTGGACCTATGGTGCTGGAACAGACTTCATGCTTATTCAAACAGGTTAGATCCAGGCCAGCCCCCAAATAAATTGGCGGCTGGCCTGTGATCTAACCTGTTTGTTACTCTGATTATCTTTCCTGATCAAAGTCAAGCAGATTTTGAAGGTTTTGGAAAGACGACGCCACAAAAATCTATTTTTAGCAAATTACCCAGCATTCTAAAGGTTAAGCACAAGTTGGCCTCGTACTGGCTGAGCAACCCTTCCTCAAAATTAGGTCACGTGAAACACATTTGCTGCAAAAGCAACTTATAGCAATTTACAATGAATACATTGTTAAGAATATATTCAGACATCAATGGATCAGAATCAAATTATTTGGCCTTAACACTTACTTGTGAGACAATCTCCGGTTGTTTCGTCATGGTAACGGTCAGATGGACATCTGCAGGTTGCTGGACTTCCAGAACACTCAACGTTATTGCCTCGGCAATCACTTGTGGCAGCACAAACCTCCCCAATACATAATGCTGTAAATAGATGAATGGAAATACACAAAAGGTACTTTACCCTTATAGTCCTAAAACTGACTTCATGCTTATGCAAATATGTTGAATCACGAGCCATCCGCCAAGTAAATTGGTGGCTGGCCTGTGATTTAACCTGTTTGCTGCTCTGAGTATCTTTCTCGTCAAAGTTAAGCAGATTTTGTTTTAGGTTTTGGAAAGCAGACGACACAAAAGTCTTAATTACTCAGCATTTAAGGGTTAAAAAAGAAATGTATGAACCAAGATGTACATTTACACATCATTGACATGACAGATGGCTCAGAGTAAACAAAACATAAACATTGTATAGGATAAACAGTTTGCTCTGGCGCCATTTGTGTTAGGAACTTTATTCGAATATCATAGATGACTGATAAATCCCTCTCAAATTTCCAATTGACAAAGAAAAAAACTAAAGCTCTTGATGTCTGTCATGCCTTTCATTTGATTTCACATTAATGATTGTGATCTTTTTTGTCTTTTTAGCAAGTGAAAATCTTTTATCAACCTTGCTACATACAATATATAAACACTGAAACTAAAGCAAATTGATTGTATGGAAATATTATTGTGATGTTACAAAATTGAAAATGATAGAAAGAAGTATTAATGAATTGCTTTAGGGCATTTTAGGAGAAATATATACCTTGTTCTAAGGTTCATTGCTACAAATTGCCAAATATAGAAAGAAATACATTCAATCTGTTGCAACAAAAAATGAAGGATATAGCACATGTGGTTCAGGCTCAAATCTAGAGTTTTGCATTTTTGTTGATGTCAGATTATTTGCATTTTAAAAACTTACATGGCTCACAGGTTCCACCATTGTTGTAATAATCTGTATCACAGGTACATGTCGTACTGCAAACTGCATTTGAGTCTGCACAAGCGTCTGTCTGAGAGCAGGCAGCATCAAGAGCAAGCTCTGTTGGAGAAAATGTTTGTTTATAAATGTATGAGTTCTTTGTTATGAAAAGCAAATAGAAGACAAGTACCATTTCGTTTTAGTCTGTCCTGCTTATTCTTATCTTGCCTAGTTTTGTGTTTTCAAATTAGTAGAACTCTTAAAAAGTAACAAAACAGTATCACTTTGGAACTTTACATTCCTGAATAAAAGATTTATCTATGTATCTATAAAGGTGTATCCGTCCGTTAAAGGAATCTATAGTGGTTACATAATTATGTACATACATGTTGATTATCAAATTTTCTCAATGAGATATATAGTATCTAAGAATGAATGGGGTTTTAAGGTTCAACAGTTGTGAAGGTCATCTAGGGCACTTTCATCTTAAAACAGCATTAACAAAGTAGATAAAAGCAACTGTAGAAATGATATTATTATATAAAAATATCAACCAATTTAAAAAATCACTAACACTATAAAAAAAACATTGGATAATTAGTTTCTATTCATGACTTATTAATATATTCCTCATTACGTACTCTCTATACAGCTGCCCCCACTTGTTGCTTCGTTGTCGTCATAGTAACCATCTATGCATTCACATGTTAACAAGATTGGATCACAGATTGAGTTGGCGGTCCCGCATTGACCAGCCTCGCAGATATCACCAAGGACCAATTCTGTATTGGGGAAATAATTGTAAATATAACTATACTATTCATGGTAACCTCAATTCAAATCTCTATTAGGACATCATTTTTAAACTTATTAACCTATTACCAAACAATAATGACATCCAGTTTGTTGCATGACAACTCTGGAAAACATTGTGGGAAAAGGAGAAATTGCTCATAACAAGCAAGTTCTCCTTTTCCCACAATGTTTTCTGCCCTATCAGAAGATTGTTTTTTTAATCTCAACACATTCTGAAAAGTCGTCTGCAACTCTTTCAATTGGGGTCCGTAGAAAATTTGGCGTTTGGTAATGGGTTAAACACAATACTTATAATTATGCAATGGCGAAGTTGACTGGATGGTGTTTTATAAATAAAAGTTTCCATTTTCACTTTTTCTTTTACTTATAACACTTTCAATCTGAAAAACATGCAACTCACTTGTTAGACAGTCTCCACTTTCTACATCATGATAGCGATCAGACGGACATCTGCATGTGGCTGTTATTCCAGAACACTCAACATCACTTCCTCGGCAATCGCTTGTGGCAACACAAGTCTCACCTACACATCTCACTGTGAAGTAAATGAGATTCAGCTACAGTAGTGCTATCCTATGAGTTTTGCAAAAAAAGTGTTTATCAAGGGTTCACTTCAGGACTATAGTAAGTGACTCATAAACATGAAGCACTTACTATAGTATGTCACTGAACCCTTGACATTGTTTGTATAGTTAAGTAACGTAAGATATCAGACCCCAATTGTATTGATGCCATTTCCTTAAAATTGGCTCTTACTTCTAAATAATTTTATTTCTGTTTGAAGGGCATGTCACTTTTATTGTAGGTATATAAATGATACATGAAAATCGTCCAAACTTTCAAACATGCATCATAAATAGCAAAACATATATCACATATCAGATATCATAAATCAGATGAAGAATGTATTGTATCTTATCACATCAAATCAGATAGGTAAGAGGGCCACCCTATCAAACATCTCGAATCAAACATCATTATCAGTTTGTAAATGGCTTGTATTTTGATCATGTTTTGTGCATAAACCTTGGGAACTCATGCAATAGCACTATGGTATACATTTCTAAAAAATTAAACAGGTTTACATAAAAAGGAAAAGTATTATAAACAGTTTATGGAATGTACAAACAGCATTGGTATGAAGCATTTAAACACAACCCATCTTTCATCAATTTCTCCTTTATAGAATTTTGTTCTGATTCTATTAAAGGGTTTGGAGGACAGTGGTCCAGGGTATAGAGCCTCTGGACATGAGAGTCATGGGTTCGAATCCTGTAAGAAGCGGGTTCCACCATGCTACCTGTCATTAATCCACACTTAGTGCGAATACTGGTAATGATCCAGGAAGCAGAAATGAGATTGATCAATCTAAGTTGCAAGAACTTGTTTCTCAATCGATTTAAAAAAAAGTTTAATCCAGTAAATAATCAAAGCAACAAAAAGATAAAACAGCTCATTACAAGCAATCTGTACTTTTGATACAGTGGCCTCAAATGGTTGTTGCAGCAGACGGTGGTATGGCTTATTGTTTAATGAAATGTCTTAAAACAAACACATAAGGTATCACAGGGAGAGGGAAGAGAGTCAATTTGACTAAATTTATTTAGAGCATTTAAGGTCTTTGACCTATATACATTTACACAAAAGTATGTGTTTAGTAGGAAATCCGTATTGTAATTCAAGTATGTTTATCATTATAGCTTACATGGTTCACAGGTTCCATTACTGTTGTAATATCCAGTATCACATTTGCAATTTGCGCCACTACCACAAATAGCATTGACGTCAAAACAGGCATCTTGTTGGGCACATGCAGCGTCAAGGTGGACCTCTGAAAAAAGAAGCAGCATTCTTTGTTAAAGGGACTAACTCAGAACTTTGTGCTCTTGGTGTAATGAACGTTAAAAATTGTTACAGAAATGGTCTTTGTCATTAAACAAAACAATGTTTTCAATTTCTTTACTTATGAGTTCCTGAAATCGTTCCAAATTTCCTCACGTCTGTTAACCCATTACAAAACGCCAAATTTTTTACTATCCAAAAATGAAACCGTTTGCAGACAACATTTCGAAATGCAATAAAATTGAAAAATAAACTTCTGATAGGGCAGAAAACATGGTGGGAAAAGGAGAAATTGCTCATTTAGAGCAATTTCTCCTTTTCCCACAATGTTTTCCAAAGGGGTCTGCAACAAACTGGTCAATTGCCGCTATTGTCTGGTAATGGGTTGACAAGCACCTTAAATGGCATAACTTACTTGGCATGCAAAGTCCCCCGTGGGTATCTCCATTGTAATCAAAGTAGCCATCCAGACATAGACACATAAACGATGAAGGATCGCAGTACGAATTGTCAGTCCCACATGTACATTCTCCAGGCACACAACTATCTCCGATCACTAGTTCTGTAAGACAAACAATTACTTACAGAATATATCACATTTCACCAATCTTGTGGTTTAAAATAATTAAAACTTCCCACTTTTAATGTATATGGCCCCAAATGAGAATGTTGCATATCTCAACACTGAATGGTAGCAACTTAATGAAATTTTGTCACATTGAAGATCTTCACTAATAAAGAGGTCTTACTGAGTATACTTCCATTTCCATTATAACTTCAAATAGGGGGAGATAATCATTTTCAAAAATTTACATTGAAGCCTACGGGAATTTAAATCTTTCTGTCATGAGGATGCCAATTATAACACCAAAAGCAACTTTCCATCAAGATTCATGTATCACTTGAAACTGTTGAAACTAACCTGCGAGACAATTTCCGGTGGAGAAGTCCAGGTAACGATTAGAGGGACATCTACATGTAGACGGGGAGCCGGAACATTCCGTATTACCTCCCCTACATTCCGCTGTCTCTGTACAATTCTCTCCAATATACTTCACTGGAAACATAACGCTTCATGTTAAGTGCATCTAAGTGATTAAGATTGAGTTACTCAAACAAATAAATACAAGTACTAGATTAATTGAAATTCTGAAACAAAACAAGATTAATAAAAAAGAAATTATCTATGTTTCTAATAAGCAGATATTTAACGTTTTGTAAAACAGACAACACAACATTTATTTTTATAAGATTACCCAGCATTCTAAGGGCTAAATCCTTAGTAGCACAAAGACTAGATGATATGAAATCTAAAACCATTCATTGAAATCATCATCAATAAGTAATTGTAGCTTCATTTGTTGACTGGTATGTTTCAAGATGTCTAAACATATTGAATAAAATGATTAAGAAATCGCTTTTCATCTGTACACACATGGTTTTTTAAGTGAAATGAGCAAAGAACATATTCTCTTTGAAGTTAAAAACCATCATAGACCATTACATAAATTTCAAACTATTAACAACATTATCATAAAGTTAAAACTGATGTACATGGCTCATAAACAAAATGTATGGGACTCCCTACAAAAAACTGATGTAGCTCATAAACTAAAATATGGAACTCCTAAGAGATTTACACTTGTTACTTCATTATGGATTTTAAAATCTTACATGGTTCACAGAATCCGCCATTATCGAAGAACTCTGCTTGACAGGAACATACTAAAGAGACACATTCTGCATTGGAATCGGCGCAAGCATCCATTTGGAAACACGCCTCATCAAGGCCGACCTCTGTTTAAAAAGAAAACACACAGAATGCTGTTACAAATAGTCAAGGTATTATAAACTCAACATTGAAATTGGTAGACATTTCAACATTGATAGAAATGACAGGATTTGCGAGTGTCTTTTTTGTTTTCTCCACAAAGATATTTTGATTGCTGAGCACGAATACCATGCACTTTTTATATGTGAACAGTTTGGAAACATTTGGCATATCTATTTTGACAACTGGTATAAAGCTTGTCCAAACTTAGATAATTTTTTAAAAATGATGATAACATTACATTGAAAAATCTAGCTTTTTATGTATCGAAATAACTAGAACACATTTCCTCTTTCTTGTAATGTAATCATTTATCTTTATTCTTAAAAATCTTATAGGAATAACATTGATGATAGTGTTTTGCACATCTGAATTTAATCCAAATTGTGTAATATGTATATGTATTGTGGGCAATAAACTGTATTGTGTTGTATTGGTATTGCTATTCTGTTTAAGGCCCTTGTATGAATGATATATCGATTCATTAGATTAGAGTCAATATGGGTCCTCTTCATCAGTGCCGTACCTACATTTTTTTAAGTTCTGGGATGGCTTTCCTGGATGTACCAGTACTAGGCTAGGAGGGCTCTGAAGTGACTTGCCAAAGGCCACTTCCACGAAACCAGTGGTCTCGGTGGGGCTCGAACTCCGGACCTCCGTGTTCTGAGTCCACCACATTAACCACTGAGCCACGCAGGACTCATGGGATTCGTATTTCAATTCAGAAATAATTTGAACATACTATCTGAACAGTTGCCTCCAGTCAATGCCCCATTGTCATCAAAGTACCCTTCTTGACATCCACATGTGTTAAAGATAGGATCACACACAGAGTTTTCTGTTTCACATTGACCAGGCTCACAGCTCTCTTCCAGGATCTTCTCTGAAATAACATAACAAAGGCAAATGAACAAGGGTTACAACATATGTATTTTCCAAAGCTTTGTCTCTCATGTTGGGTGATAGATAAGATGATTAAAGGCACGAGTCTATCTTCAAGATATTTGTCCTCTAAGACCAGCCCTCCCTATATGCCCTTCCCAATTCCCCCAACCCCCCCCCAAAAAAAACAACGAAATAATAAAAATAAAATAAGAATAAGAATATTACATATGAAACAATAGCTAAATAATATTTGTTCAGTTAAAGAGTTCCGATATGAACTTTGATTTTCTTTCTCAATATCTCCATGATAGTTAATAAAATTTATGTTTCAAAATATGCATCTTTCTTTGAGTAGAAGGTCTGAGTTTGAAACTTATGAAGGTTCTGTATCTTCGAGCTTAATTCAACATACCAATGAGGGCAGTCATGAATAAAACTCTGTGATAAAATACTTACTTTGTTCACAGTTTCCTGTGGTAACATCTAGGTAACGATCAGATGGACATCTGCATGTTGAAGGCGATCCAGAACATTCAACATTCTCGCCTCTACATTCAATGTCAAATGTACAGTTTTCGCCGACATATTTCACTGAAATTTAAACGAAAGTCTGACATGTAATCTATAACTTATAAAAGCATATTTAAGGTATTTAATGAATTGTATGTTTGAGTCACAGACAATAGTTACATAAAAATCTTTTCTGACTGATTACAAAAGCTCAGGACAAATACCATCATAGTAAGAGATGTTAAGGTTGTGGTTTGGTTCTGTTTAAAGAAGTTTTTATGAATACTAAGACATCAACTGAACCAAACCAGTAGCACAAAGTAATCTTTCAAATGCACTTACTAAATTCCTACTGTAATTGAATCCAAGTTGAATATTCTTTTTAGGACTATAGGAGCTTTTCTTTTGTTTCCACATACCAAGGGTTCATTGCAATACTATAGTAAGTGCTTCATGGTTATGAAGCACTTACAATAGTCTTCCATTGAACCCTCTATACTTGCATGATATTGTAGAAAATAAACATGAAATCAGTGCACAACATCTAACAATATATTGACCCAAAACAGAAAGGAAAAGAAAAAGATGAATAAACGACTTACATTGTTCACAGGTTCCATTATTTTCAAAGTAGTTTTCTAGACAAGCACATGACATCAAGGCACATTCTGCATTGGGATCCAAGCAAGCATTTGCTTGTAAGCATGTCTCATTTAGGCCAACCTCTGTTGATTAAAGTAATTATAATTGTATATTTGTTGGTTTTAACTTGTCAGTTTTGAATGACATTTTGTTATTTTGATACGATAGAACTCTGTAAATAGCTTGAGCTTTCATGCACAAGTTTTTCGGAGAAAAAATGCAAAATTTATAAGATTTCAGTGAAGTGTGTAGAACAACTAAAAATCAATTAAAATTGTGTTCATATTTGTATTTATCATAGTTAATAAATCAACAAATCATTCTGTATAATATCCATATCTAAACTTCGAAGTTATATATCAAGGGTTCAAAGCAAGATTAAAGTAAGTGCTTCATGTTTATGAAGTACTTACTTTAGTCTTGCATTGAAACCCTTGATATATTGAAACTGTAATAAACTAGTACATGCATATCAAGTTGACATCCCGAGTAAATAAGAAAATTTTTATACTAAACATACTTGACAAACAGCTTCCTCCTATGATCAAGCCATTATCGTCATAGAAACCATCTTGGCACACACAGAGATTTGATACAGCATCGCACAAGGAGTTGGCAGGTCCGCATTGTCCTGACTCACAGTTTTCATTGAGACCAAAATCTGCAAACATGAAATAAGATATATATCTATCTTAAGAAACAGTTAAGGCACATTAATTAGCAATGGCTAGTTTTACTAATACCTTCAATCAATGAAATCCAAAAATTAAGTTGTAACACTTAACTGATACTTTTAATAAATATAAACCAATGAGGCATTCAAAGCTATTCAACTGATACTTTTAATCAATGAAAACCAATGAAGAAGTCATAACTATTCAACTGATTCTTTAAATCAGACAAAAGCCAGTGAAGAGGTTCAATTCATACACTTAGTTAACAAAACCAATTTCAAAAACAAGTCATAACCGACCTATTTGATGTCATCAATGTCTTCTATACAAAACTTAAATTCATAATTGATTGCATGACTACATTTTTGTAGAGTTTCATTTATGACTATTTAAGTCCTTCACAAATGTGAAACATCACTATAATCTTGATGTGAACCCTCAAAATAAAGTTATCAACATAAGGCAATTATCATACTATCGATAACATTTATGCTTAACCTATTACCAAACAATAACAACATTTAACCAGTTTGTTGCAGACGTCTTGGAAAGCATTTTGGGAAAAGGAGAAATTGCTCTTAACGAGCAAATTCTCCTTTTCCAAAATGTTTTTGCCCTATGGTTTATTAATTTCATAATTATTTGAAATGTCGTCTGCAAAATCTTTTAATTTGGGACAGTCGAAAATTTGGCGTTCGGTAAAGGGTTAATAGGCTTCTCACATGGTTCGCAGTTTCCTGTAGATACGTCGAGATAACTGTCAGATGGGCATCTGCATGTTGAAGGTGATCCAGAACATTCCACATTATTGCCCTTACACTGAAGGGTTGATGTGCAATTCTCGCTGATACATCTAACTGAAAATGAAAATAGCATAACGTTTTACTTCATAATATCTCATTTTAGACATCACAGTAATTTCTACCAAATATCACAAAGAATTGAAAAAAGCAGAACGTTTAACTCCATAATAACTCATTTTAGAAATCACAGTAATTTTTATCAAATATCACAAAGAAAGTGATTTTGTATCTTGCTATTTTTGTCATTTGCTTTTGCTTTCAAATTTTGACCAAATAAGATATTATCACAATATGTTTATTAAGCCATCCTTGACAACAACTCGATAGTACACTTGATAATAACTTGATAATAACTTAGCACTGCTTGCAAAAATATTAAGAAACCACTAGGCTCATGATGAACAATATTTTCCTTGTCTGTTAACTTGGACCATTTACAAATTTCAAAATGAAGAAATAGCCTTAATCACTGTATGTCAGCATCTTTGAACTAATAGCTATGTTAATGCATGTATGAAGAATAAGCATATTTGTGTATCTTACATGGTTCACAGGTTCCATTATTATCATAGTAATCTTCCTGGCAAGTACAGGACATCGAAAGACATTCTGAATTTGGATCCAGACAAGCATCTGTCTGTGGGCAGGTGTCATTAAGGCCAACCTCTGTGCAAGAAAGAACAACAACATTGTATTAGGTTGGTTATTGGAATTGGGTTGAATTTGGTAAGATGTTGTTTCAACAGTATTTTAGGCATATCTCGACAATCATAAGTGCACATTTCAATGTACTTTGTTGGATATTGGCATTGGATTGAATTGGGTTTAATTGGTGTTTAACATTTAAAACAACATGGAACATGACGCTCAGCATACATTCTGTAAGTCAGTCAAAAGATGACAAGATGGATTCTTTGAACATGTTCTGCTGCAGCATATATTGGCATATTACAAAAGGAGCATATGCTTCAAAAGAAAGATGTGTTATTATCATGTATGTGCGGCGAGGTTAATATCATTTGAACATATTAAATCAGTACATACTTGAAGAACAGTTGCCACCCTCAGTAAATCCGTTATCATCATAGAATCCTTCATAACATTCACATGTATTGGAGACAGGATCACAAACAGAATTCTCGGGTCCACACTGACCAGGCTCACAGCTCTCGCCAAGATGTTTTTCTGAAGTTAATTACATTACATGAAACATGCATTGATTAATGACCATTTTTATGTTATATATTGTTTGGTAGATTTATGAACATTTATAATAGATTAAATGAAGTACGTAAACAAAAAGAAAGGCAAACCCCTAAAGATATTATTCAACTGAAAGCTTATCACATATGTATTATCTTTACGTTTTCTACAATAACAACCAATTCAAAAGTATATTGCCTTACTAGTTAGACAGTTTCCTGTAGGTATGTCGTAATAAAGATCTGACGGGCAGCTACAAGTTGATCCCAAGCATTGGACAAGGTCTCCTCGACACTGGTGGTCAGAGGTACAATTCTCTCCGATAAACTTTACTGAAATTTCAACAAATAGCACATGATTAGTAAATCAAATGAATAAAGGTAAGCAGGTAAGTGAATTTTATTATAGTGACATTGTGTTATGTACATATAAATATACAATTGCATATTGACAATATTTACAACACACGGCCACTTTAGGCCTCTAAGTCCCTTTGAGGTAAAAACACGATATATATGTAATATATATATATATAAAATGATTTTTAACTGAGAGACTCATAATATCATGACAATATGCTGAAAAATCTGAACAACTGATGGTAAAATATAAAGATCGTTTCAAAAGCATACCAGACAGTATGCTTCAACCTCAAAAGTACCGATATAACAATGTAACCTTTTTGGAATGCTTATGCAAATTAGAGAGCAAATGCATTGTTTTATAGATCATGTGGGTATATAGATAGAAAGCAAAAAAATGAGTAGACAACAGTGTCTTCACTGATCAGATGTGATAGTGTCTTTGAGAGGTTAGTTTGCCCAGTTTGTTACATTGGTGGCAGAGGTGAGATGAACACTTCCCCTTCTATCGGAATAGTCTTACCCACGTATTTTCCAAGATCCAAGAATTGGAACAAATCTTCTCAGAGGTGGGAGTTATGTAACGTTCATGGAACATTTATGCTGTTTCGAGAGCCTGATGCAATGTTAAAGAGATCATGCAGGTATATAAATAGACAGCACAACCGATCAGTAGACAACAGTGTTTTCACTAATCAGATGTGATTGTGTCTTTAAAAGGTTTATTTGATTGTTTTTTTCCGAAAACTTAAAACTTATTGGCAATTACAGAACTACAAATTAAGGGCTTCAATCCCGAAAAAACAGGCAAAAAATACCAAGTCTTTCCTCTATTAACTCAAAAAACATCCCTTTGACACACCTGAATCAATTACATTTTCTTTAAAAACCAAAGTGAAAACAGGTCTAGTATTTTCATCTATTGTCACTATGTATTCTATATATTAACCCTTATAGTGGTTGAATGGACTTCATGCTTATGCAAACAGGTAGGATCCAGTTGCCAAGTAGATTTGTGGCTGGCCTGTGATCTAACCTGTTTGCTTCTCTGAATATATTTCCTCATCAAAATTAAGAAGATATTTGAGGGTTTGAAAAGCAGAGGACAAAAAAATCTATCTAGAGAAAATTACCCAGCATTCGAAGGGTTAAAACACATGAACATTTCGGATTCTTTTAATTGGCATTCTGCTGTAGTGTATAAATTTGAAAAGAAAAAAATCCAATGTAATGAAATGTATTAACCCTTAGAATGCTGGATAATTTTCTATAAGAAGAAATTTGAGCAGTAAAAATTTGGACCAGTCACAATTTAAAAAATGGGTGCAATGGGTGTGGCAAAAACTACAGGACTAAGGGCAATACAGTCGAGCCGCGTTAATTCAGACACATCCAGAGATAATGTCCGCATTAACAAATAGAATAATATGGATTAACGGATTTCAGTTTCCAACAGACTGTTCAAATATTGCTTATAAATTAATGTAAACTAGTACAACTAAAAAAACGACTACAAGAACTCAAAAAGAATCATTAATTAATCCAATTTGTTATAAATAATTATGTTTTGAATTGATATTAATCTAGGTATATTCTAACATGTTAATGCTATACCTTAATTACTTGTAAGGCATATCAAAGAAAGATTTGCTTTTTGTCATATATTTCTAAAAGGCCCTTCGCAAAGTGACAAGAGAAAGTACCGAGACCTCCCCAACCATAGTCCTATATCCCTTTACCATATGGCAAATTTTCGACCATCTCAAATTGAAAGAGTTTGCAGACGACATTTCAAAATGTGATGAAATTGGAAAATAATCCTCTGATAGTGCATAAAACATTGTGGGAAATGGAGAAATTGCAATTTCTCCTTTTCCCACAATGTTTTCCCAGAGTTGTCTGCGACAAAGGGGTTAAATGTTGTTATTGTTTGGTAATGGGTTAAAGGTACATCAGGCCAACTTCATTGACAAGTTCTCCTTATCATTGTCTTTGCAGCTGATATGTATATCTAAGAACTGTACCTCCTGCATGCTTTACAATTTACAATTATGAATACTAAGTTCAAATGACTGCATGTCTATAGATACAAACAAGAATCACTTTCAGAATCCCTTCACTATCTTTATGTAACCAAGTTGAGTAAAACATGCAGCCAGACCTAGACTCGAACCTGGGATCTCCGCAAATTGTGCGAACGCTCTACCAATGAAGCAATCAAGGCTGCTGACACATTTAACTCCTTTTACATACTCCCACAAACAATTTAATTTGGTCTCAAAATTCATCCTTGGAACAGCCTATCTTTGTGGCATAATTCTAGAGTATTGATTGCTGTAGCTCTAGTGGGTCATTTACGTGGGTCAATTCAACCAAGGCCAGAAAAAAATGCAGCCAGACAAGGCATCAAACCTGGGCCCTTGGCAAAATGTGTGAATGCTCTACAGGTGAGAGAAACATTCAGCCAGACCGGAATTCAAACTTAGGACCTCTGTAAACCGTGTGAATGCTCTACTGACTGAGCCATCTGGCCCACTAACACATTTAAGTCTACCTTCTAGATTGAGAGCTCCACCACATTTACGAAAAGCGTGAGCGGCTTCGTGTATGATAGGCCAAGGATTGCATCATCATTTTTTTTCTACAACCGCCTGATAAACAACAATGCTGGTCCCATTGTAGACTGTGCAGTTCAAAGCTAAGTTTGGTTCCCAAATTACTCTGTCTGGATTCAGATTGGGATTTTACTTGCTTAAGTAGAAGAATCTTAAGAAAAAGACCATTTTATTGGTTTTGTGTGGGAATAAAACTAATCAGAATATCCGGATTATCGCGACTCGACTGTTTTCTAAAAAGAACACATATATTTACATGGTTCACACGTTCCATTGCGCTCGAAGTAGTCTAATTGACAACAACAAGTCATTAAGAAACACTCTGCATTTGGTTCCATGCAAGCGTCTATTTGCAGGCAAGTGTCATTAAGGCCAAGTTCTGTTGGTAAGAAAAGTAACATCCAGTCATGCTTTATACAACATTAAAGGTGATTCGACGATTTCAATTGGACAAACTGTGATGCATGCAGTTTTATATGTAACATGAGTATATCACCTCTTTTTGCACCTAAAATTGCACTATTATAAACAATAAGGTTACTTTTGATCATTAAGAAAACACAATGTGTGGATACATATAACTAGCTATACATGCTGTAGTGAAAGAGGGGTGTGCGGCAGTAAACTTTGATGAACAATCACTGAATTCAATCCTATCAGCCTTATTAATATAATGTGTCAAGGGCTGGCATGGTTATATAGAGTAGTATTTATGCTTGTTTGTCTTATTTTTATGGTTCTTGCTGAGATACATTGTCATCCGTGTCAACTATATAGGGGAGGCCTCAGATCTCTTTCACGTCTTGCACTACACTGAGAAGATTTGGGAGGCTTGGGTTGGAACATCTCAATACCACCACAAGGTCTGGGCGTACCGGGCTTCAATTAATACATTGCCCAGAAAGTATGTTATACTACAGACATTTCTAGAAACTGATGATTTAATACTAAATCTAGGGCTACGTCTTTGTAAGCTATTTCATGCAATGCTTGTATATAAAAAGGCATTTTAACATTACTTCCTTTGTCTGAGAATGATTATTCAAAAATCGTAGATACATACTAAGTGAACAGTTTCCTCCGGCAATCATTCCATTTTCATCGAAGAACCCTTCATAACATTGACATGTATTGGAGACAGGATCGCAAACGGAATTCTCAGGTCCACACTGACAAGGATCACAGCTCTCGCCGAGAATTTTATCTGTAATTTGTAGTAATACATGTTTTATATATCATCTCATTTTGACACAACTGCTGCATAATCCTTTAGAAGCTATAATAAGAAAGAGACAAATTGGACCAAATACCTGACATTGGTTTCTAAATATAATTTATACATACTATTCTAAGTAAAGATCAACGTTTATGAAAAAACAATTTTTAAACTGTTTGCAATACTTGCAATACAAAAGTTCAAAAAAATGTCAGTACATTTATGAAAGGTGTTATAAAGCTGTCAATAATTAGGTCTTAAATTATTTTGCAAATCTATATTTCCATTTAAGGGCAGAATACAACATATTTTAAAAGTTAAAATTCTAAATTGTGAGATAATTCTTTAACGATTTATAATTGTTAACCCTAAGAATGCTGGGTAACTTTCCAAAAAAAGATTTTTGTGTCATCTGATTTCAAAAACTTTAAATATCTGCTTAATCTTGATTAGGAAAGATACTCAGAGTAGCAAACAGGTTTGATCACAGGCCAGCAGCCATTTTACTTGGCTGCTGGCCTGGATCTAGCCTGTTTGAATAAGCATGAAGTCGTTTCCAGCACTTTAACGGATAAAGGCATATGATGATGCTTACAAGGTACACAGTTTCCTGTAGGTATGTCATAATAGAGATCTGACGGGCAGCTACAAATTGATGGTGATCCCAAACATTCGATGTGGTCTCCTCTACATTGGTGGGCAGCAGTACAGTTCTCTCCAATAAATTTCACTGGAAATTCGCAATAAAAGGCAAACATTAGCATATAAACATAGACCTGTACCTTTAAAAAGCAAAATAATATCAATAATTAAATCAATCGTGCAAAAAATATAAATAATTAAATCAATCATACTACAATAAAACAGATATGTCATAATTATTACTAGAATAGAATAGAAGAGTTTATATATAGCCAAAGGCCTTTGGCCCATTATGCTAATAAACATATAAAGATATGCACATGTTAATGAGTCATTCAACAATAATGTAATATTTGTATCACTTACGAATAACATGTATAAAAGGAACTGTGAACACTATGCGTAGGTGCTTAGTCCTTTGTGTCTAAAAATCCTCTATAGTTTATTATTTGAGATACACAGGGTATGATATCAAACATTTGAAACCTCACAGTTTGAAAAAAAGTTGACGTTTGCACCACATTGACCAATTTGTTTGACATTGAGACAGAAAAAAAGTAATTTGTAGCAATGTGTTAACATTCTAATCATAAACCTTGGATATCACATACCAAATCAAATCAAGCATTGTATAAACCTTCAAATCATATTTCTTGGATTTAATATCACATAGCAATCAAATCAAGCAATAAACGATAGATAAGTGGGATTTGGTTTAACCCATTGCCAAACAATGACGAAATTCAACCACTTTGTTGCAGACGACTCTTGAAAACAATGTGATGAAATTGAAAAATATTTTTAAGATAGAGCAGAAAACCTTGTGGGAAAAGAAGAAAATTGCTCAAGACGAGCAATTTCTCCTTTTCCCACAAGGTTTTCTGCTCTATCTGAAAAACATTCTTCAATTTCATCATATTTTTAAATGTCGTCTGCAAACTCTTTCAATTTGGGACAGACGAAAATTTGCCGCTTGGTAAAGGGTCAAAGATGAATGAATCTACTTACATGGTTCACAGGTTCCATCATTCTCAAAGTAGTCGCTCTGACAGCAACAAGTCATCGATACACATTCTGCATTCGGGTCTGAGCAAGCAACTGATTGGAGGCAGGTGTCATTGAGGTCAACCTCTGTTGATCAAATCAAAAAGCAAATATATAGCTTTGTGTCATTTTATATTTGTCATAAAATATACAGTTGTACATACTGTATTCATTGCTGTTATAGAAATCATAATTAGATACAGGAAGGTTGTTTTGTCATAAAGGTTTTAAAAGATAACTGCAACAATTGAATCATCATAAGTTACTACAATGGAGAGAGGGTTGAAGTACATGTGATGAATATTTAACAAAAGATTACACAGTTGGTTCATATTGTCTGCTATGGAGATGTATAACTTATTCGGCAAAGATGTAAGAATGTTTAATAAACTTCAAAAATGCACTCACTCGGGGAACAGCTTCCGCCCACAGTAAAACCGTTGTCGTCGTAGAACCCTTCATAACATTGACATGTATTGAGGACAGGATCGCAAACAGAATTTTCTGGTCCGCATTGACCTGTCTCACAGTTCTCATCAAGGTCTTTATCTGCAATTATACAAGGTCAAATTCATGAAGACTTAACTACCATTACCAATGATTTAAATATATAACTATTTAAGTGCTTGTATGTAAGGTGTCAAACTTGGTTACATTGCAGATGTTATGGGATGATGATGTACCTATGAAACCGTTGTTTTTAACTGTTATATAAATAGTGCATGAAATTGATTCTTACTTGGTTCACAGTTACCGGTGAAAACATCAAGGTAACGGTCTGAAGGACATCGGCATGTTGAAGGTGATCCTGCACATTCCACATTGTCTCCCTTACACTGATCGGCTGATGTACAGTTTTCACTGATACATCTCACTGTAATAGACAGAAAATAGTAATTTGAAATGGAGTTGATTAACTTTTACAATTCAGTTCTCCATTGACAAGCTGAAATCAATTATTTGAAAACAACTTTTAAGAAACTCTTCTTATAATTGCTATGGGATTATCAATACAATGTTCTGTTTCTATTTTGTTGCGAACAAGGCAAAGCTAAAGGCTGTGAACATGGGTTACAATAAAGTTCTGTTAAAACATATGATAAAACAGGAAAACCACTTGTGTTTCCACTCTTAACCCTTTGAATGCTGGGTAATTTTCTAAAATTAGATTGCTGTGTTGTCTGCTTTCCAAATCCTTAAATATCTGCATGATTTTGTTGAGAAGAGATACTAAGTTTAGCAAACAGGTAAGATCACAGGCCAGCCTTGCGACTGGCCTGGATCTAACCTATTTGCATAAGTTTGAAGTCGGTCTAGCAATTTAAGGGTTAAAACAACTTAAAATGGTACAATTGACAAAGTTAAACTTACATAGCTCACAGGTTCCACTATTCTCGAAATAGCCTGCTTGACAAATACATGTTAACGAAGCACATTGTGCATTTGGATCCAAGCAAGCGTCTGTTTGTGGGCAGGTTTCATTAAGGCCGACCTCTGTTGGTGAAAGAATTACAAGATAAAAGCATGGGTGAGCGGTTGGCTGCGTTTGTGTGAATAATTCATTCACCTTGAATAAACACATTGTGGCAGAATCAATACATAAATTGTGTGTTCAATTAAAATCATATCGAATAGCCCCTTTTTTCAAAGGGGTATCTTGATCTTAGATGTATAAAACAAACAATAGGAACATAAAACATTCCTCCAATTGATAGAGCAATTGACTGTTGAATGAAACAAAAACATTTATTGGTGTTCAGCTTTTACCCAAGGCGGATGATCTTAGTATTATGCAGCAATAATGCCCAGAAAACATGCACACTTTAATGAGATAGAAATCAATTAACAATGGTTTACAAATATTGAACACATTGTGGTAAAAGATTCATTACTAGCAACTACAGCCTTTGTAACAGCACTTTTACATTGATCTTAGTTAAGACCTGGGAAGTGACACTTGTTGCAATAATTGAACACCTTGTAAAAAACGTTAAAATGGACATACTTTCAGAGCAGCTCCCCTCAGCAGTTACTCCATTGTCGTCGAAGAATCCTTCATAACATTCACATGTATTGGAGACAGGATCGCAAACGGAATTCTCAGGTCCACACTGACCAGGCTCGCAGCTCTCGTCAAGATTTTTATCTGAAATTATCAGGAAAAGTTATCAAGAAGTTTATTTGAAATTTATCATGAAAAGTTATATAAAATTTATTAATCTAAACTTTTCTTGTGTTATTATCATTTGCAAAATATATTTGTGTGATGATGTTTAATTTCAGTTTTGAACACATTTGTGACTAACAATGTTTTGCAAGTTTTACGAAGAAAACATTAAGATGGAGGTAATAAAAGATCTATCCACATTCTACAAAGAACATAGGTTATTCGGCTTATATACTTGTAAATGCTTTAAATATTTTGTTAATCTTTATGGTGAATAAAGCAACACAGAGACAAGGTATTGAAATTAAACCAAGATATAAGATGTATGCTTACTTAGTACACAGTTTCCTGATGTGATATCGAAATATCGATCGGAAGAGCATCGGCATGTTGAAGGCCATCCTGAACATTCCACATCATCTCCTTTACACTGTTTGACTGAGGTACAATTCTCACCAACAAACCTCACTGAAAACATAATAATATAAGATGTTGATTTTCAAAACTTAAAAATAATACTTTTCTGTCAGTCTTTAGAAGTATACTTAATAAATTCTAACAAAAGAAGTTCCTCCATCAAACTTCTAGAATGAGAAATTTTACTGCGATTTAAATTTAAGTTCACCTACTTTCAGTTGTGAAATTTATAGTTATTTTCAAGGAAATTACTGCATTTAAATTTTCAAATGAATTCTTTTCGTAAATGAATAAAACTATACTTAAAGTACAATTCAAAAGAAGGAAAAAACCCAACAAATAAAGGGATCTCTTACATTGTTCACAGGTTCCGTCATTCTCAAAGAAACCTGCTAAACAAATACATGTCATTGAGCTGCATTCTGCATTTGGATCCGAGCAGGCATCTGGTTGTGGGCAGGTATCATTCAGTCCAACCTCTGAAAAAAAAAAGAATTAAGTTCAATAAACATACTAAATTATCTGGTGTTATATATTCATGTTGGCTATCTATAAGTAAGTATGGAGATAAGTATGAATGTTCATCTCATGTAGTCTACTGATAAAAGCATTGCAATCTTATAATGTTTTATAGTGTATCACTTGTGTTTTCAATGACAGAGAAATAATTCATATACCAACAATCAAATAATAGGTTGATTGACTTGATTAATAAATCAGATCTAATCTAGATAAATTTCATGCTTACTCTCTAAACAGTTGCCTCCAGCCGTTGCTCCATCATCATCAAAGAATCCCTCTTGACATTTACATGTGGTAGTTGTAGAATCACAAACTGAATTGGTTGTTCCACACTGACCAGGCTCACAGCTTTCTCCAAGGATCTTGTCTGTAATGAGTTTTTTAAATGAACTCATGTTATTTTTGTTTCCTTTTTGACAAATTCAGTTAGTTTTCAATGGCTTGCTACCGTTAGGTCATACAGTTGTCCATATGTGTGAATGAGTTTGTTATGTTTTCATTTAATTTGTATTTTTTCTATATATATAAGAAATCACTTGTTTCGAGAAATTTATCAGTAAGCCAGTGAGGGATAACAGGTATGACTGTATCGAAAGAATTAAGCATAAGACACTTAGTGTATTATCAAATGTGTATGCATCGCTAGTATTGTGTGCATGGAACAAGGTCCACATTCCTAAAGGTAAATACTCTCTTTACAAATACTTACTAAGTACACAGTTTCCTGATGAGATATCGAAATATCGATCAAAGGTACATCGGCATGTTGAAGGTGATCCTGAACATTCGACATCGTCGCCTTTACACTGATCAACCGAGGTACAGTTTTCTCCAACAGACCTCACTGAAACAGATATGCATGGATACGATTAGTTGATTTCTAAAGTCCAAGACTGCTTATTCTCTTAGTTGTAAGGCGTGCATTTAATATGTACACTCAAAGCCTCTTTGTCGTCTTATAACAAATTCATGCGCCAGACTAAATAATGGAATACTGATAGTTATATCCCAGTTAATGTAATTTATAGCAGCCATCAATAAAAAAAAAGATAACTGCTTGACAAATCAAAACGAACAAATTAAAGATTAAATAGAACAAACTAAAGGATGAATGAATGGCTATCCAACTTTACAACTAAACGAACTACAAACAATTGTGTATCTTACGTAGTTCACAGGTCCCATCATTCTCAAAGAAACCTGTTTGACAAATACAGGTCATTGGGCTGCATTCTGCATTTGGATCCGAGCATGCATCTGGTTGTGGGCATGTATCGTTCAGTCCAACCTCTGAAACGGAAACAATAAAGTTCAATAAATGTGTTTTGTATCAGGATGCGTAGTTTTATATATTCACGTAGTTCACCAATAAGCAAGTATATAATGAACGGGAACAAATGTGAAAATTGACCTCATGTAGTCTACAAATAAAAGCATTGTAATCTAATAATATTTTTATGGGTATCATTAATATTGTGAATGACAGAGGAAAACTTCATATATAATCAAGTAATGTGTTAATAAACTTAATGTATAAATCAGATGTGACAATCTACATGGTTTAATTCTATACTTACTTTCTAAACAGTTGCCTCCAGCAGTTGCACCGTCATCATCAAAGAATCCCTCTTGACATTTACATTCATTAGTTGTAGAATCACACACTGAATTTGTTGTTCCACACTGACCAGGCTCACAGCCTTCTCCAAGGATCTTGTCTGTAATGATTTGTTTAAATATACTCATGTATTTCATGGGTTATTTGTGACAAAGTCAGCTAGTTCTTAGTCTTCCATGGCCAGCTATATAGCTACCATGAGGCCAAACAGCTTTCCCTATGTGCAAATATTCTAGGCTTTCATTTAATATTTTTTCTATCTATAAGAAACGTTTTTTTTTTAAAAAAAAAATGCATCAGTTAGACTCTTTTTTCTCAAGGGGTAACAAGAATGACTCTATCGAAGGAAACAAATGTAAAACACATAAAGTATTTTCAAATTTGTATGAAACAATAGTATAGGATGCAAGTTGCAAAGCCCACATTCTTAACATAAATACGCTTTTTAAGAATGTGCAGAATTGGCTTACTCAGTACACAGTTTCCTGATGTGATATCGAAATAACGATCTGACGTGCATCTGCATGTTGAAGGTGATCCTGAACACTCGACATCGCTTCCTTTACATTGATCAACTGAAGTACAGTTGTCTCCAACACACCTCACTGGAATGGAAATGATATATGTTATATCTAAGAAGAATCATAGCTCTCCTCTTTTGAGATATGTTACATCTAAAACCATAGCTTTCCTCTTTTGTTTACTCTAGGAGATAAGGAATAGGTATTGAACATGTTTTATAGTTATGAATTACATTTTCAATAAGAAATCACTTTCCGTCTTTGAGGTAGATACACTTGATAAAACTTTCAAAGGGAAAACAAATATATAACTCGTTTCTTCGCAGCATGATAACATACCAAAACGAATTGACTTCCCATACGAGATAAACATTTGAAAGAAAGAAATTGATAGCTTACAGTATTCGCAGGCTCCATTATTTTCAAAGAATTCTGCTTGACAAATACAGGTCATTGAGCTGCAAACTGCATTTGGATCTGAGCAAGCATCTGCTTGTGGACATGTATCATTCAATCCAACCTCTGTAATAAAACCAAATAAACAACAGTAAGTTAGAATGACTAATGTAGTAATTTTTGCGAATACCTTTTGTCTTATCTATGAAGTACCTCTGTAAATAAGCAAATCAAGAACAGGGCTTAAATTAATAGAAACAAAATACTTGTATGAAGTTCATAAAATAATCTTATTTATGAAATTCTAAACTCAGTAGGGTCAATGGCATTACCAATTAATGAAAATATGTATTCCAAGACAAGAAATGTTTTACACTCACTTTCCAAACAGTTGCCTCCAGCAGTTGCGCCGTCATCGTCAAAGAATCCTTCTTGACATTTACAAGCATTAGTTGTAGAATCACAAACTGAGTTTGTTGTTCCACACTGACCAGGCTCACAGCTTTCTCCAAGGATCTTGTCTGTAATAGTTATATTGATAAATTCATGCATTTCGCCGGTCATCTTAAAGGGTTCAGTTAAACTTGATTTTCTTTCTACCATGAGAACAAGCAATGTTCTTTATGAACGGATATAAAGACTGATTTAAAAAACATTCTACAAAGACATGACTTTCTTCCTAGATATGTATCCAAATCAATGAATATCTCTATAGAAGAAATCAGGCATAAAAAGCAAGGTTGTGTATTAAACTAGGTTACAATACCATTGAGCACAGGTTTCTAGAAATCCACATAAAGATTACTTACGTAATACACTTAAGACAAACAACAAAATAAAGTTGCTTTTCTAAAATATAAAATAAATACATTCTTACTTAGTACACAATTCCCTGATGTAAGTTCGATATAACGATCCGAGGAACATCTGCATGTTGATGGTGATCCCAAACATTCCACATTGTCTCCTCTACATTGATCGATTGAAGTACAGTTCTCACCAACAGACCTCACTGTAGTAGAAGGGATACATTTTAAAACATGATTTTTTCCAATTATGTTAACCAGGCAAATAAAGAATATTTATTGCAATGCTCATTACTTATGCATTGCATTTACACCAAGGAATCAGTTGACTTGCTTAAGGTAGATAAACTTCATATGTTTCTTTTTAAAGGGAAAACCAAAGTGTTTCATAGCTAGTTGGCATAATGATTACCAAGCAAAATCAATTGATTTTCTCTAACAAAAACATTGTGAAAAATGCAAATCAATATCTTACAGTGTTCGCAGGTGCCATCATTCTCAAAGAAATCTGCTGGACAAATACATGCCATTGAGCTGCATTCTGCATTTGGATCAGAACAAGCATCTGGCTGTGGGCAGGTATCGTTCAGTCCTACCTCTGTAGAAAAGCAAAGAAAGTTCGGTAAGAAAAATTGTTTGATTGAGTTATTTATATGAACTCCCCTTTATCGATTAATGAAGATCTAAGAAAAAGATGGTTTATTGACAAAAATGATCAGCCAAATGTTAACAAAGACAAACAGATGTTTTCAAACGAGCAATCCAGTGAGTGTATCTACAATAAATATAATATAGATGAGCATATAAGTGGTTAATTACTTACTCTCCAGACAATTTCCTCCAGCAGTTGCACCATCGTCATCAAAGAATCCGTCTTGACATTTACATGTGTTAGTTGTAGAATCACAGACTGAATTGGTTGTTCCACACTGACCAGGCTCACAGCTTTCTCCAAGGATCTTGTCTGCAAATATATATTTGATGAATTCATGTATTTTGCAGGTTATTTGTTAAGAATTTAGTGGAATTTGACACATCAGTTGTTTCGTACCATTTGAAAAATATTTTCCTTAACGAATGAATAAAAAAGGCTGGCTTATTATGGGTTATCTTAAGGTAAGACTTATTCCCAAAAATTTGTTTGTCACCTGTTTTATCTAGAGTGACAGCAACAATGTCTATATTGAAAAGAAAGATGCTTGAAATGCTTGTTGAGTTTTCAAATTCTTAACAATAGTATTTAGGATGTCACAAAGCCCATATTCTTAAAACAATTTTTTTTTCCAAGAATATATTCAATTCTCAAAAACGTATTAGAATTCACACTTACCTAATGCACAAGTTCCTGATGTGATATCGAAATATCTGTCAGATGAACATCGGCATGTTGAAGGCAATCCTGAACATTCCACATCGTTTCCTTTACATTGATCGACTGAGGTACAGTTTTCTCCAACATACCTCACTGAAATGGTAATGGTATACATTTTCATTTAAAGAGATCATGACTTAATTTCTCCTGTTTATCATATGAAATTATGCCAAAAACATATAAAAAGTAAATGCTCTCTTGAAACTTGGTCAGGGACCCTAGATTATTACCCTGAACACATGAAATGCTTAATGTTTATGTGTCACATTTACATTATGGAAAAGGATAACTTATAAGACAAATAAGAGATATAAGATAAATATTCAAACTATTTCTTGGTAAAATGAGAAATAGCAAATGACTCAATTTCTTATTGTAGATATAAATTCAAAAAGATGCAAATCGATTTCTTACATGATTCACAGGTTCCATCATTCTCAAAGAAACCTGTTTGACAGATACAGGTCAATGAACTGCATTCTGCATTTGGATCGGAGCATGCATCTGGCTGTGGGCAAGTGTCGTTCAGCCCAACCTCTGTAATCAAGCAAAAAAGAATGGTTAGTAACTATGCATAATCAAATTATTTGAACAAACTCTTATTATCATATTTATTATGTTTAAAAATCAATACATTCATAAACAATAGCGATCATGAAACAATAATTAAAGACAAAACGTTGCTTGAAACTTACTTTCCAAACAGTTTCCGCCTACTGTTGCACCGTCATCATCAAAGAATCCTTCTTGACATTTACATGTGTTAGTGGAAGAATCACAGAAAGAGTTTGTTGTACCACACTGACCAGGTTCACAGCTTTCTCCAAGGATCTTGTCTGTAATGGGTGTTTTAAGATATAATAACATGCATTTCACGGGTAATTTGTGAGGATTCCAGCGAATTTCAACTGTTAAATTGTTTGCTTCAATTAATGTAAAGTATCTTTTATGAATGAATATAAAAAGCTGACATATCATCACCTTATCCTTTCGTAGGTGTAAATTATCTTTTATGAATGAATGTAAAAAGCTGACTTATTATCACCTTATTCTTACGCAGGTCTTGATAAGGAGTTCAGTTGAGTTTGACTTTTCTTTTTTCGGGGGCTACGAAAACAAATATTTGCTATGAACAAATATAAAAGTAATGATAGGTTTTTGAGAATTTATTCTCGAAAAGATTTATAATCTTTTAGCCTGTTTAACTAGTATGAATATCTCTCCAGATGAAAAAAAAAGCATTAAAAGCAGAGGTGTGTGTTTTCAAATTTGTAATAATGGTGTGAAGGTTGACAAACACAAATCATTAAAAAATGAAGACTCGTTATATAAAATTTGTATCATTGAAAACCACCTAGAAGTTTACACTTACTTGGTACACAGTTTCCTGATGTAATATCAATATAACGATCCGTGGGGCATCTGCATGTTGAAGGTGATCCTGAACATTCCACATCATCTCCTTTACACTGATCGACTGAAGTGCAATTCTCACCAACAGCCCTCACTGTAATAGAAAACAATATTGACCATATATCTAAAAGTCCCATAGCTTCTTTCCTCTGTTTATTGATAGAAATTATGTTCGAGTATTTGCAATAAGGCAATCGTTCTTATTATCAAAGTATATACATTACATCAATAAATCTAAAAGCCTAATACCTTGCTGCAACTGAACGATCTCCATGTGGTTCTTTTATAGAAAAACATGCTAACATCATTGCTCTAAGGCAACATGATTTTGAAGCAAAATTAATTTGATAAACATTACAAGAAACACAATTCAATAGCTTACAGTGTTCACAGGTTCAGTCATTCTCAAAGAAATCTGCTTGACAAATACAGGTTGTTGAGCTGAATTCTGCAGTTGGAATGAAGTACATGTGTTTTTTATAGGAAAACATGCTACCATCATTGCTCTAAGACAAGATGATTTTGAAGCATTATCAATTTGATAAACATTACAAGAAACACAATTCAATATCTTACAGTGTTCACAGGTCCCATCATTCTCAAAGAAATCTGCTTGACAAATACATGTCATTGAGCTGCATTCTGCATTTGGATCCGAGCATGCATCTGGTTGTGGGCAGGTATCATTCAATCCAACCTCTGTAAGTAAGCAAACAAAGAGCTTTACGACTATCTTAATAACTAAGTTATAAGAAATCCATTTTACCTGATTGATGCAAGTCTATGAAATAATAAGTTCACTGACAATATTGATCATGGATATGTAACTAAGGACAACAAAGTTGCCTTTATACTCACTCTCTAAACAATTTCCTCCAGCAGTTGCGCCATCATCATCAAAGAATCCCTCTTGACATTTACATGCATTTGTTGTGGAGTCACAAACTGAGTTTGTTGTTCCACACTGAGTAGGCTCACAGCTTTCTCCAAGGATCTTGTCTGTAATAATTGGAACTAGGAAGTTAATATATGCAGCAGATAAGGTATGAACACAGTTCTCTAAACATAACACATGTTCCGATAGGATTTCCAAGTATATATATGGTATTTAACACATAGTCAACAATGTTCCAGTTATGGTATGCATGCCTTTCCTGGATTGGCCAGTACTTAGCTTGGGCTCTGAATTGTCTTGCCAAATGACACACCCACAAAACCAGAGGTACAGGTTGGGCTAGAACCTGAAAACTCCAACCAGCCTTACCACTGGGCAACACAGGACCATTGTATCAAATGTATAATAAATCTGTATTATAATAAAAAATATCCTATTAATTTACACCACAAATACAATATAATACTCCTAATATTTTTATTGCAAATTAAATAACAGAAACTAATTGATTGTTATCTTATCTACAAATAAAACCCACTTACATAACAAACAGTTTCCTGATGTGACATCAAAAAAGCGGTCTGAAGAACATCTGCAAGTTGAAGGCCATCCCGAGCATTCCACATCATCTCCTTTACACTGATCAACAGATGTGCAATTTTCACCGACAGACCTTACTGAAATTGTTTAAGATACATGTTTATATTTCATATGGTTGGTACTTATAATCTTTTATTTATATCTTTGAAAAATGAAACGGTCTGTTCATTGTGTTGAAACAAGAGCACATTTGCACTCCCTAACCTGTGTATGATGGGATTTGTGGGAAAGAAACAACTTCTATAAATATCCTTACATTAAAGGTTTTATTACCAATAATGATGTCATCTGTTCTCAAAAATCACATATTGATTATTTTCTATATTGATTTAAATGTTAATTTTAACTGTTTTGTAGTTATTACATGTCACAATCAATTCCTGTGGTTATGCTTAAAAACTATTCTTTACAGTGCGTACGTACACACACATCCATCATATTATCGCGCTAATGTGATGCGTCAAAATATGGGGTCCGTCGTTACTGGTGGCGTAGACCACCGGATAGATGGGGTATGTATGGAAATGGTGTAAAGTTCAGCTCGAAGTTTAAAACGAAGGCAGTGGTTAAAATTACATAGAAGAAGTAACGGCTGTGAGGAGTTTTCAGATTTGTGTGATTAATCCCTTCATAGGTATTAAGAAATTTAAGTTGTGCAGCACCATACATACGATTATCTATAATATATGCTTATATTAATTTATCTTACGTAGTTCACAGGTCCCATCATTCTCAAAGAAACCTGTTTGACAAATACAAGTCATTGAGCTGCATTCCGCATTTGGATCTGAGCATGCATCTGGCTGAGGACAGGTATCGTTCAGTCCAACCTCTGAAAGTAAAAAAAGTGATAATCAATTAAAATGCCTTTCCTTTTTGAACCACATCACTATTAAGCAATTGTAGGAAGGCTTGGATGATATATCTTTTGTTTGTTTTTAGTCATTATATTTTAACCATTGCACATGTTTAACAAACACAACGTTACAAAACATGTTTGGTTGGGGAAACTGACTTGTTGGCTCAAATGTGTAGGGTAGAGTACTCACTTTCTAGACAATTGCCTCCGACCATTGCTCCATCATCATCAAAGAAACCCTCTTGGCATTTACATAGGCTTGTTGCAGAATCACAGTAGGAGTTTGTCGTTCCACACTGACCAGGCTCACAGCTTTCCCCAAGGATCTTATCTAAACAATTTACAGAATACAATATCAATATCGGAAAATTCATTTGAGATGAACAATAAAATATTCATTTTATCTGGTCTATTGGTGTTTAAATGGAAGTCTCTATTCATAGTTGAAAAGATACCTTAAGTTTTATTCATTGCTTGTGTCATATTTTGTGTTAAAATTGGTGGCCTTCTTTGAAGAGGTAATATTGTATTGTAGTGTATACGTAGGTGAACTCAAATGAAATATTTTTAGAAATTTATGATAGTTATTACTAAGGTGTCAATGAATTGTGTTAATTTCATAGTATATATGATAATCAAAGGACATAGTACAAATAAGTGTTAATTACTTGGCAGACAGTCTCCGGTTGTAATATCGTGATAACGGTCTGAAGGACATCGGCATGTTGAAGGCCAGCCTGAACATTCCACATTGTCGCCTTTACATTGATTGGCCGAGGTACAGTTGTCTCCCACACACTTCACTGAAAGTAGGTTATATGTATTAATTATTGTAAATGTTTATGCCTTAACAAAAAGATCTTTGATAATGTCGCAATAAAATTGGAAGTGATCACACATAGATCTCTATCTGTCAAAAGTCTTTATTTAAAATTAAGTAGATAACAAAGTCATGATAGAAAAGGTGTTGAACTGATAATGTATTTCAAAATGAATCGGTCTTATTCTGGTAATGTAAAATAATGGTTATAAAACAAATATCTTACAGTGTTCGCAGGTTCCATCGTTCTCAAAGAACTCTGTTTGACAAATACAAGTCGATGAACTGCAAACTGCATTTGAATCCGAGCAAGCATCTGGTTGCGGACATGTGTCATTGAGTCCGACCTCTGTGAACAATCAAATCAGAACATTTAGTATGAACATTGTTAAAGTCAGTGATATGAAATTACTAAGGCAACCTAAATCAAGCTTAATTTGAACATATTCAATTCATTGTCTTTACAACAGGGTTTAGAATGTTATATCAAACATAAAAATGTGTATTAAAAAGTCATTTAAAATGAAATGAAAACTATCAATAGTCGTTTTGTACTTACTTTCCAAACAATTTCCTCCAGCAGTTGCACCATCATCATCAAAGAATCCTTCTTGACATTTACATGTGGTAGTTGTAGAATCACAGAAGGAATTTGTTGTTCCACACTGACCAGGCTCACAGCTTTCTCCAAGAATCTTGTCTGTAATGATCATTTCAATAAATTCCTATTTTTCACAAGATTTTTGTTTATGAGTTATTATTCCTTTATGGTCAAATATCATAATATCAAACAGATTTCTAAGGCAGTCCTAAAACAAGTTCTTTAGATATAAGATTTCAATAACTATTGCAGAATCACCTTTCTAAGCCTTTAAAACTAATAAGGACAAAGTTCAATTTCAAACTCATTTTGTTTTACATGGATTGTGAAACAAGTTCTTACAACTAAGAGTAATCACTTTCGATTCTATTTCCTGGATACATAACCAGTACTCGCACAGAATGTGGATTAATGAACGATCGCAAAATGGATCCCGCTATTCATTGGATTCGGACCCACAACGCTGAAGTCCTGAGGTCGACGTGCTACACCTGAACAACTTGTCCTCCAAGTACAAGTTTAAGGGACAATAATAAAAGTGTGTTGTGGTATTAATACTATCGCATGCACCTGCCTGCAAAACCCACATTCTATGAATTGAAAAACTTTTTTTACAGTATCTGTATTCTAAAACAAATAACATTAAATTCATGCTTACTTAGTACACAGTTTCCTGATGTAATATCAATGTAACGATTCGAGGGACATCGGCATGTTGAAGGCGATCCCAAACATTCGACATCGTCTCCTTTACACTGATCAACTGAGGTACAATTCTCACCCACAGATCTCACTGGAATGATTAATATATACAAGGTAACACATTTTAAAGCTCAATGCTTATATCTCTTTGTTATCATAAGAAATCAAATCAAAGACAAAAAGGCAATTCCTCTAGTATAAAATGCTAAATGATAATGTATCACATTTGCATATGGTAATGAGTCACCATACTTAAATTAGATGATCTTCATATGTCTCTTTTATAATGAAAAGATTTGCATTCACTCAAAGCAACAGTTTTCAGCAAAAGTCAAAACTGATTCCTTATAGAAAAAAAACATACTAAAAACCAATGTGATTCAAACTCTTACATGGCTCACAGGTTCCGTCATTTTCAAAGAACTCTGCTGGACAAATGCAGGTCATCAAACTGCATTCTGCATTTGGATCCGAACATGCATCTGGTTGTGGGCATGTATCATTCAGTCCGACCTCTGTTAGTAAGCAAATAAAGAAAGGTAAATAAATGTGTCTTATTCCATTATATATATTTTGTTCTATGGTACAATACGAATTTAAGAAATCCTTTCAAGGAAAGAAAGATTTTTATACTCACTTTCTAAACAATTCCCTCCAGCAGTAGCGCCATCGTCATCAAAGAATCCCTCTTGACATGTACAGTCATTAGTTGTAGAATCACAGAAGGAGTTTGATGGACCACACTGACCAGGCTCACAGCTGTCTCCAAGGATCTTGTCTTTAATGATTGGATAATTGAAATTAGATAATACAGCGGATAACATTTAAAAGAAAGAATGGGGTTCAGTGGGGTTTTGTTTTCACTGGTGATTTCATAAACAAAATCAGTCTCACCTGTTGATAGATTGCAAAACACCATCTATTGAATTATTGCCTTTCAATATCATATTTGTTTCAATTTACATATCAAATATGAAGCCTAGTCTTTGTTTAAAATATAATTAAATCTTACGTCACCTTTCTAATACTGGTCAAATAACAAATTTAAATGATCTTTCATGAATATTTTCAATAAAAAGAAGACTTACTTAGTACACAGTTTCCTGATGTGATATCGATATAACGATCTGAGGGACATCGGCATGTTGATGGCCATCCCAAACATTCAACATCGTCTCCTTTACACTGATCGGCCGTTGTACAATTCTCTCCAATTGATCTCACTGAAAAGGTGATGAAAGATTTACCAAAGATCAAAGTGCATGCATTTTCTTCTGCCAATGGTCAGGAATTGTGTCCATTTCAGCATATAAAGGTATGTCCCCTTTATAATAACCTCATGTTATTACTTTTATGACAACTACATATTTTCTTCTGGGAATTCAAGTACATTGTTCAATATGATTGAATTCGAAGGAGTAAGCTATAAAGAAAGCTTATTTATATTGAATCTTTACATAATGAAAACAATTTTCATTCTTTTGTAATGTTCGACTTAAATTGAGAAAGGCATGCTTACTTAACTGCAACCAACAGCTGAAAGCTGAGTTGAATCATTGGCAAAATAGAAGTTTCTACAGAAAAAAAATTGACTTACACTGCTCGCAGGCTCCATCATTCTCAAAGAAACCTGTTTGACAAATACATGTCATTGAGCTGCATTCTGCATTTGGATCCGAGCATGCATCTTGTTGTGGGCATGTATCGTTCAATCCAACCTCTGTAAGTAGAGCAATTAAGTTGAAATAACAATTTGATCCAGCTAAAGAATATGGTCTGCTGATAAATTTAGTAAAATCTTAAAGTTGCATTATAAGCAGGCTTACCAACCAAAAGGAGCTGTTTCACATCCCTAATAAATACCTATTTAACTTTTTAATTGAAGAGCGTGTACAGTTTCTTTTTCAAGCAATGATTTAACTATCCATTGCCCCATTTGCACATTTCTTAATGGTCTTAATTGAAACACACCGGTACACGTTACAAGAGCATTATACAAATATATCGGACTTTAATAGTTGGTGGACACCATTGTGACACATGTTTTAACGATCATTTTTTTATTTCAAGTGTCATCTCAAAAGTATTTGAACATATATAATAAGTGTTTTATTTTGGTCAATGTGTTAAATAATCAATGACTGGGACAGATCAACTAAGGAAGCAAAGAAATCAATATGAAATAGACATGTCAGTTTTCTGCTCACTTTCTAAACAGTTTCCTCCAGCAGTTGCACCATCGTCATCAAAGAATCCCTCTTGACATTTACATGCGTTGGTTGTAGAATCACAGAAGGAGTTCGAAGGACCACACTGACCAGTTTCACAGCTTTCACCAAGGATCTTGTCTGTAATGATTGTATGAAGATGAAAATAAATGCCCATTTCGGTGATTAAATCATTTTATGAATAATGTTTCCAGACATAGGCAGTGTTTAATATACAGCGCCAAATACTAAGCTGTTTTTCTATATAAAAGATATAAATATATATAATATGGCAAATATGCGTACTCTCCAAATCTGATGTATGTATTTTGAAATTGCTAGAAACATATATATGTAAATCTAATACAGTACTGGATTTTCAAACTAATATCAGTAGAAGGGGATAAATGTTGTAAATTGTGAAAACAGAATTATCTTACATATACTATAGTTCAAAATATCTACCAACAAATGTCAGTGTTTTATTTGAACCTAAAGAAAGTATGCTCATTAAAATTGAAAAACTCTCTTTACAGAATAGTATCCTGAATCAAATAACATTAAATTTATGCTTACTTAGAACACAGTTTCCTAATGTGATATCGATATAACGATCCGAGGGACATCTGCAGGTTGAAGGCGATCCCGAACATTCAACGTCATCTCCCTTACAATGATCGACTGATGTACAATTCTCTCCAATGGACCTCACTGAAGTGGTGATAAAATAGTGATTAAAAGAGATTAATAGTGATGTATAGTTTTCTGGCGATTCTTAGAAAATGTGTCCAGTGGCCTTTAAAGTCATGTTCTCTTTAAAACACCAGGCTATTACTAAAAAACCTCTTCTGGAAAATCAAATAATCTGTTCAACCTATGTCAAGGGAGTCATTTGAAAAGAAAACCTTTACTGTATCAGGTTCTAATACAACATCTACACTATTGACGCTTTTCCATGATGCAAATCTCAAAACACAAATGGGAAGATAGCCAAGTTATCTGCCTGTAACAGCCAGTAGATTGTTCGTACCATCTGCATTATGTCAGTCAGTCAGGAGACCTGTAAAGTTTAGCTTAAACATTTTAATCTTACATCGATTGTGAAACAAGTTCTTACAACTTAGATCAATTACTCTCGATTCTGCTTTCTTGATACATAAACAGAACTCGCACAAAATGTGAATTTATAAAAGGTCAGACGGCAGATCCTCCAACTTATGTGATACGCACCACGATCACTCTGTTCAAAGTCCGACGTTCTGTCCACTGTGTCTGGACCACTGTCACCCCGGGAGACTAGCTCTCATCAAAACTCAAATTGAACACTTCAGAAATGTGAACCAACACAGAGATTTCAAGTTCAGATCACCACTCAAAACCACAGCTCCCTCCCCCACTATCCAACACAAAAACAGCTTATAAGTGATAGAGCTAACTTAAAACAAAAGGAAATCATTCTAAGATGACTATTGAACAAATATCTTACATGCTTCGCATATTCCATTGTTCTCAAAGAAACTTGCTAGACAAATACAAGTCATTGAGCTACATTCTGCATTTGGATCCATGCAAGCATCTGGTTGTGGGCATGTATCATTCAATTCAACCTCTGTAAGTAGAACAAAAGAATATAGTTAGCAATTGAAGCATCATTGAAGTAATTCAAGCAGTATGATTGCAATATCATTAGTTTGTATAGACACTACTTGCATTATTTTCTAAAAGCTATTTGTGCCAACACATTGATTGATGTTACTCTAAAGATAAAAGAATTCTCAAGATTTTAGTTCCAAGCTTACTTTCTAGACAATTTCCACCAGCAGTTGCACCATCATCATCAAAGAATCCGTCTTGACATTTACATGCATTGGTTGTAGAATCACAAACTGAGTTCGTTGTTCCACACTGACCAGGTTCACAACCTTCTCCAAGGATCTTGTCTGTAATGATTGTATAAACACAAAAGTAAATGCTCATGTTTTTTATTGGACTTTGAGTATTTTTTAACAAAGAGCTCTTAAAGATTTAGTATCAATTCTAGAAGAATTAGTATATTTATATTTGGCATATGGACACTTGTTTAAGTCAATCAGAATTTAAATGATTGGTTAAGACTCATACAGTGCTGGCTGATTAAATTCATAATAATAGAGTATGTCTCAAATTGCGAAGAGAGAATCAAAGGAAACAATACATATTTCAAGGGATCAATCTAACAATAAATAAAAATGTGTTCTATATAAATCAATTATAAGTATAACACGCTTACTCAGTGCACAGTTTCCGATCGTGATATCAAAATAACGATCCGAAGTACATCTGCATGTTGATGGCGATCCTGAACATTCAACATTGTTTCCTTTACACTGATCGACTGTTGTGCAGTTGTCTCCGACAGACCTCACTGAAGTGGAAAAATGATAAAAGATTAAAATTTCAAATGAACAACATTTTCAATCAGTTCTCACCCTTGGAGAATGTGTCCCAAGCGTAGCCAAAAGCTTGCCCATCTGTTTTATAAAATAAATACTAACATATCTATCATCTTTATACTTAAATGTATAGAAAATGTAAAGCTAACACTTTTTAATGAAGGGTGTATAAGCGGATTTCTTTTTATAAGGAATGTCGATTTCAGAGAAATACGAAAATTCGTACATGGTTCACAGATTCCAGCATTCTCAAAGAAATCTGTTTGGCAAAGACAAGTCATGGAACTGCAAACTGCATTGGGATCCGAGCAGGCATCTGCTTGTGAGCACGCATCATTTAGATCCAGCGCTGAAAGTAAAATATAATAATGTTATGATCCCTAGAGTCATTGGAATGCTTACAAACTATATTGCAAATTTCAAGGATCCATCATGTTCAAACAATAATATCTATGAAATCGTCATTTTGAAATGACTTTGAAAATAAATATATACTCACTTTCTGAACAGTTTCCCCCGGCTATTGCGCCATCATCATCAAAGAAGCCTTCTTGACATGTACATGCATTTGTTGTAGAATCACAGAAAGCGTTTGTTGTTCCACATTGACCAGGCTCACAGCTTTCTCCAAGGATCTTATCTGCAATTGTTGTAGTAATCAATTAGATTATGCAGCAGATATATACTGCGGTGTTTGGTCAATCTTTGATAACATTACAACACGCAGTTATATGCAGAGTCCATACCAATCAAAGCTTATCAAAACAGTTGCAAGGAGCGTTTCACCGATGAGTTGTGTTTTAAATACATTTTTTGTAATATTGAGTAGGTTATGTGAAACCTTAACTGTCAAAAGTGGATACATTAATAATAAGTACATGAATTAAAGTAAAAAATGCTACCAAATATACAGATTAAATTAACACTAACTTAGCACGCAGTTTCCTGATGTGATATCAAGATAACGGTCTAAAGAACATCTGCATGTCGAAGGTGATCCTGAACATTCAACACTATCTCCGTTACACTGATCAGCTGAGGTACAATTCTCTCCAACGGACCTCACTGAAATATTCAAGGATGAAAGTTATCATTTCAAATTTTTAACTTTTCCGTCAATGCTTAGGAAATACTGAGGCTATGATGTATCGATGGAGCTTTGTTCTCGTATATCCAGATCATGTTGCTGTACATTTGATTAAATACATAAGTATTTTTCAGGTATTAAGATATCAACACAATTTTGACAGTTTCTTTCTTTTTCTTTAGAAATCATGTACTAGTATTGAAGGCAAAGAACATGATTGCCAAAGAAAAGAAAAGAAACTGCCAAAGCAAATATGAATGAATTCCTTATGAAAGGATCAATTACGCAGTCAACAAAAATTAATCAAACTTACATGGTTCGCAGATTCCATTATTTTCGAAGAAATGTACTTGACAAATACATGTCAATGAATCGCAAACTGCATTAGAGTCGAAGCATGCGTCTGCTTGTGGGCAGGTGTCATTTAGTCCGACCTCTGTAAGTAATACGATGAAGCATATTATATATAAAATCGAAAACAAAAACATTCATCCCCCTTGAAGGAAAACGCTAGTTATGTACTTTTCTGATGATATGCATTTTACTGGAGTGTTGTTTCCCCGCAATCATTTTATATAGTATATATCTTACGATGATCAAACTAAACTGCTAAATATTAATATAACAATTAAGTTAATTAGGTTTCAACAAGCAACAAACATCAAACAAATAAAATAATTATCATTCATGTACGTTAAAGGTGTCTGATTAAGAATTTAACACCATTCATTTGTGGGGGGTTTTCAAGATAGATATTAATTGAAGCAATCGCTTTATATGCTTTAATTTGCCGACTAATCAAATTAGCATCCTGGTTATTAATATGACATCTAGCGTAGTTATGTGTCAATAAACACGAAACACATCTTTCGGTACCACTTATGTACATTAATGATGTCTGATTAAGCAGTATATATAATAAATACTATATAAAATGATTGCGAGGAAACGACTCCTCGATTACTATATAAATCAACTGCAGGGAAACGGTCGTTCGGGGAAACGACTTTAAATCGTTCCATTTACTTAAAAGTTGAGAAAATTGTCAGTTAACAAATGATAATTTCTTTATCCATTTGTGGTTAGCTCTAACAAGTTATTTACATTTAAAAATAAAAATACTATCCCCTTGGGTGCCTTAATTCTAGGCAAACGAAGCACTCAGTGCCAAAAAAAGATTAAATGAACTTCAGAATTTGTACCTGGTACTTTTAATAAAGGTAATATAATTCGTTAAAAGTTTTAGCAATAACAAGTTAGACATAAGCACAATGAATCAATTTATTCAGATGCAATTCCATGCATTTGCAAAGACTTTGAAATTAGAAGGATATAAATGAAAGCAATTTATATCCTGTTTTCTCTCATTCGAAAGTTGTGTCTATGGTCATCAAAAACATTTACATACAAACAAAATGCATAGCCCATGATCTTATTATAGTATGTATTACTTGATCGATTCTTCTTAGGTACAAAAAGAGATATTTACGAATGGCCTTTTGTATTAGAAGTTGATAAACAGAGTTAATCATTTAAATACATATAAACAAATGTCACTATTTTATCTTCGCCTCGAACACCCCTTTAACAATTGTTATACAGTCATTGTGTTACCATGGAACGTTTATATAAAATGGCCTGTACAGGTTCACTGATTATTCAAGAGGCATATTCCGGTTTGTCTTGGATGGATATGTTTATGCTTACTCTCTAAACAATTTCCTCCAGCTGTTGCACCATCGTCATCAAAGAATCCCTCTTGACATTTACATGCGTAAGTTGTAGAATCACAAACTGAGTTCGTTGTTCCACACTGACCAGGCTCACAGCTTTCTCCAAGAATCTTGTCTGTAATGATTTAATTACCAATAAATATTCAAAAGCAAAACCCGATATGTGTAAATAACGAAAATGATAGTTTGGCTCTTTAGCTATGTTGCAGTCCAGATTCAAGTGTCAAACTGTTGTAAGAAAGAAAACTTGTACGCTGCAATACTTGAGAAATTTATATGCAATCTTACTTAAAAATTTACATTGTATTCTTATCATCAGAGCAATAATGCAATATATTGGTTAAAACCATTAAAGCGTGCATTCATTGCCTACATTTAAATATTCGTGACAGGTACTGTAGCCTCCCGGCTGACTTTCAGAATGCTGGTGGTTCTACACAGCTTAAACATCCGTTATAAGCTGTTAAACTTAGGCCTTTCTATATCATAAATTAACTTAACGAAATGCTGAAGCAATGTCGAAAGTCCTTAACACGGATCAGTCAAAAGAATGTCATAAAGAGAGCAAATATACACTAACTTGGCACACAGTTTCCTGTAGTGATATCGTGATAACGGTCTGAAGGACATCGACATGTTGAAGGCCATCCTGAACATTCCACATTGTCTCCTTTACATTGATCAGCTGATGTGCAGTTATCTCCAACACACTTAACTGAAAATATAAGTTTACATGGTTAATGCTTGTGTTCATTGGATAATACTATGAGCAGTAACTTACACAACATTCATAACTGCCATTAGAAATACCTTCCTCTTGAAACATGCACCCTTGAAGTTATGAAGAAAGAATACTTGGTTGATTTTGAAATGGAAATATTGTTTCAAAATGAATAAATTTGACCTCTTATATAAATAACAATCCTATAATAAAGATGACGAGAACTTACATGGTTCACAGGTTCCATCGTTCTCAAAGAAACCTGTTTGACAAATACAAGCTGATGAGCTGCATTCTGCATTTGAATCCAAGCATGCATCTGGCTGTGGGCATGTATCGTTCAGCCCAACCTCTGTAAGAACACCAATAATAACAAGTTAGAAATACATTTTATTAAGGTAATTAGTTCGATAATATAATCTGATAATAACTACTCTGGATATAAACCATGTTCACTAATTGCATTCACATATATCTTTCTGCAAGTTAAGAATAAATAAAATGTTTATTTAAAAGAGAAACAGAATATTCAGAGTTTTACTTACTTTCTAAACAGTTGCCTCCAGCAAGTGCGCCATCGTCATCAAAGAATCCCTCTTGACATTTACATGCGTTTGTGGTGGAGTCACAAAATGAGTTTGTTGGACCACACTGACCAGCCTCACAGCTTTCTCCAAGAATCTTGTCTGCAATCATATCAATAAAGATTCAAATACAAGATAGATAACTTTAATAGACTGCTATCAATGTTTTGATAATATTTGAATAAAAAGAAATTGTCCTTAATGGATAGATATTAAACCAAATGCAAATGATAATAGGCTCATAAAATTTGTTCAAATAAACCGTGTTTGAATTATTGTATTTACTAAAAGTAAACATTACATTTTGTTCTAATGGAATTATCCTCTATGATAAGAGAGAGAGAGAGGTTTAAAATGCTTAAAAAAAAATACCCACTCAATTTACAGTTTCCTGAAGTGATATCAAAATAATGGTCCGCAGAACATCGGCATGTTGAAGGTGATCCTGAACATTCGACATCGTTTCCTTTACACTGATCTACTGAGGAGCAGTTTTCCCCGATTGATCTCACTGAAATGGTGAAGGTCTGTTCAAGCTGCTATTTTAAGAAGATGAAAATTTTCCCATTCTATCGAACTCCACAAATAGGCCAAAATACATGTGTGCCTATAGACATTAGTCTTCTATCGATCTGAATATCAGTACATTACGTTAATCCCATGGATACCAAGTCTATGTTCCCATGAAGCTCTATCATACGTGTACTTTATTACATAGGGACTTAACAATGATTAATGATTCATTCGGCTTTCTTTGGGATCTGTAGGTTCAATACTAGATATTGTTATTTTGTCTTGGTGAAACAATTCCCTGTTATTGAGTAGTGCAGTGGAACCCTCCTGTTTAAAATCCAACACTTTAACTGATATGCTAAAACAGATCCTATCAAAGGAGTCGTTTGTAGAGAAAGTCAAATAAATTACCGAATAGAAGTTGTTTAGGGCAACTTAATCTTTTTTTGATAAAGGTGATATCTTAAAAAATGTTTCTTACATGATTCGCAACTTCCTTCTTTCTCAAAGAAACCTGCTAGACAGATACACGTCATTGAACTGCATTCCGCATTTGGATCCGAGCATGCATCTGGTTGAGGGCATGTATCATTGAGTCCAACCTCTGTAAGTAGAAACAATAAAAGATAGCAAATGTTTTAAGGCTTTGTTCACGTTATTAGGTATGCGCTTATTAGATGCATTTGTATGTGGTCTTGTGTAATTTTCAACAATCATTCAGTTATATCCTTGATTCCTATCATTGTTAATTTTTGTTGGCAAATATTTGACTGTTCAGTACCCATGTTATCACCCAATAACCTAAAGACAACCATGACTACAAACATGTTCTTATCTTCAGTTTTGGCTTACATGGGGACCAAATTTGTCATAGTTAATCTGTATCATACCAATATATTTAAATATGTACTAAATTCCTTACATCATTTTCTAAAAGCCATACATGTAGTACCAATATATCATTTGATATGATTCTAACAGCATTGTGAAAATGTCAGTTGAGTACTCACTCTCCAAACAATTGCCTCCAGCAGTTGAACCGTCGTCATCAAAGAATCCCTCTTGGCATTTACACATGTTAGTTGTAGAATCACAGACTGAGTTTTTTGTTCCACACTGACCAGCCTCACAGTTGTCCTCAAGGATCTTCTCTGTAATGATCGAATTATCCAGGTTGATAATGGGACAGATTTGAAACAGTGACAATTTATAGCTTTGACTATAGATTTGTCTGTCTCATATATTGACCAGTCTTATGCCAGGTTCTCTCTTGTAAAAGACATTAAAAGCTTCATGGATTTTGAAACATGATTTTTTGTCCAAACAACAAGTGATTGACACAATCGTTTATAGTTATCCTATATAGTATATACATTGGGGCAATATAGAAGATTGTGCCAGGCACCTGTGGTCCAAACTTAAAAGAATTAGCCCCAAACCCCTTAAACAGGAGCATGTAGAGAAAGACTTATAGAATGCATATATTATATAACAGAAAGACCCTGCCTTGCCTATTGGTTGGTTAAGGACTGGAATAAAAGGGATCCAAAGTTCGATCACCACAAGTGGCGCAGGTGCTAGTCACTTTAAAACCTTGGTACATTACAGATAAAATGTTACATGTGTGAATAATGTGCACTAATTGTTTAATTCAATTTAAAAAATGTAAATAGCTACTTAACTTCAGCATTTAATTACTCTGTTCACTTTTGAAACAAACCTTGTCGAATAGTTAACATAATAGTAAATATGTACTTACTTGGTACACAATTCCCAGTTGTAATATCGTGATAACGGTCTGAAGGACATCGACATGTTGAAGGCCATCCTGAACATTCCACATCGTCTCCTTTACACTGATCCGCTGAGGTGCAGTTGTCTCCGACACATCTCACTGTAAATAATAATTAAGTATTTAGAAGTAATCCAACTTATCATTGTAGACTGTTTGAAACCACAACGTAATCTTCGCATGTGTTCATCACATGAATGACTCCTTATTCAAAAAGAAACAAATTGCTCAAAATCATTTTGAAAACATTCCCTTCACATTTGCAAATCGTTCAAGACAAAATTGTCTTTACACTTTTAAAAGCATCATATGAACTTGTTGCCATCTCAGGTAACCTTGAAAATTGATTATGAAATATTTTGAAATGAAACATATCTTACGTGGTTCACATGCCCCGTCAATCTCAAAGAAGCCTGCTTCACAAACACACGTCAATGAACTGCAAACCGCATTTTGGTTTGCACATGCGTCTGGCTGTGGGCATGTTTCATTCAGTCCAACCTCTGAAAGTTAGCAAATAAAAACACACATTTAGTAAGTCTGATAAGCATTCGTTTGGCAAACAAACACAAAATTTATTTACTCTTTCAAATTTTCAGGTGTGTAACATTGTTCTTCTGACTAACTATAAAACCTAACTTATAATCTTAAAAAGTCAGTTTCTACTCACTCTCTTGACAATTTCCTCCGACAGCAGCACCGTCGTCATCAAAGAACCCCTCTTGACATTTACATGTATTAGTTGTAGAATCACAGACGGAATCTGTCGTTCCACACTGACCAGGCTCACAGCTTTCTCCAAGGATCTTGCCTGTAATAATTATCATAATAAGTCTATAGGGCAGATAAAGCAAGCTGTGCTTCAATTAAAGCAATGTAGCTTGCACATTAAACTTTCTTTTAGGACAAAAAAGATCTGAATGTTCTAATGGTTCAGAGCATAAAAATAATGAAAGCGTGCACCTACTGATTCTGTAAATGAATGGGTTGTTATAGAATTGGGAATATAATTCATTGGTCCCATATGTTTTACAAATGATAATGGAACTAGCTGTACTTTGAAAGTCTAGTTTATTCAAAAGAAATGGAGTTTTAAATAACCCATTATAAACATGAACCAAGCAACCAAAATATATTTTTTCTAGCAAATACCAAGACAATTGAATGCTTACTTAACACACAGTTTCCTGATGAGATATCGAAGTATCGATCAGAAGTACATCGGCATGTTGAAGGTGATCCTGAACATTCGACATCGTCTCCTTTACATTGATCAATCAAAGTACAATTTTCTCCGACAGACCTCACTGAAATGGATAAATGAATTTAAAAAAGTTTAATGACTTTTTTTCTGGTATTTCCTATAACATTAATTCTTTATATAATCATAAATGTTGTAATATGTTGGCAGCTTGCTAGCTTCGTACACTATAATAGCTATATACCATTCTTAAGACCAGCATTAAACATCGGTAACCAAATGGATAGAAACAATTTGCAAGGCTGAATCTCCATTAAGAACAATCAATAAAATAAAACACAAAATGATATCTTACATGGTTCACAGGTTCCATTGTTCTCAAAGAAATCTGCTTGGCATATACAAGTCATAGAGTTGCATTCCGCATTAGGGTTGGAGCATGCATCTGGTTGTGGACATGTATCGTTCAGTCCAACCTCTGCAATCAAGAAGAAACGAATAGTTAGCAAGTGTGTTTAATATAATTTCTGGTCAAACATATCAAAGTGCACTTTGTCTGTATTCTACTCATGGTGTTACATTTCTTTCTTTCAAGACGTATATCTACTTACTTTCTAAACAATTGCCTCCAGCGGTTGCGCCATCGTCATCAAAGAATCCCTCTTGACATTTACATGTATTGGTTGTAGAATCACAAACTGAGTTTGTTGTTCCACACTGACCAGGCTCACAGCTTTCTCCAAGGATCTTGTCTGTAATGATTATCATATTTAATCAAAAGGGTAGAAAAATGATGAGAAACAATTAGCAAATTATTGATTATTATCAATTATTATTATACATTTTGATAATTTTCAAAAAAAGAATTCAATTAGGATCTTTAGAACAGATCTCTACTTTGAGGTCTTTTATCAAAATGAGTCAACCTCAGTATAATGGTTTATGATCATAGATTGTAATGTATGAATCAATGATAAACTATGTTAAAACCGTTTCAGTAGAAATTTGCATTTTACAATGAGTAATAGTACACAAGGAGATGTAACCATAGATAACAAAATAAGCATACATTATCAAGGACAAACAACAAAATAAAGTTTCTTTTCTAAAACATTAAATAAAATACATGCTTACTTAGTACACAGTTTCCTGATGTAATATCGATATAACGATCCGAAGGACATCGGCATCTTGATGGCGATCCCGAACATTCAACATTGTCTCCTTTACACTGATCGATTGAAGTGCAGTTTTCGCCAACAGACCTCACTGAAATGATTAAAAATTTTAGTTTAAAAAACTTAAAAGAAATTTAAATTCCTCTTATTATAGTTACACTAATAATTATACTCTTCATCATCATAACGTATAGAATTGCCAATTTAAAGAAACACAATTAGATAACTTACATGGTTCACAAGTTCCCCCATTCTCAAAGAACTCTGTTTGACAAACGCAAGTCGATGAATTGCATACTGCATAAGGATCCGAGCATGCATCTGCCTGTGGGCAAGGGTCGTTCAGGTCAACCTCTGTTAGAAAGAAAAAAAAAATTATTTCTTCTAATATCAGCAAGTAAACTACTTGTGTACAACTTGTTGTCATCATAGAGAAACATGCTTATAACGTTTAAAGATAATCCAAAAGATTCATCTACTTTATCTATCACAGGATGTTAAACTAGAAGGAATAAGTCTGTACTTACTCTCCAGACAATTTCCTCCAGCAGTTGCACCATCGTCATCAAAGAATCCCTCTTGACATTTACATGTGGTAGTTGTAGAATCACAAACTGAATTGGTTGTTCCACACTGACCAGGCTCACAGCTTTCTCCAAGGATATTGTCTGTAAAATTATATATATGATAATGAAAAGTGAAAGGTTCATTATGTAACTTATATTCGTATTGTGTGTTCAAGGAGAGTTATTATTCGTCATATTTTCCTAGACCGTCCAAAATAGTGTAAAACAGTATAATACCTTGTTCAAACTATTCATATTTTAATTCATAATACAGAACAGGTAATTAATTCTATGTTTCTCTCTATTGACATATTGAATTAGAAAAGGTTAACAAATACGCACCAGTTAAATCATACTATGATTCCAATATAACTGATTTAGGAATAAAAAAAATACATGTACATTGTACATTGATCCTTGCATCATATCAGTACTTTTGCACTTGTCTTTGGACTCATAGTTTCTCGAAGATACCACAGCTAATGATGATCAGCCGTGCATCAGGATGGAACTTACAAGGTACAAGAAATGAACAGTTTCCTTAAAAGAGGTACATCTCAAGATATACACATACTTAACACACAGTTTCCTGATGTTATATCAAAAAAGCGGTCTGAAGAACATCTACATGTCGAAGGCCATCCTGTGCACTCAACGTTGTATCCTTTACACTGATCGACAGATGAACAATTTTCTCCTACAGACCTCACTGAAATGACACAGGATTTTCAAATAGCTAACATTGTTTTTCTATTATTTATTAATCATATGTGTCCATACTATAATATGTTTTCAGAATGCCACTTACCAATGCATCTCAAGGATGGTGATAATGCTAATGGTAGAAACATATTTATTTTCATAAAAAGAATATATTCTAGATAAAACTAAATGTTTGCCTTAAAAGATTAGAAAATTGAAATAAAGAGAAATAGAAAAATACAACACGCTAAAATGATTTTCACATCTATTACAAATGAATGTTAACGAAGAGATGATAATATATCTTACATGGTTCACAGGTTCCATCATTCTCAAAGAACTCTGCTTGACAAACGCAGGTTGTTGAGCTGCATTCTGCATTTCGATCCGAGCATGCGTCTGGCTGTGGGCATGTATCGTTCAATCCCACTCCTGTAACAAAGGCAAAAAAAACATTTAGGAGGGCTGTCTGATTTTGCTATCTGGTCTTGTACTAATAAAAAGACATTGTTAAATAAAGTACAGCTGTTGTACAGTATTAAAGAAAGTAAGCTTTAATTACAAAGTGTCCTACATCTGTGAACAGGCAGCTTTAAGAAACGATTCTGCTTTTCAAAGGGGTTTATTGTTGAAATGCTAATTTTTACTCACTCTCTAAACAGTTTCCTCCATTCACTGCTCCATTATCATCAAAGAAAGATTCTTGACAAGTACACAGGTTTGTCATAGAATCGCAGAATGAGTTCATGGTACCACACTGACCAGCCTCACAGTTCTCACCGAGGATCTTGTCTGTAATTATTGCATAATCAAGATATATTCATGTGATATATAACATCAGCATTAGATTTAGAAACAATGTGTCGGTCCGAATTTAATTGTATTTAATCCGATAAAATAAATCATTTAATTTAGATATTAAAAATTTAATTCTGCACTCATTAGATTCCTTTATAATTGTCCTTAATTCTTTTAGAATGTTCAAATGTTATTTTGATCTGAAAAAAAGGTGTTTTATCACAATTTAGATTTGAATTATTTAAATCTCAAAAATCATCATTTACTGGTAATAACCTATTTCACTTAGCAAATAGAAAAAAATGTTATAAAAGTAATAGAACAATCATAATGTGCTTACTTGGTACACAGTTTCCTGTAGTGATGTCGTGATAACGGTCTGAAGGACATCGACATGTTGAAGGCCATCCTGAACATTCCACATTGTCTCCTTTACACTGAACAGCGGAGGTGCAGTTGTCTCCAACACACTTCACTGGAAATTATAGGAAGATATCTTTTACTATTCCTTAGTTGGTCATTGTGAATTATGCAATTAGAAAGTGCATGAGGTAGAAAAAAGGGAACGAAGAAAAGTAAGAAGATGATATTAGTATACTTTTGATGTATGAAATTATGATTGATAATATCAAGCAATGCTTAATGAAGAAACGGTTCTTTCAAATATCAAATCGTCCAGCTTATGAGGAAAGGATGGAAAGAATACTATTTTGAACAAAATATTCACAAATGAAATGAAAGTATATCTTACATTGTTCACAGGTTCCGTCATTTTCAAAGAAATCTGCTTGACAAACACATGTTGTTGAGCTACATTCTGCATTTGAATCCGAGCAAGCATCTGGCTGTGGGCAGGTATCGTTCAGTCCAACCTCTGTAAGTTAGCAATTAAAGAACATAAGTAAAATTCAAACTTAATCTATTTTACATACACAAAGTGCATACCACTTAGGCTAACTCATTACTGATTCGGTTTCCTAGATCCAAAATAAGTACTCATACCGAATGCGAATTAATGTGAAGCCTCAAAGAAGACCCCACTTATCACTGGGTTTACGAATCAACATAAAACCAACGTACGACCCTCATGCCAAGAGGCCAAAACTCTACCCCTGGACTATTGGCCTCCACGTTGTGATATGTAATTGTTGTTTAACCCTTATAGTCCTGGAACCGACTTCATGCTTATGCAAACAGGCCTGTGATATAACCTCTCTGCTTCCCTGGGTATCTTTCCTCAACAGAATTAAGCAGATGATTAAGGTTTTAGAAAGCAGACGACACAAAACCTATTTCTAAAAAGAAATCCAAGCATCCTAAGGGTTAAAATCAACCAATGCTTGTCTGAATTCAATTCCACAGTTTGTTTTACCTGCCATTGATTAGTCTTTACAAATTGTTCTTTGAAAAGAACTAACGTAATGTAATTCAATTAACAATTCTAATGTTACTACTTACTTTCCAAACAGTTTCCTCCAGCAGTTGCACCATCATCATCGAAGAATCCCTCTTGGCATTTACAAGCGTAAGTTGTAGCATCACAGAAGGAGTTTGATGGACCACACTGACCAGGCTCACAACTTTCTCCAAGGATCTTGTCTGTAACAGTTCATACATTAATCTTTACAACAGACGCAATAAGTAGCATTTGTTAACTTCAAGTTATTTATAGTATTCCTTTTTTCATGGAATTCTTTGACGATTTAAATGTGTACTTTATTTAGTATGTGAATCAAATATAACACTATTGTAAGACTACTTTGAACTAGATGATAACGGAAAATGTACTTACTTAGTACACAGTTTCCTGATGTGATATCGATATAACGATCTGAGGGACATCGGCATGTTGACGGTGATCCTGAACATTCAACATCGTTTCCTTTACATTGATCAGCAGAGGTGCAATTCTCTCCAACGGACCTCACTAAAATAGAAAATTGTATGAATTGTAAAATTCAAATAAACAACTTCAATTTCTATTTTGAAAGACCATGTTTAATTTTGTTTTACAGTCTTATGTAAATATAAATGTAAGCTGTCCTATAATAGAGACCAATCTTATCTTAATGACACAATGAAAATACAGATTACAATTAACCAAGTAACATATTTATAAGAATTGGCAGTATTGAATGAACACAAATATACATGTCTTACATGGTTCACAGGTTCCCTCATTTTCAAAGAAACCTGTTTGACATATACATGTCATTGAGCTGCATTCTGCATTTGGATCTGAGCATGCGTCTGTCTGGGGACATGTATCGTTCAGTCCAACCTCTGAAAGAAAAAGCAGTAAGGATCATTTAATACACATTGTTTTAAAAATATCATGTACTACTTTATGAAAGCTTTTCTAGAGTTGTCTTTCTGTAAAAGATGTCGTTTGCATGTGGTAAAGACTTTAAAGGGAAACTTAATGTTTTCCGATGCTCAGCTTCAATTTTACGAGAACTCCGAAAGTTTTACTATATATGAGTGCTACTATCATTTAAGTTTTGGATTATCCACTCACTTTCTAAACAGTTGCCTCCAGCAGTTGCTCCATCATCATCAAAGAATCCTTCTTGACATTTACATGCGTTGGTGGTAGAATCACAAACAGAATTGGTTGTACCACACTGACCAGCCTCACAGTTCTCCCCAAGGATCTTGTCTGGAATTGATTGGTTATAAGAAAATGAAAATAGAACAAATGATTAAATAAACACTTGCTAGATTGTATTCCATAACATTGCGCATTATGGCATATTTTCCTGGTAAAACAGTAGTAAAATAAAGTTAATAGTTTGGTGGCTTCTATTTCATTCAATTTGAAATGTTACATGTGTGTGCTTACTTTAATTTATTTTATTGCCAAATATTTTAGATCAGCATGCAAAACCTACACATCATGACAAAATGGTCTGGCCACATGTTCCCACAACATTAGATTTTCTCTTTTCAAAAGCTGACTTCATTTGGACTTCAGATGATCAATAATAAAGAGTTGTACAAAATAAGGGAGGACGCACATCCAGGTTTCATACCTGGCTGTGTAGGATAATACAGAACAAAGATCAGTTGGCAAGATATGACATCTCAGTTTGTTCCAACGAAAAGCAATGGAAAAATATAATGAAGGATTTTGTTGGATTTACATGTATTTTATATTTGATTATTTGTTGAATTGACCAGAATTCTTGATATAAGACTTTGCAGCAAGAAAAACAATACTGGGATTTTTTTCTTAAAAAAAACTTACCTCTTTAACTTTAACTTTTTTGTTATCTCTTAATACAAATTGTTCAGTTCTCAAACAAAGGGGTGTATTAAAGGTTGACATTTATGTTAAATATGTACTCACTTGGTACACAGTTTCCTGTGGTAATATCGTGATAACGGTCTGAAGGACATCGACATGTTGAAGGCCAGCCTGAACATTCCACATTGTCTCCTTTACACTGATCAGCCGAGGTGCAGTTGTCTCCAACACACTTCACTGGAATTAATGACAATGTATTTACAAATATGTGGGTGTGTTTAGAAGCCATTCATCATTGAAAAAAGTGTGATCTTAACCCTAAGGATGCTGGGTAATTTTCATAAAATGGATTTTTTTATTGTCAACATTTAGAAGAAATAGATTAATCTACCAGTAATGATTAACAACAGATCAAGATATAATTATATGAAAGGAACATTTTGATATTCAATTACAAGGATTATATTTAAACATATCAATCTTACATGGTTCACATGTTCCATCATTCTCAAAGAAACCTGTTTGACAAATACAAGTCATTGAGCTGCATTCTGCATTGGGATCCGAGCATGCATCTGGTTGTGGGCATGTGTCATTGAGTCCAACCTCTGTAAGCAGAACAATACAAGATAGTTAGATAATGAAGAACATTGGACAATTAAGTCTGTATCATATCAATATCATCAAATGTGTATACCAAATACCTTCATTATTTTCTAAAAGCCGTTGTGCCACACATCGATTAACATCATGCTAAAGACAAAATTATTCTGAAAATGTCAATTAATACTCACTTTCTAAACAATTTCCACCAGCGGTAGCGCCATCATCATCAAAGAATCCCTCTTGACATTTACATGCATTTGTTGTAGAATCACAGAAGGAGTTTGATGGACCACACTGACCAGCCTCACAGCCTTCTCCAAGGATCTTGTCTGTAATGATTGTAATAATGAACTAAACCAATATGGAAACAAAAGTGGATTTATTTTAAGTTGGTGGTGTAAATTCAGTGATGACATAGAGTATATTTGTTTGTTTCTTTTGATATATTACTAAAAGGTTGACCTCGTTTGGGTCCTTGAGTGATAAGCATGTACATTAGAACAATTGCGCGCTTTAAACTTAAAAAAAGGCATTTTAAGGTGAAGGATACAAATGCAAATGTAATTAACTGTACTTCTGAAGAATATAATAAATATAATAAAGGAAATATATGCTTACTTAGTACACAGTTTCCTGATGTAATATCGATATAACGGTCCACAGAACATCGGCATGTTGATGGTGATCCTGAACATTCAACATCGGTTCCTTTACACTGATCAGCTGAGGTGCAATTTTCTCCGACAGATTTCACTGAAATGGAATCATTTGAAATTGGCACTATTACCTTTGAACATATATCCATTATCTAGCCTAATACCGAATTCCTCTAATGATGACTTCTTAAGTTACACAATTCAATTAAAAGGCCGTTATAAGTCTGTCCCTCTAAATTCATTTGAAATAATGATTTAAAAAAATAAAATAGACTGTACACAATAGACAAAGTTCTTCAACATTATTTAATTGTCTCATGAAGATGAAAATTGATTGTATAAACCTCAGTTTTATATCTTACGTGGTTCACAGGTTCCATCGTTTTCGTAGAACTCTGTTTGACAAATACAAGTCATCGAGCTGCATTCTGCATTTGGATCCGAGCATGCGTCTGGTTGTGGGCATGTATCGTTCAGTCCCACCTCTGTTAAAATGAAGTTAAATGAGAAAGTGAGCAAATATGTCTTATTTTAAAGTTTAAGATCACTGGAGCAAAGAAACAATTTTTGTATAAACGTCATTGACTGTGTTTATAAAAAAGTAGTTTGTTATTAGTAACATTAGACAGACGTCTAGATCTATGGAAAATATGGTTCTGAAACATTTACATTATACTCACTTTCCAAACAGTTGCCTCCAGCAGTTGCACCATCATCATCAAAAAATCCTTCTTGACATTTACATGCGTTAGTTGTAGAATCACAGAAGGAGTTTGTTGTTCCACACTGACCAGGCTCACAGCTTTCCCCAAGGATCTTGTCTGTAATGATTAACATAATGAATAAAATCAAAAGGAGCATCTGGTCAGGTTTGTCAAGTCTAATCAGTAATAATGAGAAGAAATTGGATGATGTTTAAGGTATGGTTATAGAAAGTTGACGTGACGTTGCAAGAGCCCTTAAGAAAATACATGTGCCTAACAATAATTCAGTCTTTTCAACAATTGTATACATACATCAAATTCCTTTATGGTAAACGATACAAATACAGAATTATTCAACTACATGTATAACGAATATAAGCATGATCGTAATGGTTTAAGACTATAGCCAATCGACTGATCAAACTCAATTCATAATGTGTAGTATATGATGTGTGATTCAAAGGCTGGATAGTAGTAAAGTGACCAATAATTATAGTCAATAACCACGAATTAAGTATATTTTGATTCTTAAGAATAAATATATAAGGAATTAAATGCTTACTTGGTACACAGTTTCCTGATGTGATATCGATATAACGATCCGAAGAACATCGGCATGTTGATGGCGATCCAGAACATTCAACATCGTCTCCTTTACATTGATCAGCCGAGGTGCAATTCTCTCCAATGGATTTGACTGGAATAATAAGGATAACACATGAAATTGATATAAACTTCCTATGAAAAAGTTACTGAAGCAAACATGCCCTGTCTAGACTTAATTCCTCTAAAGATGAATTTTAACGTTGCTTGTTAGATAATGTGAGGAAATTTGGAAGTTAGAAATTAATTTCGGTAAGACAGCACAACAGGTTACAAAATACTCACTAACAGATACTCATTGGAAGTAAAACTTGATTTTTTTAATTGTTTAGAGTGAGCGAATGATGAAGTTACTTGTATTCCTATCCAAAGGCATGAGATCGCTTTTGAGATTTACCGCAAGTAAATTGCACTGTAGATGGAATGACACTTTCTGAATCAAGTATGCTTCTAATTGCTACTTCAAATTGTATATCAAACAACAATTCAAAAACTGCCTTGTTTGAAAGATATTTCATTTTGACGTTCAAAGTTTCTCTTCTGTATACAAGTACTTTTAGAACTTCATAATTGAATTCAGGGATGCAATATTTCTGTGCATGTAAATTAATTTGACAGAAATGTTTAGAGAAAATCCTAAAGTATGGCTTTACAAAATTGACTAGCTCCTTCAACATTATTTATTTCATTTCATTTTTGGAAATGATTATTAATTGTATTTATTATGAATATGTTTCTTACGTGGTTCACATGCTTCATCGTTTTCGTAGAACTCGGGTTGACAAACACAAGTTGATGAACTGCAAACTGCATTTGGATCCGAACACGCGTCTTCTTGTGGGCATGTTTCATTCAGTCCAACCTCTATTAAAAGTAAACAAAAAGGGAACATGAGCGAATGTGTCTTAGTTTAAAGTTTAATCATTTCTTGGTAAATGATTATAGTTTGTAAAAGTTCTGTTTACTGTGATCATAAAGTAGCAAGTTCAGTTGTTTCAAATGTGAGATTAGATCTTCAAACAAAGTGATTCTGAGATATAAAAACAATGTTTTATACTCACTTTCTAAACAATTTCCTCCAGCCGTTGCACCATCATCATCAAAGAATCTTTCTTGACATTTACATGCATTCGTTGTAGAATCACAAACTGAGTTCGTTGTTCCACACTGACCAGGTTCACAACCTTCTCCAAGGATCTTGCCTGTAATGATTGGCATCAGAATGAAAATCAAAAGATAAGGCAAGAAGCATTTGATCAGGTTTGTCAAATGTGTTCAGTGAAGCTTTTCACAGAAATTAGGCCACTTATCAAGTATGTATACATGTATAAAGAACCGAAGAACCCAATTTAGTCCTTGAAAAATATGTTTGCACATAAGAAAAAGGAACCCTTTTCTACTACGATATGCGACAGGTTACTTTATAATAAGACATAAAACATACAATCATTATTTAACTGCACGGCTAGTGAATTTTCGTATGAAAGCAGTATTTATACTTATAGAAATATATGAGCAGTATTTATACTTATAGAAATATATGAGCAGTATGTATAGAAATAAATCTAAGTACTATGAACTAATCCAATGTGCTTCACATTTGCATGAACCTATAATATACGCGTCATCCAGAGGTCAACTTGTAGTTTAAAAACCGGAGAAAAACACATGCTCACTTAGTAAACAACTTCCTGATGTGATATCGATATAACGATCCGAGGGACATCGGCATGTTGAAGGCCATCCTGAACATTCGACATCGTTTCCTTTACACTGATCGACTGAGGTGCAATTTTCTCCGATGGATCTCACTGGAAATTAGTAGTGATATGATTTAAAAATGATCACAGCTTTGTTTTCTTATAATTCCATGATAATGTATTTAATGGATAGCCTAAAACGTTAATCACCTCATGGTGGCAAATAAACCCGTCACATCAATATCCAGTGATGCAATATTTCTGGTTAAGTTAATTGATTTTAACTGTTTAAAAGAAATGCTTCAACTGTCAACTACCAAATACACAATCTGCTTTAACATTATTTGATCTGTTTCTCAAAACTTATTATTAAATAATAATATGATAATAATTAAATAATATTAAGAAACGAATTTAAATAACTTACATGGTTCGCAGATTCCGTTGTTCTCAAAGAACTCTGTTTGACAAATACATGTCATTGAACTGCACTCTGCATTTGGGTCCGAGCATGCATCTGGTTGTGGGCATGTATCATTCACTCCGACTTCTGTTGAAAGTAAGCCAAAGGGAAAAGTGAGCGATTGCATCTTATATCAAAGTTTGATTGCTCTTGAATTTAAACAAACCCATATTTTATATATTTTGTTTACTGTGTTTACAAAAAGAAATGGTTTCGGTATTTGTTTTGTCGAATAGACCTCTAAAAGAAATATGATTCTGAGACATATACGTTATACTCACTCTCCAAACAGTTGCCTCCAGCAGTTGCACCATCATCATCAAAGAATCCTTCTTGACATTTACATGCACCAGTTGTAGAATCACAAACTGAGTTCGTTGTTCCACACTGACCAGGCTCACAGCTTTCTCCAAGGATCTTGTCTGTAACAAAAATATAATTGGATACATACTGTAGATAACATGGGAAGCATTTTGCCGATATTTGTCATACATAAACAGCAAATGTTTTGGAATTGTGTAAAACATGTTATTATTGGTATTTGACAAGTCAAATGTAGTATACATGTACAGCATGCACATATCAATATATCTGTTTAACCCTATACCAAACGCCAACGGTTTCGAATGCCTCAAAATGAAAATATTTGCAGACGACATTTCAACATGTGATGAAATTGAAAAACAGTCTTCTGATAAGACAGATCTCTTAAAGAGCAACTTCTACTTATGCCACAATGGTTGTCAGAGTTGTCTGGAAAAACTGGCCAATTGGCGTTATTCTTTGGTAATGGGTTCAAGTTTCAAACTTAATGCAAATACGTTCCTACCAAAACTATACAAGCGTGTGATGATATCTATGCTTTCTGCTGCAAGGTTATTTCATTGTATCTTTTGTGTCTTAAAGCAGTTGTTTAATACATGTAGTTACCTGCCTTTTTCATGCTTCTTCAACGATTTAAAGCGTTTATACCTAAAGAACTGCTGAGCCATAATTGTTAATCAAACAAAAAAAATAAACTAATCTAAAAAGATAAACACATGCTTACTTAATACACAATTTCCAGATGTTACATCAAAATAACGATCTGAAGGACATCGGCATGTCGAAGGCCATCCAGTACATTCAACGTTGTTTCCTTTACACTGATCAACTGATGAACAATTTTCCCCAACAGACCTCACTGAAATGATTAAAGATATGTGTTTAAGATTCTAAACCATTAACCTCTTTTTATGGTTAACCCTTAAATGGACTAACTCAGAAATGTGTGCTCTAAACTACAAACATTTTTCAAGTTGCTGAAATCATTTGATTTCCTTAAATAATATGAATCGTTGCGTCTGTACTAGCTCTTCTATGGACAAGCCGACTTATAAACTAATACAGGAATTCCTTCTTGCGCACCTTGGTAACGTCATAAGACAAGGATATATAAACGTTTCCGAAGACCCACGTGCAAGTGGTATTTATAAGCACCTCTTGTTCTAAGTTTAGTTCTTTATTTGCGATATAAACTGCAATATCTGCAATACAAGTGCTTTATGTTTTCTGTACAGTTATAAACAGGGTTGGGAAGCTGTCAATAATAAAATCTTATGTTGCTTTAGAAATTTATGATGTCATTTTATAGGTAGAAGACAGTTGATTTCAAAAAGTTAAAACCCACATCTGTGAGATGGTCCTTCACAAAGGTTTATTGCTTATGCCAGATATTTTGATCTGAAAATGTCTCATTTATGTTGCAATACAAGAACTTAAGAAGACACGATCATAAGAAAAAGTATTGATGTTCCATTTGTAATAAAAAAGTGTCAATAATCTTACATGATTCACAGTTCCCACCATTTTCAAAGAAACCTGCTAGACAGATACAAGTCATTGAGCTGCATTCTGCATTGGGATCCGAGCAGGCATCTGGCTGTGGACATGTATCATTCAGTCCAACCTCTGTAACAAAGCCAAAAAAGAATAATGTGAAATGCGTTCAAGACCAGCAATTATGATTCGTTCGAAAATGAAAAAAGAGTTGTATATAGAGTCACCTATCAATAATTTATAATATCTATGAACATCTGTTTTACTCACTTTCTAAACAATTTCCTCCAGCGGTTGCGCCATCATCATCAAAGAATCCCTCTTGGCATTTACACGCGTTAGTTGTAGAATCACAAACTGAGTTCGTTGTTCCACACTGACCAGGCTCACAACCTTCTCCAAGGATCTTGTCTGAAAGATTTGCAATCATAAATGAATCCACATGAGTTTGTTCATTTTCTATTGATTTTAAATCACTTTGATCACTTTTCTCAAATCGTTATAACCCTCATATTGAACTTTCAGACTACATGTATTGGAAAGACAAGTATTGGCTAGAACATTAATAATAAATACTTACTTAAAGCGCAACTTCCTAGATTAAAATCGAAATATCTGTCTGAAGTACATCGGCATGTTAACGGTGATCCTGAACATTCCACATCGCTTCCTTTACACTGATCGACAGCACTGCAACTCTCTCCGACATACCTTACTGTAACAGTGGATAACATACATCGTGAAATAAGTTATAACGTCAAATAACGAACATTATTGTCCTACCTTTAAAGTATTTTCTCCTCCGAAGATGTGAACCTTTCCTCGTAACCGTTTTCTAAAACATTTGATTAACTTTTCCCCCAACACGCTATAACTACAGTACTATCATTTAATGAACAAGTAGTTTCATATTTGGTTCCTCAAGTAACGTACTCAATCGCTACTAAGAGTTACAATCCTTGGTGGAATGGTAACTAGTGACGATCTGAGCAACATTGTTGACTTACAAATACATGCCCCATCCTGGATTTGGTACATTGATGTAAGTAAACGCAAGAACTTAGCGTTGCTCTATTTAAGAAATACCAACCATACAATATTACATTTGATTTAAGTCTATTGCACAACTTGTATCAATAATAATGTTTATCATCACAACACCTGATATGTCATTCATGTAATGTACATGTCCTAAACATTATGTTGTGCTGCCCGACTCTTCATGGAAAACCCAATGCTCAACTGCCCATGAGGGCTGGTCAAGCCAGGAAGAACCATCGGCATTCCGTCAGTCAGTCGGGAAACTACCTCCAATGAAAACCCAAATACTTTCACCGGATTTGAAGAGGGGCCATGTGATTTCAAGTTCTGTACTCTAACCACTAGGCCACAGACGCCCACCAAATACGTTATCATATCAACCTGTTCTAATTAATTTAAATCAAAGATGTATTTTCTGAATAAAAGCTAGCATCATTCGCATCACCAAAAATACTGTCTATGTATCTATAAAGAATTCATTTAAAAAAAATATAAGTCTTACATGATTCACAGGATCCAACATTTTCAAAAAAATCCAATTGACAAGTGCAAGTCATTGAAATACAAGCTGCGTTTGGATCCAAGCAAGCATCTGGCTGGGAACATGTTTCATTCAGTTCGACCTCTGAAAGAAATCAGTTAAGATTGGTTAACAAGTTGATATATTCTATCTTCTGTTCAATACAATCTATTCATTCTGTCACTTGTGAAATCTTCAGACCGACAACATGTGCGGGGCAAACCATTTGTTAACCGTCACAAGATTATGTGATCGCTGATTAGGATTCATTCTATTTTTTATTTCCCTATTTCTGTTTTGTATTATTTTCTTCCTTATCCATCTGGTAACATAACATCTGCTAACCGGATAGTCCTAAGCAACGCCCGATAACATCTCACCAGATATCTATTATCTATTATCTATTTACAACCAATATTGTTTCTTCCATGTCTTTGTCACATAGCTCTTATTCCATATGTTCCTTAATTAAAAAGCATGCATTGTCTTTGAATTGAAAGGCAAAATGATTGTATTATTCCTTATAGTGTTGGAACCGACTTCATGCTCATGCAATCATATTAGATCCAGGATAACATAACATAACATAACATAACATAAATTTTATTGTAAATAAAGGCCTCCGGCCCAGAATACACACAATGAATAGCATAGCAATCATGTTAAAATGAATTGATTAAACATACAACATTAATTTACAAACTAATACAAGTGCATTGATTTAGCAGATACTTTTTGCATATTCAATAAGCCGTATAGAACTAGCAGATGTACATGGATATGAATCGACGGCCTGGCGCAAGACCGGACAAAGTCATATTTTGCAAAATACGGCTCGGTCCAGTCATGCACACACCCATCGAAACCCATCGAAACACATCTGCAAGTGAGTAAATCAAATAAAACACGCACCTGTATTAGAAACAGTATCTGAATGATATTGGCTTGTCCAGTGTAATGAACGACTAATAAAGCAATAATATTAAAAATGAAAAAGTGTTAGCATCTATTTTTTCTCAATTGTTTTTAAGTACTCTTCTCTTAGAAGTGAAGCCCTGTATATATACGTAGACAATGATAGTATACTGCTCTCTCTGGGATCCGACATAATGGTATAAAATGCTTCCCTACAAATGGCATTAGTTATCCACGTTGTATTGAAGCATTCTAGTCTTATATCGCAATACAATTTACAGATAAAAAAGAAATGGAATTCGTCTTCAATAAGAAACAAATCATGATTAATTAAACAATAAGTACAGTATCGTATTTCTCGATCGATATTCAAATGCCGGCCTTTCTCTATCATTAGTTCGTGTCCTGAGCATCGGAAGTTCGAAAGCGCTCTTTTTTTAGGAAAGGGCATTTTTACAGATAAATATCGCTCTGTGTTTAAAAGAGTTTTATAGCACTTGTAATGTTCTGCCTTTGGAGAAGCGTTGATAGTCGATTGTAACTTCTGTATGGCACAGGCTTTGATGCGATCTGTAAACGCCGACATGAACATCCTGGCGTCACCCACGTCCTGGTTGATCCACACGTACCCGAAACCATTTTCAAAAAGTAGCTTTCTAATGTTTGTAGCCCATGTGTTTCGACCTGCGTCGTCTATGTGTTTTATCATAAGATAACACTGATGCGGGTATCTATTATTTGGTAACTGTAGAAGTTTTATCCAATACTTAACACACTTAGTCATATAATTAACGTAAATAGGTGTTCTACCACATTCACTCAGTGCAAGGAAACCTGGGACAAATTGTTTAAGACCACATATACGTTTACAAAAATTGACGTGAATTCGTTCTGTGCAGTCTGAGTATTGATATCCCCAAATATCCGATGCGTAACATAAAATTGGAAGTACCATGCTGTCAAATAGTTTAAAAGCGTCTTTTGCTGAAAAGTACCCAAAATGTTTTTGGAATTTGAAAATAGTTGCAACTGCCTTTGATGCCTGTTTTGCTAAGTTTTCCCGTGTCATTGTCCAACTCAGTTTCGGTGTAAAAAACGCACCAAGGTATTTATAGTGAGACACTGTTTCTAACTGTTCACCTTTATAATACCATTTCTCATACCTCCTTAAATACCCACCATTCCTAAATACCATGACTTTCGACTTATCAGTATTAAGCTTCATTCCAATGTCTTCACAGAACGATTCGATTTCGTTAATTTGTCTTTGTAGATTTACACATGTATCGGCAAAGCTTGAAACATCATCAGCGAACATAAAGGCGTATAGACAACCAGTAACATCGGATACATATATTCCCCGGTTATTATGTCTTTGTAGGTATCTAATTAAGTCATTCATGAACATAGAAAAAATTATCGGGGACGACGTACAACCTTGCTTTGTTCCAACTGTGCACCGGAAAAAGTCTGTAAGTAAATTGGCAGCTGGCCTGTGATCTAACCTGATTGCTACTCTGAGTATCTCTCCTTATTAAGCAGATGTTTAACGCTTTGAAAAGCAGACGACACAACAAACAGTTTTTAGAAAACTACACAGCATTTTAGGGTTAATTAAAGTGGTACATATATATAGCTAAGCTTTCTTCTTACTCTCTAAACAGTTTCCTCCGACTTTTGCACCGTCGTTATCAAAGAATCCCTCTTGACATTTACAAAGGTCAGTGGTAGAGTCACAGAACGAGTTTGTCGTTCCACACTGGCCAGTCTCACAGTTTTCACCGAGGATCTTGTCTGGAACAAATTTGTTGATAAAAATATGTAAAGGAATAAAAGATATAATTAAAGCTGACCAACTGTTTATTTCATTGTGCCTTTAGTGGTACTCGATATGCTGTTTTAAGTAAAAAGACGCTAAACTAAAAAGTGTTTTGTCTGTTGGTTAAGGAATGTAATTCCATTCTATTTATATAGAATTAACTCCGTATAAACAGAAGTTCATTTAAATCACATCTTTCCTTGCTTCACCAGTACTAGGCTATGGCTCTGCAATATTCTGCAAAGGGATCATCCCATGAAACCAGAGGTATCAATGGACTCGCACACAGGGCTCCCGAGTTATTCCATTCCGTGATTAACTCAAAAATTACATTTTTTTCCAATTTTCCAATTAATGAGTTCAGACCTCGAACACACCTTTTTAAGTAATATAGATTACGAAATGGATAGAATAAATAGGCCTATACACTAACTTGGTACACAGTTTCCTGTGGTGATATCGTGGTAACGGTCTGAAGGACATCGACATGTTGAAGGCCATCCTGAACATTCCACGTTGTCTCCTTTACATTGATTGGCCGAGGTGCAGTTGTCTCCAACACACTTCACTGAAACAAATGGAAATTTACGTATCCAAAGTTAATGTGAAAGTGAGATTTAATCCATCAAAATGAACGGTCGATTTCAAGAGATTTCGTAGAAGCTGTGTTGTAAAAGGGATTAAATTATAGTTTGTAAAATAGTTATCGAAGTTAAGAACAAGAATTTCTATTCATTTTACCTAGTTTACTTATTCATTTAATCTAAAGAAGTGGATAATTGATACTAATAAAACTATTACAAATATTAATCAACAAAGAACTTACATGGTTCACATGTTCCATCATTTTCAAAGAACTCTGCTGAACACATACAGGTCATCGAACTGCATTCTGCATTAGAATCCGAGCATGCATCTGGTTGTGGGCAGGTATCATTAAGTCCGACCTCTGTACAATAACGAAACAGTTCACTTAACAGGTTTAAAAAAAAGACCATTTTATATGTATACTTTAAAAAAAGTCAGTATGTTGTGTCTTTCTGACGTAGCCAAACATTTCTTAGTTTAAAATTACAAAGCAATTCTGTTCCTTTCAAAGATAAAAACACATAAAATATTTACTTAATGGTCTTATTATGCAGACACAGCTGTGCTTTGAAAATAAATCCTCACATACATTTGCTAATATGCATGTTTTATTAATACCAACCATTATAAAGAGGAATTCAATGAAATGGTAAAACGACTGTATAGCTTTACCAGGTTTTCCTTGTTGAATCAGGCTCTGTAAGTATGAATAGTATGCACCAGGGTTTTGGGATTACTGTTTTAAAATTATGAACCAATTGGTCAATGGTATGCTGGATCAGAACCATCAGACAAAAAAAAATGTAGGAATATTTGTTTTATACTTACTTTCTAAACAATTTCCCCCAGCCATTGCGCCATCATCGTCAAAGAAACCCTCTTGACATTTACATTGGTTAGTTGTAGAATCACAGAAGGAGTTTGATGGACCACACTGACCAGGCTCACAGCTTTCTCCAAGGATCTTTTCTGTAATGATTATGAAATATGACATATATACAGTTACACGAAGAGTATTAGGTTTGTCAATGTTGTATAAACTCTTCTGATATTCAAACATAAGTCTTTTTAGAATCGGGTTGGCACATTGCCACCTAACGCCACATATTTGCGTCTTGTTGCAGACGACGTTAAAGGAATTATTGTGGCAGAAAGAGAAATTGCTTGTCACAAACACTTTCTACTTTTGCCACAATTTATTTTCAATCTATTCTCATATCACAACAGCAGAACTGAAAGGTTTTTCACATGTTTATAAAGCCTTTCTAAAGTAATCTGCAGGTGGTAAAGAGTTAATTAATAAGGGTTTACATCCCATCAAAATCATTTCAGTTGTGTTGTGATACACGATCAAAGTAAAAGACCAAACATTTAACTGCCCACATGGGCTGGTTAAGCCAGGAAGAACCTTCAGCATTCTGTAAGTCAATTGCAAGACGATCTTCATGTAAATCCAAAAGCTGTCACATGGATTTGAACACATGCGGAAAGGGGCCATGTGATTTCGAGTTCTGTTCTCTAACCAAGAGGCAACAGAGGTTACCATAAGTAATAACTACCATTGTGTTTTTCTTATTTGGAACAACATGGACATATTCGCTATCAAACTGGTGACTTCCTAGAATAAAACCTTTTACTGTAATGTTTCAAATTAGACAATGTTTTTTGGAAAAGGTTTTGACACGACAAATATTACTGCATACTTACTTAATACACAGTTTCCTGATGTGATATCGAAATAGCGTCCAGAGGAACATCGGCATGTTGAAGGTGAACCTGAACATTCCACATTGTCTCCTTTGCACTGATTAACCGTGGTACAATTCTCTCCTATCGACCTCACTGAAATTGTATTCAAAGTTTTTTATCTTAAACGGAGCTTTTCGTATTAATTGCAGACTCAACGTGCAATATCTTGGCATAGAAACCCCTCATTCCAGCTTTATGGAAGTGAATAAGAAAAAGTAAACCTTATTTCAAAGAGATGTAATTCAAAGGGGTCATCTACAGAAGGAATATAAAGCAAATGGAATGCATTTTATTGTAGGTTGTATATAAAATGACAGTTTCAATAAATATCTAGTTATGTATATGGCTTACATGGCTCACAGGTTCCATCGTTCTCAAAGAACTCCACTTGGCAGACACATGTCATAGAGCTGCAATCTGCATTTGGATCGGTACATGCGTCTGGTTGTGGGCATGTATCATTTAATCCAACCTCTGTAAAAATAAAAACGGAACATTTCAGTAAAAAGGTTTATCATAGTAAATTGATAATCTAAAAGTGTACACAGAGCAAATCAAAAGATTTCCTCTATCATCTTGATATGATTTCACTTTTTAATGAAAAGAATGTAAAACGAGTTCAGAAATAGATAAAGGTTCATACCATAAATAATGAAAAGATAAACATGTTTCGATCATGCATAGTTGTACTTACTTTCTAAACAATTGCCCCCACTTAAAACTCCGTCATCATCAAAGAAACCCTCTTGGCATATACAAAGGTTTGTGGTAGAATCACAGAATGAGTTTGTCGTTCCACATTGTCCATCCTCACAGATTTCACCGAGCGTCTTCTCTGTAATAAATGAATTATTAATAAACATAAATGGATATATTATAAAGATAGCTACAGTCTTGTTCCAAATTTAATCTCCTTCTGTGTATGAGTAGTCGTTCCAAGTAACATATATCATACTGCAAAGATAATACGATTTTGAGCGTTTGTCTGTAATTTTTCATATCCAATCTTTGATTGTAGATACTATCGTTTAGTGTTTCGAAACTGTGAAACTGAGATTTAAAGGAAAATGATGGTAAGATATTCAGAGGTGGATATGTACATGTATCAAATTCCCTTTTCTTAAATACTCCTTTGACAATCATCGGATGTATTATATTCGAATTGCATAAAAGAAATGTACTTACTTAGTACACAGTTTCCTGTAGTGATGTCGTGATAACGGTCTGAAGGACATCGACATGTTGAAGGCCATCCTGAACATTCAACATTGTCTCCTTTACACTGATTAGCTGAGGTGCAGTTGTCTCCGACACACTTCACTGGATTTAAAAGAACATACATTTTGTTAATTTAGATAGTCATCACTGTAATCAAAGCAAACACAATATAGAGCGCGTATATACATGTATATATAATTGTGTCATAAAAGTAATCTTATTAGAAAAACACTGCCGCAAGAATGATGGGAAAGTACTCCTTTCACACTATCAAACACATTGGCTAATTCAACAGGAACATATTGAATCCCACTTTACGTAAACTATCAACTATGGCCATTTCTTAGTTATGAGTACTTGTAGTCAGACACTTTTGCCAAACTATAATATGACTTTTTATAAATGTTGTGTTCTGTTCATCATATGCTGAATTGACAATAAAATATGTTTAAACTTAACTGAACTATCGAACTGTACAAACAAATAAGATCTTACGTGGTTCACAGACTCCATTGTTCTCAAAGAACTCTGCTTGACAAATACAACTTGATGAGCTGCACTCTGCATTTTGGTCCGAACAAGCATCTGGCTGTGGGCATGTATCGTTCAGTCCCACCTCTGTAAGTAAATCAATAAAAGGGTATCAATCAAATTATCATCCAATAATATTTATATAATCAAATTACCAAAGTATGCATTTCTTTTACTATGAATATAGAATAGACCTTAGTTTTTCTTTCAAAATGGAAAGAAACATTTTACTGAATTAATTTTTTCAAAAAAAAAAAAATGCAATTTTTTACTCACTCTCTAAACAATTTCCTCCAGCTGTTGCACCGTCATCATCAAAGAATCCGTCTTGACATTTACATTCGTTTATTGTAGAATCACAGAAGGAGTTTGATGGACCACACTGACCAGGCTCACAGCTTTCTCCAAGGATCTTGTCTGTAATTAATCCATTAATACATTACTATGGGGAATAGCTCAAATAAGGAGTAAACAGACTGACGACTCATTCCTTCAGAGATAATAAATGACAGATGAAAAAAATTACTGATAAGTTTGTTTACATATGTCTAATTCTGATTCTGATATAGCAAGTTTCTCTATACAAAAAGGTGCAATTTGAAGTTGTGCAAATGCACAACCAATGAATTATAACGCGATTCATACCCTTTTGTCATGAAATGAAAATTGTCAAATAAACGTCTTGGTCCGATTTTGTCATTACATTACGTAGTATATTTCATATAACATAACAATGATTTTAACCCAATTAAGTGATTATGTTACATGCAAATGGTGTTGTATCATTTGCAAGTAAAACTATTCTATTGTGTTTATTTAAATGGGGTTTATCTCTATGTCGAACAATTTTTCAGGTATGCTACATCTTTCCTTGATCCACAAGAACCAGGCTACGGCCCTTAGGTGTCTTGCCAAAAGACACTTTAAAGAAACCAGAGTTACTTCTTATTGCAGATCATATAAATTCATAGTTGAAGTATGAAGCAGTTCATAAGGAATCATCTTACAGCAAACAGGATATGAAATTCACGGAAAGCTACATATTAAAACATAAAAAGGATGCTTACTCAATAGACAGTTTCCTGACGAGATATCGAAATATCGGTCTGAAGAACATCGACATGTTGAAGGTGATCCCGTGCACTCAACGTTGTTTCCTTTGCATTGATCGACTGAGGTACAGTTTTCTCCTACTGACCTCACTGAAATGTTGGAAGAACATCATGATTTGTTGACATTAGTTGATGTAAGCTGCCTTTTTTCTTTTAATCCTTTGAAAAATGACGGGGTTTCTAGTAACAACGGTACTTCCTTTTATTGTTAAATCTTAAATCTATTACACCAAATTTACATCAGGTGTTTTGACACATATTTTGCGTTTAATATGGTTGATTTAAAGGATGTACGAATTGATAGACATTAAGATACAATCTGATTCATCACATATGAAGCAATTCATTGAGAAGATGGATGTATAGCTTACGTAGTTCACAGGTTCCACCATTCTCAAAGAATTCTGGCTGACAAGCACAAGCCAATGACGAGCAAACTGCATTTGGATCCGAGCATGCATCTGTAGTTGGACAAGTATCATTCAGTCCGACCTCTGCAAGTAAAGAAAATAATATTTAGATGGAGTAATCTAGGTTGGTAGCTTACAATCTTGAATCAAAGATATATCAGCAATGTTGAAAGATATTTCTTCTACACTATTGCTACAACAGAATATGATCACTGAATAAAAAGAGTTTTTTTTTCTTTAAACTTTTTAATAAAATAAAGTACTTCAGTTCAAAATTGCAAAGATTTTCAAATAATTCATTTATGATGCAAATGCCTTTTTTGCGCTAGGGATTGTTACTCACTTTCCAAACAATTGCCCCCTGCTATTGCGCCATTGTCATCAAAGAATCCCTCTTGACATTTACATGTGGTAGTGGTAGAATCACAGACGGAATTTGTTGTTCCACACTGACCAGGCTCACAGCTTTCTCCAAGGATCTTGTCTGTAATAGATAATTATGGAAATGTGTTGTGGAATACTGACCTTAACACCTTCCTTTTAGCTTGACATCGTTTTTTTAAAACAACAAATTAATCGGTTAAGGCAAGAAGGAAAATTAACTGTTACGGTAAAATGCTTACTTTCATAATTTTCATATTGGTAGAATTGTACAAAATTTAAATATATCAATATATGTTGTAATTTACAAAATTTCTGTTTTATGCAAATTATGACTGAAATCAATTGACTAACTGATTTGCATATATATAGGTTATTAAAAACTTTGCAATGATTTACTTGGCACACAGTTTCCTGTGGTAATATCGTGATAACGGTCTGAAGGACATCGACATGTTGAAGGCCATCCTGAACATTCCACATTGTCTCCTTTACACTGAGCCGCCGAGGTACAGTTATCTCCAACACACTTCACTGGAAGTAGTAAATATACGTTTAATAGATAAGAATACTTGCAGTTCACCATATATTCATGTAAAATGTATCATTTATAAACAATTTTAAGTAATTTCTTTGTTCTACAGATATCTTCATTATCTTACAGATACAGTTCGAAACAAACGTTAAAACATAAATTCATATTTTTTCATATAAAACAATAAGATATATATGGAGAGTAATACTTACAAGGTTGACAGGTTCCATCATTCTCAAAGAACTCTGCTTGGCAAATGCAAGTCATTGAGCTGCATTCTGCATTTAGATCGGAGCATGCATCTGGCTGTGGGCATGTATCATTAAGTCCGACCTCTGTAAAAGAATCAACAAATATAATTTAGTAATTTTAATTGATGTTGTTGTTCTGGTCTGGTATACATAACCTGATATTGTTAATTGATCTCTGTTGATTGATTATATTAAGAGATATGATCCGTTTAAGATTAAGAAAACAAGTGTAAGCAACTTGTCCTTAAATTTGTAATAATGTAATAATAATGAAACCGTATTTCCAAACTTACTTTCTAAACAATTTCCACCAGCGGTTGCACTGTTGTCATCAAAGAATCCTTCTTGACATTTACAAAGGTCTGTGGTAGAGTCGCAGAAGGAGTTCGTCGTTCCACACTGGCCAGCTTCACAGTTCTCCCCGAGTATCTTTCCTGTAATTTGTGAATTATCAATTTATGTAAATATACATAAATAATGTATATGAATTAGATTGAGTAACATGATAAAAATTATTTTTTCATAAATAGCTTATTTCTGATTCAAACTTGGTTTTATCTGTTTCTTATACTGTATGACTGGTAGGTAATCTACAACATCAAAATGCAATAAACTTTGTTCTTTCGTTAGGTGCTTAGAACTGAACACCTTTGTAAGAGTCACTGTTCTTACATTTTAAAACAGACTCTGTGATTATTAAATGAACTGTATTCTTACAGAAAAGAAATGTCATAAAAAGGCACTGAGCTTGTTTAATTATCAAACAATTGCTTCAAATACAAATATGTGTATTAAAGCATAATACACGATAGAAAGATTTTATTACTTGGTACACAGTTTCCTGTGGTGATATCGTGATAACGGTCTGAAGAACATCGACATGTTGAAGGCCATCCTGAACATTCCACATTGTCTCCTTTACACTGATCAGCCGAGGTGCAGTTGTCTCCAACACATCTCACTGAAATTAAGAGCATTTTTTTTTATTGATAAAAATACAGTGATTCATCTGGTGAGCAATTCGATAGAGTATATTTCAAATAGTTGTACATTTATATACCATTGACAAAGACCTACTGAACCATATTTCTTAGAAAATGTCATTTCTTGGATTAGGCAAGTAAGTCATTGTCTTTAAAATTACCAAGATGATACCATTAATGAAAAAAAATGAATTCATTTTTTTTTAATAAAGTCTATAAAGTGAGCAAATGAGAAAGACTTACATGGTTCGCAGGTTCCATCATTCTCAAAGAACTCTGGTTGACAAACACAGCTTGATGAGCTGCATTCTGCATTTGGATCGGAGCATGCGTCTTGCTGTGGGCAGGTATCGTTTAGTCCGACCTCTGTAAGTTAGACAAGCGATGATTTAGTCAGCTAGTCTGTCTGGTTTTAAATAGCGGGACCAATATCATTTGATTAATATAAACATCATTGATAATATAGGTATGTCTAACGACATCGGTCCCTTTGGTTCAAGGCTGGTCTTATTTGTAAAATCAAAACAAATTTATTCCCAGGGCAGTCGTTTAATTTATAACCAAACTTTCATTTTTTATAGACTATGAAACAGTATGATTGATTGGTTTATAGTTTAATACATTGTTGAGATATATTAGTAATTTCCAAACCCAACCCCTAGGAGTATCAATCAAAAGTGATTTTATAGATTCAACCACAACTACACCGACCAATGAAAAAGAAATTGCCTCGGTTCTAATCAACTATATCAGATGTGGATTTAAAATAAGATTTTATACTTACTTCCTAAACAATTTCCCCCAGCCATTGCGCCATCGTCATCAAAGAATCCTTCTTGACATTTACATTCATTAGTTGTAGAATCACAAACTGAATTGGTTGTTCCACACTGACCAGGCTCACAGCTTTCTCCAAGGATCTTGTCTGTAATTATTTAATTATCAATAAGGGGTTATAGAACAAATGTTTTTGGCACAAATGTTCAACTAAATATTAAATGTTTTGTGTTTATGTTTGTTACATAATTGCGCCTTATTCTGTTACAATATTGATGAATAGTTGAACGACATTCTTTAGAGAAGTTATAGAAACATCGATCGGGGTTCTCTGCTTACTGACTTCTCAAATGCGGACCACTTAAGAGAACAGCAGTAGAACCATTCGATCTTTTAAAGTATTTAATTTAAATTTCATTCATTAAACATAAAATTGGTGAAAATTTACTAACTTGGTACACAGTTTCCTGTAGTGATGTCGTGATAACGGTCTGAAGGACATCGACATGTTGAAGGCCATCCTGAACATTCAACATCGTCTCCTTTACACTGATCAGCAGAGGTGCAGTTGTCTCCAACACATCTCACTGGAAGTGAAGTAATAAATATGTATTCTAAACTGCTTATTCAGAAATTTGTCATGATATTTAATGCCATTTAACAATGATATATGCACTTACAAGTATCAATCATAAGGATACATTCTTCTTGATCATGTTGGACGCATACATTGCATTTACTTAACCAAAAAGAGAAGATTAATTGGTCGATATCTGTAAAGATAATCACAATAAAATGTAGATGAGTAGAAAACGCCTTACATGATTCACACGTTCCATCATTCTCAAAGAAACCTGTTTGACAAATACAAGTCATAGAACTGCACTCCGCATTTGGATCGGAGCAGGCATCTGGTTGTGGGCATGTGTCATTCAGTCCAACCTCTGAAAGAGAGCAAACAGGAATCGGTTAGCAATTCTCACACAATTAATCATGTTTCAATTATTGGCATTACTATTTATATATTTTTAATTTTATTTTTTATAATGAATTCATTACGAAATACCAGATGGAAGCTAAACCATATTTCACAATCAACAATAGGTATCATTAATGACGAATGCTTCTAAAAGTTTCCTTAAATTGGCTTTGGTAAATATTTCGAATTGGTTTTTTTCCTTTGAGTATTTCCTTTTAAGCTTGGAATAATAAGGCTTAATATTTCTATCACAAAACCGTTAACAAGACAAAGCGGACACAATCTGTCAATACAAGATTGTTCTAACGAATGTATCAAACCTTACATTGCTTCTAAGAGGAAGACCAATTGTTTGACTTACTTGCTGTACAGTCTCCTCCAGGTGTTGCACCATTGTCGTCGTAGAAACCTTCTTCACAGACACATGTATTTGTGGTAGATCCACAGATCGAACTCTCAGGACCACACTGCCCACGCTCACAACCCTCTCCGAGAAGTTTATCTATAAACAAAGAGATTTTTATTGACAAAAGTAGACAAACTTTGGCTTCCGCATTGTCCACGTTCATAACCTTCCCCGAGAAGTTTATCTATAAACAAACAGGTTTTTATTAACAAAAGTAGACAAACATTAGCTTCTAGTGAGCGCATGCTAACTAAATGATTCGTGCGCTTTCGGGTGCTTAAACTGGTTCCCCGTCCTAGCTCGACTATGTTCCACAGGATATATTCGATAGATAGGAAACCGGTTCCCAGGCAAGGGATCCTTATGAAGCACATTTAGCAGATGAATCATGAAGATTATCATTAAAAGACCAAATGTGATTTTAAACATGATATAATATCTACTTGAGTCTATCCTCAAAAGACCTGGGTTATGTAAAACTATGCAAAGATGCCAAATTGGTCTCATAGTTGACTTTGATTTACACATACACGATATTTAAAGCGTTTGCCTTCCGATGTTTTACCGCCGAGTAAGATATTTGAAACGTCAGAGAAGCATCAATATAGTTATTTTTCTTACTTGGCACACAGTTTCCTGTGGTCACATCCTGGTATCTGTCAGACGGGCATCTACAAGTTGGAGGTGAGCCTGAGCATTCTATGTACTCCCCTTTACACTGATCAACGTTTGCGCAACTATCGCCAACACTTCTCACTAAAACATGTTTGAAGTAAGCATGAGATTGTTGTTTCATCAAGGACTTCATTTCTTTCTCATTGAAGAATGTGTATATTATTTTCCTAAGATATTTCAGGACGGCCCGACATTCTTTAATCAACCCTGTCTCACATAAAACAGCAGTATAATATCTCTTGTTTTCGGGTTGTCAACACGCGAAGCTTATAAATGTAGAAGTGACAACAGCGGCAGCTGTAACCGCTAATTGTCATTACACAATGCTCAAAGTGCCTCAGAATCTTTAAGATGGTTACATCTACAGATTCAAGTTATGGTATGGGGTATATATACCATAAAAACGGATCAAACATTCACCCACTACCATCGAAGCCTAATATCATAGTTGAAAGGTAGAATATGACGATATATTGAAATACAATTAGAAATAAAAAATTATGATATAAAGTCTACTTACGTGGTTCGCAGATTCCGTTATTTTCAAAGAATTCTGCTTGGCAAGAGCAAGTCGTAGAACTGCATTCCGCATTATAATCCGCACATGCGTCTGTCTGCATACAGGTTTCGTTCAAACCGAGCTCTGTTTGAAACGAAAACAAGTGTGTTATAAAAGGTTAGAGTGTTCAACAGACTGATACTAGTACCTTAGCGAAAGGTCTACCAAATTTGACTAGCCCTTAATGGAAATCGAAGTATGAGCCCTTTACTATCAATAAAGTAAGGCACTGTAATTCAATTTAAACATGGCTTAATAAGAAACCTGATCAAGAAACAAGGAAGCAAGCATAACTTACTGGCAGAGCAGAAGCCGCCAGGTGCAACGCCGTTGTCGTCATAGAAGTCCTCTTGGCATACGCATGTATCTGTAGTTGAACTACATACCGAGTGTTCGGGGCCGCATTGTCCCGGTTCACAATTATCCCCGAGATCTTTATCTGAAAGGTAAAACATAAAATCATTGCCACCAAGAAGTACGCAAACGACCAATTGCTTTCCCATGGTTCAATGCAAGACTATAGTTAGTGCTTCATAAACGTGAGGCACTTACTATAGTATTGCATTGAACCCTTGTCTTGATACTATGACTGTTTACTAAATGGGTAAATTTTCATTTATTTTAAATCACAAAGTTGATTGTTTGTGAGCATTCATGGCAAGGATTTACAATTCTAGACACTGTTTAACTTGATATCCCTTGTGGAGATCAGGTTCTGAACCAATGCGACAAAGCGAAAAAATTGGCCAACACATGTGAGCAATTATTTTTATAACAATTGTTTAATAATTCTTCTGCTGTATGCACAGAAGCGGTATGTATAGGTGAGTCATTGGCTTTTTTTTAAACAGTCTAAAAGGGTGTTCGTTTCTTCAATTTAACGCATTTATTGCCAATTTAGCACGAAGTTGGAAAATGTAATTGAAGACGAAATTGTTCATAATGGTCTAACAATCCAACAAAGAACTGTTTGTCATGCTTGACACTGCTACAGTTTTGTTATTCAAAACTCAATATGAGCAAAGTGAGCTATATTAAGCTGTTATCATGAAGTTAAAATAGTAGATAAATACCCTTTCAATGACATGAGTGGTAATATGGGACCGTCTACAAAAGTGAATTAGTATAAGTGACACAACTGTGGGGTAGGATATATCAGATGGATTCGTAGTAATGGCTTTATATAAAGCCAGTACCCCCAAAGGAAACATAACTACGAATCCCTGTGGGATATATGCTTACATGGTACACAGTTTCCGGTAGTCACATCTTGATAGCGCTTAATATAAAGCAATTACCCCAATAGAAAACTACCTACGAAGCACTGTGGCATATGGATATATTCTTACTTGGTACACAGTTTCCGGTAGTGACATCTTGATAGCGGCCGGTCGGACATCTGCATGTTGGTGGTGATCCAGAGCATTCAACATTCTCTCCTTTACACTGACCGACCGAAGTGCAGTTTTCACCCACACTCTTTACTGAAATCACAACAACGTATATATTTAAATAGCGCATGCTGTATGACCCATAGGGGTCTGTAGTTGTCATCGGGTCAGTACTATGTTATACAATGTTATATATTCTATAGTTTATAATATAGCACTGACATTAGGATAGCTATATGGTTTGACCAAAAACTATGTTAGTGCCAGAATTAGAATAAATGCTTTATACAATCCTTTCATGCTATTGAAAACTCAGCAAGGGTATCATTTCTTCAAGCGAAACCAGTAATTGACTTTATTTAACTTTCATTACGATAATGCACACGTTTATCAGTTTCGACTTACGCAAATATTTTCCTTAAATTGTTTAGTAAAAACGTGCACATGATTTACTTTCTGAGTTAGTCACAGTTTGAGCTGAAACTGGAAAGACAACATAATGTAATTGGTGTGGAAACATTGATTGACTCATTGCTTACATGATTCACATATTCCATTGTCCTCAAAATAGTCAGCGGGACATTGGCACATCATTGAAACACATTCACCATTGGGGTCGGCACAAGCATTCGGCTGGGTGCAGGTTTCATTCAGGGCCACCTCTGTAGTTTACGATAAAAAAAGACATTACATAAACAAATGACATCCCCAATGAATAATTATACCATAGTAAGTGTTGTAATAAAGCGTTTATATGTGCTGATATGCATACTGAAATTCGTATGTATACATGTTTTTTTCTGGCCTTTCAATATCAATTGGTTAGGTACATGTAGTATATAATATCATAAAATTCATGCAATTCCAATTTACCGCTTCATAGATCATTACACTCCAACCTGCAACCCCAACAGAATTTTATTGTATCTTATTGTATATACAAATACTGTTTTCGAAAGACTAGGTAAAAACGATATATCATAGTAAAACGTACTTTCTGTACAGTTGCCACCAATCGTTGCACCATTGTCGTCAAAGAAGTCCTTGTGGCATCCACACAGACCATTGGTTGGATCACAGACCGAGTTGTCAGGGCCGCATTGTTGTCCACGTGCACAGCTCTCTCCGAGAAGCTTATCTGAAAATTAGCATTAAACAAATAGCTTTGAATAAAGTGAAGGACAAGACATAATCATTATAGTGCTGGAACCGACTTCATGCTTATGCAAGCAGGTTGGATCGAGACCAGCTGCCAACTATATTGGCGGCTGGCCTGTGATCTAACCTGTTTGCTACTCTGTGTATCTCTCCTCATCGAATTTAAGCATATATTCAATGTTTTGGAAAGCAGACCGAACAAAATATCTATTTTCAGAAGATTACCCAATATTCCTCGCATGAAACTAATTCAAACGGGGTTAGTCAAAGTACCAAAGAATTTATAAGTTTGGTCCAAATGAAAAGTGTAAGTCGGTTATAAGAAAGTATGAAAAATGAGAACGCTGCCTGCAATGTATGTGACCGTTTTGTTTAAACTTTTGTGATAGAGGTGAATGCACTTATTTTGAGGTTGTTCTGATTTTATCACAGTGGTTCTTTATATTTCGTATTTGTATGTTACTGAGAGTATTTGAGTTCACAAGGGGTAGTATGTTGAAAATCCACACATACGCATCAATAACCCAATAAACGACGACTTAAATTGACTCGAGTCTTAAGGTCGAATATCCATAATCTGCCATTTTGAAACTAATTATTTTGTCGGATTACTTTGGTCGTTCTATACATTGGTCGTGGCCACAACTATTCTGTGTAAAGCGAATAGTTTCGGCACCGACCCATGTATACCGAGAACGGCAAAAGTAATCCGACGAAAGAAAGAATTTTAAAGTGGCGGGTTATGGGTAATCTACGTTAATTCTTTAATTTGTACCATACAACATTATACAGCATTACTTGATGGGAGACTTACTTTGTTCACAGTTGCCAGAAGCCACGTCGTAATACATGTCTGAAGGACATCTGCATGTTGAGGGAACTCCTGAACACTCTACATTGTCTCCCTTACATTGGGCCACGGTCGTGCAATTCTCACCGATACATTTCACTGGAATTCAATTAAGAACATTAGAGGGTTTCATTATGGAATTTAACCATAACAATAAGGTACGACGTGCAATTCTTACCAATGTATTTTGTCTTATAGTATGTATGGTATTAAACTTCGTATCAACAATTTTTCAGTTATGTTACAACTTTCCTTGATCAATCAGTTCTCGGCTAGGGCTCTGAAGTGACTTTCCAAAAGGTTACTCCTACGAAACCAGAGGTGTCGGAAGGGCCCGAACCTGAAACCCCTGAGTTCTCCGCCTTGACCACTGGGACAGGCAGGATTTTACTGAGATTTAATCAAGAAAACTAAGAGGTTGCATTATGCAAATGCATCAAAACAAATTGGTATAAATGATTTTGCTCATGTAAATATCTTTAAAAGTTAGGGATAGCAATACGCTAGATGGTATGAATGAAAAAGACTCATACATAAGTCGAGCATATAAGTAGTATGTAATGCTGAAATATTCACTGTTAAACGGCTAGATAGGACCATCACATACATTGTTCACAAATTCCTGCGCTGTCAAAATAACCTAATTGACAAGAGCAGGTATTTGAGCTGCATTCTGCATTCGGGTCCAAACATGCGTCCATCTGTACACACGCTCCTTCTAGGGCAATCTCTGTTAACAAAAACATGATGTATCAAAATATAGTAGAATGACATACATAACAGGGCAATCTCTGTTAACAAAAACATGATGTATCAAAATATAGTAGAGTGACATACATAACAGAACATCTTGTTTCGAGTAGATTTATCACAATGTGTCAAAGAAAGTGCGGGGTATAAACATAATCAATTAATATATTAGAAAATCTACAAAAGATAAAGTAGTAAAATAATGTCTGTGTGTTTCGACATCATTTTCTTATACCATATGTTTTAACGTTTATCTAAGGTTATTCAAGTAGATGCGACATTTTTGTTCTTTTTGGCATTTGTTTATATACAGATGCTTCAAATGAGTCGATATGTAAAACTGTATAGATAATCTCCCCATAATTGGAAACCCGATGTACTAATAAAGCATCCATAATTCATTATGGCAAAGGAAAAAACACCCTTCTTCTTTTGCCACATTGGTCTCTATATTTTTTTCGAAATGTTAAATATTTCACTTCTTCATTACTAGGCTGGGCTTTTTAGTAGAATCACATACTTTGTAAGCAGTTTCCCCCTGATGCTGCGCCGTTGTTGTCATAGAAACTGTCGTGACATTCACACGTGTTAGACACGTGGTCGCAGACGGAATTGACGGGTCCGCACTGGCCAGGCTCACAGGCATCCCCAAGTATCTTGTCTGAAATGTCAGAAAGAAACGTGGATATACATAATGACACCATTTCTAAGAATCATACCCTTAGATCCTGAGAATATTTGTAAGAAAAATAAAAGGACCAGTGATCGTTGAAAGCAGCGCTTTCCTGTTAAAAACCCTTGCTCAATAAATGCCCTTTCAGCGTTTTATTCACTTACTATATGATACTGTCCGTTCTTTTACTATGCTTGATGAAGACATTTTCTGAAACTGGTCTGACAAATTTTCAAATTAATGGATTGTTGATAGGATAAGTTCATCCTCATTCATCAATTGTTTTCGCCGATCTTCACAAAGAAAAGAAATTCATGTCTTTCCTTGCTTTTTGTATAGGACTGCTGGTGACTCTCTGAGACGCTTCCAATGACGAGTCCCGTGATGATATTGTAGTTTCATTTAAGATGCTGCCCATGTTTATTAGTTTCGTCTTACGCAGATATGTTCTTTAAAGCAAAATAGACCCATGTTGTTGTGATTTTAATCCATTCGGGGAGGGGCTTCAATGTGTTCAAGTAAAGTACCCTTATCACAAGGACACGGACACTCTTTTTATCTAAAACACTGACAACGTATTCATGCTGAGTGTGCCTTACTTAATAGACAGTCTCCCGAATTAACATCATTAAAGCTGCCTGGGAGACATCTGCATGTAGGCGGGGAGCCGGAGCATTTAACATCGTTCCCTCTGCATTGGTCGTCCGATGTGCAATTCTCACCGAAACCTTTAACTGGAATAACAATTACCATTACATAAACGATAGCAGAATTCAATCAATTTTGCTTAAGTTTCTGAAACGCATCAAAAGTATTGTATTTGTTTCCAATGTCCGGTTCTCAATTGATGAAGAAGACCGTACCTTCTGTTGGGAGCCTAAAACAAATCTTCAAGTTTTGACTTAATCTATTGATTTCAAAGGTGCATTTTAAGATTGCTTCATGAGAATAAACATGTTAGTCGCGAATTTATATTTTAACCATGTTTTGAAAAGGTTAAAGAAGCTTTCAACATTTGTGTCTTCTCAATTCCAATGGAAGAGGTAAATATTTCGCTGTTCTGTGAATTTTTGATATAATACAAGATATAGCACAAATAACCCTTTCATCCAACATTGCACAAACTCATATATCAACAAGTATAACGTATCAAATGTACATGCTGGAATAAAAACAAATGATTGGGTCTAGTCTTGGGAGTCTAAAACCATGCATCAGTCCATCAAGGGAGATAATCTGATGTGATAAGGCAAATAAGCTTACTGGGCTGGCAAAGTCCGTCTATCTCTGTATAGTCCAGTTGACATGTACAGGACATAGCACTGCAAACTGCGTTTGGATCTGCGCACGCATCATTCTGCATGCATGTTTCGTTCAGTCCGAGCTCTGTGGGAATAGAAGAAATATCGAGATGTAATAATCGGTATAGTGTGCCGATGCAATTCAAAATTGCAATTCGAAAGTCCGCAACTGCACCACCAACTAAAATTGCGGTAATCTATCCAAACAATTGGGTGTCATTATTGATTATAACCTCTATTTACCTTGACGTAAAATGGCAAATTGCATGATATTTTGTTATACTAGTTTTGCGAACAAGGTATCGGGAGGATGTTTATTTGAGTTCCTTCGGCGATGAACAATTACGAGATCTCAGTCAATTCCTCAAGTTTTAAACTAAGATGGTTGGGTTCAATAATGGTTAAATCATGGTTTTAGAGTCTTGATGATTTATCCCTAAAGACGAAAACTAGCAAAATCCTACGCTAAAAACGCTCGATCGGCAGCATCATGGTGGTGCGGTGGAGCGATCACCAGCGGTGAATATAACTGGCATACTATTGAGGTAATGTAAAACCACAATAAAACAAACAAAAACACCTACTTTCGAAGCATTCTCCACCAGCTGTCCCGCCATTATCATCGTAGAAGTACTCGTGACAGTCGCACAGATGGGTGATTGGATCACAGACGGAATTATCCGGACCGCACTGTCCGCGCTCACAGCTTTCACCGAGCAGCTTGTCTGTAATAGACGAACGGAATACGAGTAATGCCAAGTGATATCAATTAACTATATAGCAATAGATGACAAGAATATGTGTAATATCAGGGGCACTTGTGAAAAAGAACAGCAACTAGAGGGAATCTTCGAACATGTCCGTAACGAAGTATAGCTTGAAAAATCGACTTTGGATTTATAGTCGTTCTCGGTTTGCCGGGACGGGAATCCAATACATACCTCTGAGCTAAAGAATCGGCGTTGTTAGGCAAATGTTAGCATTATTTTTATCAAACGCAAAATTAAGTTTGACTTCATCATTTTACAAAGCCATGTACGTTCTGTGTAAAATGTCATTCCAAGTCCTGCCTTACCAGTCCGCAGTGAAGCAAAGATGACAATTTGTTCCAAGTGTGTTGCGTTGGGTTAACATTTTTTTCTTTTCAATATCACCATAGATATCTTTGTTACACTGTCTTTTTTAATGGAAGCTGTGTGTTGCAATAAAACTGAATAAATTGTAATGTATTGAAAAAACCTATTCTATAAACACAGAAACTTACAAAGTTCGCAGTTTCCGGTGGAGTCGTCATGGTAACGATCTGGCTCGCACCTGCATGTTGCCGGGGATCCGGAACATTGTACATTCTCCCCCTTACACTGACCGTCTCGTGTACAGTTTTCACCGATACTTTTCACTGATATATGAAATAAACAGATATATCGGTTACATACTTTTTACTGGATTGTCAAATAAACAGAAATACAAATAACATAACTTTTACTGAAATATAGAATAAACAGATATATAAGTAACATAGAAATATCGAATAAACAGATTTATAAGAATTATACCTTTAACTGAAAAATCACAAAAACAGATATATGCCCTCAAATTTGCTTCATTAATGGATGACACAGGTCGTGGGCACAGCTCTTTCGAAAACCATCTCATATCATGTACTAATCCAGCTTTCCTCAAATGCCTCATTTTTATAGTATTTCCTTAAAAACCCTTAGAAACAGTTGCGACACAAATTTAGATCGTAACTACCTGGTATAAGAAAGATTATTATTTCTGTACTTATTTGTATTTTGGGTTGCTTTCAATTGAAACCAGTCAAAATTCACATGTGAGTAAATGGGTCAAGGTACTTGTAGAATACCCATCATCCGCTATTTTGAAACTGTTTATTTCGCCGGATCACTTCGGTCGTTTTCGGTATAAGTCGGTGTAAAGCGAATAGTTCCGGGTACAGACGGATGTATTCCGAGAACGACTGAAGTGATCCGAAGAAAGAAAGAGTTTCAGAATCGCAGATTATGGGTACTCTACCGGTACTGTCTTCCATACGAGACAAATCATGTTTGTTCCTTATGGGGTTGATTAATTCAGGATTGACTGTGATCGACTTTCTAAAAAGAATATAAATAATTTGTTTCTTACATGGCTCACAGATTACATTAAAGTTTTCGAAGTAGTCTATCTTGCAACAGCATGTTGCCGAAATGCACTCAGCATTCGGATCTGCGCATGCGTCAACCTGAAGGCAAGTTTCGTTCAGACCGAGTTCTGTTGGGAAAAAGAGAATATGATCAAATAACATAATCAAATAATATAATCAAATATAGATTTAAGCTTAAATGCTTTTAATTTTTTTTTAATCTAATAAACTTCAAGTTTTCTTCACAATCGATGTTAAATAAATAAGTTTGAACTAAATCTAAATTGTTAAATGTCGAATGGACCATTGTCCTTCCAACACAATGTATTCATATGTTTTATATATTAATGTATATGCATATGGCTCTGGCTGTGTAATAATGCTCAATAAAGAATTAATAGTTAAATACGATATTTAATAAACTTCTTTTTTGCGAACTGGTATTCATCAAACGTTTCGAAAGCCTAGAAATATCAAAGTCTATCAAAAACGATTCATATTACAAATTCTTGAGTGTAAAGAAACATTGTATCAATCGGTAATTCAAACAATGATAATGAAGCATTATTTGTATCAAAGTTACTCAATTAAATAATTTATTGTGAAAAAAAGAAGTAATGGGACAATTCTTGCTTGCTAAGCAGAATCCAGAAGTCCTTGACACAAATGAACCGTCAAACGCTCAAGTCGGTTTGTTAACCCATTACCAATCAATAACGACATTTTACCACTTTATTGCAGATGATTCTGGAAGACACTATGGGAAAGTGTAAAATTGCTCGTGACGAGCAGTTTCTCATTTTCCCACAATGTTTTCTACTCCGTCGAAAGATTACTGCCCAATTTCATCACATTTTAAAACATCGTCTGCAAACTCTATCAATTTGAGACAGTCGAAAAGTCTTGTGTTTGTTAAAGGGTTAAACAATCATTGGAAGACGACTTACTCGCTACGCAGGTGCCGCCAATAAGCCATTCGTTGTCGTCGAAGAAATCCTTGAAACATTCGCAGGTATGCGTGTAGGGATCACAATAGGAGTTATCTGCACCGCACTGACCTCGTTCACAGGTTTCCCCGAGCACCTTCACTGTAAATCACAAACCATTTCCACATTAATATCGGGCAATCATAAGGCGATCATTTAACCCTTATAGTGCTGGAACCGCTTTCTACTCACTCTCCAGACAGCTGCCCCCTGTTGACCACACAAAAAATCATTTAAAAAAAGGGTATTCTATGGATTTAAAGGATTATGTTTTAGCATTATATATTCAATCCGCCAGACTTACGAGGTTCGCAGTTTCCGGTTGCAGCGTCATGGTAACGGTCGGATGCGCACCTGCATGTGGCCGGAGACCCCGAGCATTCGATGTTCTCCCCTTTACATTGTCCGTCCCTGGCACAGTTCTCTCCGAGATACTTCACTGTAATGTGGAGAAGGTTAACCCTTATAGTGCAGGAACCGACTTCATGCTTATGCAAACAGGTTAGATCCAGGCCAGCCGCCAAGTAAATTGATCTAACCTGTTTGCTACGCTGGGTATCTTTCCTCGTCAAAATTAGGCAGATATATTCAAGGTTTTTGAAAGCAGACGATTTTTTAGAAAATAACCAAGTATTCTTAGGGTTAGGAGCATTGCATGGTGGGCGATAGTAAGAAAATTGATCTCATATACATGTATTAACACTAGAAACTGGAACATATTATGGAACTGACAGATAAACTAGAATTTGCCAGTTACATTATCTTTACCAAATAGAGTCGGAATGTCACTTTTTACTATGCTGTCCAGCTTATTCAAATTTAAGACATCTAAAGGCAGAAAGGAGAGGTATATTGAAACCTTGGTATTGCATTTTTTATTGCCTATATAATCAAAGCAAGAAAAATAAACGGGTATACTAGAGTGATGATCACTTACATGGCTCGCAGGTAGCGTTGGCGTTCTCGAAGAAATCAATCGAGCAACAGCATGTCATCGTGAAACATTCGGCATTCGGGTCTGCGCATGCGTCCGACTGAAGACAGGTTCCATTCAGCGGGAGCTCTGTAAACGAGGACAAAAACACATTTAGAATACTTAAAATTTGATTTGCCTTTGAAAAGTCACGGAGGAATCATTCCTGACTGTCACGATGTTGGATAACACTACGCCTTGCGGTCCTTTTCCCCTAAATATGGCGATACAGATCGTTTTTAACCTTTATGATGCTGGAACCGACTTCATGATTATGCAAACATATTAGATCCAGGCCAGCCGCCAAGTAAACTGGCGGCTGGCCTGTGATCTAACCTGTTTGCTACTCTAAGTCAAATTAACCAGATACTCAAGGTATTGGAAAGCAGAAGACAGATAAATCTAATATAAAAACCTAGCATTCTCATGGTTAAACTAAGTGCAATACTTAATTACTAATCAAACATAGAGACAAAAAAGGAGTGTCTTTCATGCTGACAGAACTTTCATTAGCCAAAATGGTTTTACATACTGACTTCTGTAAATACATTTACATTTTTCTGGTAAAAAATCAAAAGAAAATTGAGGGGTTGTTCTTACTTTGTAGGCAACGGTTGAGTGAAGCATCAAAATATTGGTCTCCTGTACATATGGTTACATTTGCCCCGCCTAAAATTTGATAATGAAAAGGTATTACAAGAAAGTAACAAAAGGTTAACAAGAGAGCTTTGTAGACAACGGTTAATTCTGGTATCGAGCAATTGGTTCGCTGTATACATGGTTGCATATGTCCCGCCTAAAATTAGATTTCCAAAAACGTATTACAAGCAAGTAAAAACAGATTAACAAGACAGCTTTGTAGACAACGGTTTATTATGGTATCGAACAATTGTCATCTGTCCCCTGGATTGTACGAAAAGAGGTTGTCAATAACTATTTCTAAACACACTGTATTGATACTAAGAGAACGGATATAAAGCATGTCTTACCAGCTGGTTCACAACTTCCATCGACGGCCAAAAAGTCTTCCTTGCAAACACAGGTCATCGAGATACACTCGGAGTTTGGATCGAGGCAAGCATCTGCCTCTAGGCAAACAGCTGCAAGACCAATCTCTGTGGAAAAACAATGTTTTAGTCTGCATAAACGAGCAAACGAGTATTCTATACACTGTACATATACATGGACAAAGACTGATTTATTCAAGTACAGAGGACATATAGGCCAATAGTTTAACATACAGTAACAAAATATATTTACAAAAGAGGAAAAACCCACAAACAAATACGTAAATTCTTCTAGAGGATTTCGCCTTAATTCAAAGGTTTTTACAAGGCATGTTGATACCTTGAATATAGTTAGTTTGTTATTACATTCCAAAATTGAATATATACACCTCATTTCACGGCGTTGTCCAAATGTTATTTCACAATTAAATAAGTTCTTCACTTCTCTGCGATACAGGTCTTTCATTCTATATTAAAATGTTTAAATTACAGTTTCATCCCATCTTTAATTTTTTTCCATGCATATACACCTGGGTGCCATTTTTCTTAATAGTTTAAGCTTAAGATTTGCGTAAGTCACAATTCCTCTTAATTCAATATTGGGCGAAGCAATATTGCAAAGTAACACATCATTGGAATCGTATCTCCGAGACGCTTCCTATGACGTGTCACATTGTAATATTGTACTTTCATTGAAGACACTGTCCATGTTTATCAGTTATGACTTACCCCAATATTTTCCTTAAGTTGTTTAGTAAAACGGTACCCTGTATTCTTACATGACAACATAATGGTAGAATATATAAATTGCCAAAGAACAACACTTACTTGGGCCACAGTCGCCTCTAGAGTCATTGCCGTTGTTGTCGAAGAACCTTTCTTGACATTTGCATGTGTTTGTGGTCAGGTCGCAGAAAGAGAAATTTGTTGCACACTGGCCAGGCTCACAACTTTCATCGAGATCTTTTTCTGTCAAGACAAAGTAGAGAAACATGTAACACATACATAGAATAGAGCACAATATGTGAGAAGAGCCCATACATCACTCTACCTTTTTATGTTATCCTTTGTATTTGGAGTGTTTGTTTATCAACATGTGTGATACACGAGTTTTCATACAATGTTGTTGCCATGTAATTTAAGTTTCAAGTAATGGTATATTTTTACCAATTTAATCTATTTATCTATCTTAATCTCTATTAAATGTCATATAGTGTGTACAATTATCTATTTTTTTTTTAATATCTTTATCGTTTATTGACAATAAAATTTGATTTTTTAAACATATTTCAGCTTATGTCGCAAAAATTTAAATGGAATCTGCTGCAAATACGTTTAGAATCATTTGATTTACGAAACTTCTATTGACTCAAGGAAGCAATTCATCCTTTGATCATGATGTTTTATGTAGGCTTCTGCAGCATATGCACCAAAGGGAACTATTATGTAGTAAAGTATCATATAGGTCCAACGCAGTATATGACCGAGTTCAAAAAAAAGTAACATGTGATTAGTGTAAGTGCAACGGTGTGTAGATAACCGCGGATGTTCCAACCACCCCTTATCTCAGGAATGGTACCATTCTTTTAACCCTTTCCCAAACGATAACGACATTTGACAACTTCGTTGTAGACGGCTTTAGAAAACATTGTGGGAAAAGGAGAAATTGCTCGGAACGAGCAATTTCCCCTTTTCCCACAATCTTTTCTGGCCTATCAGAAGATTATTTTCCAATTACATCACATTTTGAAATGTCGTCTGCAAACTCTTTCAATTTGGGACTGTCGAAAATGTGTTGTTTGGTAAAGGGTTAACACATAACCATCGCACGAGAGCGCGTTTGACCTATAGATGTTTTGCGTAAACAATCACGTCATTAACGTGTTGTTAAAGCTCTTCGGAGTAACTGATAGGGACAAATTGAACATCTACCGAACAAACGCTCTTAGAAACTTACTTGGCAGACAATTTCCCGTGGTCACATCATAGTATGTGTCGGATGAGCATCGACATTTAGTCGGGTTCCCGGAACATTCGACGTTTTGTCCTTTACATTCGTCAACCGTGGTGCAGTTCTCGCCGACAAACTTCACTGAAATGGTATTATAGGACATACATTGAACGATTGACGACTCATTGCCCCACAATGTTTGTCAAAGGTTAGGAGGTTTCTAAAATCAAGGTTTCAATGCAAGACTATGGTAAGTCCTTCATGTTTGTGATGAACTAACTATAGTATTGTGCTGAGCCAACGAATAGAAGCTACAAATAGCTAGGTCAAAGTGGATTTGTTTGTTGGAAAGGTGTACATTAAATATATTGGTTGAACCTTTATGAATATTCATTTCAAACTTAAAAATGTTTAATATGTGAGTAGATTGAAAATGCATTGTGGCAAAAGGAGAAATTGTTTGTAACAAAAGAGATTCTACTGTACTTTTAACATGAATAACTAACTATGTATGCAAAATGGTACAATAACTAATTCTGATAATTTCATAACTTTGAAATTTGACATAAAAAGTTTAATCATAAAGAAAACATAAAGTAGACTTACATTGCTCACAGATCCCCATGTTTTCGAAATAGTCCGACTTGCACGAACATTGGGTCGAGACACATTCTGCATTCGGGTCCATGCACGCATCGCTCTGTGTACATGTCACATTCAGCGCCAACTCTGTTGATAGGGAGGTAGAAATTATCATTATCATGTAAGAATTCTGACGTGTTGGACACTTGACGTTGTTTTATGGTAATACGACGTGACTTATCAAGCAATTTTTTATATTTTATTTTATATGGGTTTTACATCACATCAACATTATTTCAGTTATGTAACGATGCCCGACTCTTAATGATGGAGGAAGACCCCATACTCAACTGCCCATAAGGGCTGGTCGAGTCGGGTAGAACCATCGGCATTCCGTAAGTCAGTCGGGAGACTGCCTCTCATGAAAATCCATATCCCTCTCAGGATTTGAACCCACGCGGAGAGGGGCCATGTGATTTCAAGTTCTGTAACTACTCTAACCACTAGGCCACGGAGGCCCCTGACTTATCAAGCAAGTGCATTTTATTAAATGCAAAAATGGTTAGAATATCTAAATGGTGTATGGAAAAATAAACAGTTGGTTGCATTAAGGAGGAATACCAATAATCCGCCATTTGAAATTTACTCTTTCTTCTGATTTCTTCGGTTGTTCTCGGTTAACATCGGTCGGAAACGGAACGTTTCGGTTTAATGCGAATAGTTCCGGCCCAGACCGATGCATACCGAGAACGACCAAAGTAATCCGACGGAGGAACGAATTTCAAAATGGTGGATGGTGGATTTACTATAAACCAAACTATAAGACTTGATTGATTAACACTACCAAAAGCCTGATCATCAGTAAAAACGAATTAAGTTCAGAAAGTAATCAAGAAAAAGTGGCAAAGTCATGACCTGCTTTATGCATTGTCCCTATTGGCCGACTTATTGCGTAAAGGCGATGTTTTGGGAAGGCAATTCTAGAGCATAACCATCGGATTATAGAGTTTTAACTTCAATATAAACAATATTGGACAACACTTTCATGCATAAGCCCTCACAAGGCGCCCATAAACGTTTTCAAAATGGGACAATATGTTGATTTCTTGCGGACAGAAGTATTTCCCGTTAATTATTCTAAAACATAATATGTAATAACAACAACAGAAACAACAACACATACTTGCTACACAGTTTCCTGCCTGGGTTGCGCCGTTATCGTCATAGAAACCTTCATAGCATTCACAGGTATTGGACACGGGATCACAAACTGAGTTTGCGGGCCCGCACTGACCAGGCTCGCAGACGTCTTCGAGAATCTTTTCTAGAAAATAGTGTAGCAACAACATGTACATTTGTTATTAAAACCAATACATAGAAAACAATAGCTAGAAGATAACACGAAAATAGAAAACCAAATTAGCGTTTCAAATACACATCGAAGGTTCAAAGCAATACGTTCGTGAAGCACTTACTGTTGTCTTGCATTGATCCCTCGACATGTAGTTTAATGACATAAAAACTAAACATAGTTTGTTTTCAAACCAAATGAATAATTTTCTCTCATAAATAACCCAATCAAAGACTATTTGGCCCACTCTACTTAAAGAAGATACGGCTGAGGTGTCCTTGTTTTCTGCCTAATTAATCGATTCCCTCATATCAAAAGTTGTGACTTGCCAATTTCAAACCAACAGCAGACCAAAGGTAACTATAACAGATAAATATTTCCTTTCCAATCCATCCTTACTATAAAATGAACTCACTAAGTATACAGTCTCCCGACACCACGTCGTAATAACGGTCTGGGGGGCATCTGCAAGTTTGTGGCGACCCCGAGCATTCCATATTCTGACCTTTGCACTGTACGCCTGTCGTACAGTTTTCTCCTATACCCAGCACTGGAATTACACCGATTCAAGCATTGTAACTTTATACAGGGTGAGATGTGTGTTGGGTTTTGATCATCCGAAAGCATATGCAATGTTATCGAGGACACATGAGATGTGTGTTGGATTTTGATCATCCGAAAGCATATGCTATGTTATCGAGGACACATGAGATGTATGTTGGATTTTGATCCTCAGAGAGCATATGCAATGTTATCGAGGACACATGAGATGTATGTTGGATATTGATCTTCCGAAAGCATATGCAATGTTATTGAGGATACATGAGATGTGTGTTGGAATTTGATCCTCAGAGAGCATATGCAATGTTATCGAGGACACATGAGATGTATGTTGGATTTTGATCATCCGAAAGCATATGCTATGTTATGGAGGACACATGAGATGTATGTTGGATTCTGATCCTCAGAGAGCATATGCAATGTTATCGAGGACATATGAGATGTATGTTGGATTTTGATCATCCGAAAGCATATGCAATGTTATTGAGGACACATGAGATGTGTGTTGGATTTTTATCCTCAGAGAGCATATGCACTGTTTTCTAGGACACATGAGATGTGTGTTGGATTTTTATCCTCAGAGAGCATATGCGCTGTTATCGAAGACACATGAGATGTGTGTTGAATTTTGATCCTCAGAGAGCATATGCGCTGTTATCGAGGACACATGAGATGTGTGTTGAATTTTGATCCTCAGAGAGCATATGCGCTTTTATCGAGGACACATGTGTTGTGTGTTGGATTTTGATCCTCCAAGAGCATATGCAATGTTATGGAGGACACACGAAATGTGTGTTGGATTTTGATCCTCAGAGATCATATGCAATGTTATGGAGGACACAGTGCATATGTGTACAATATACATTGCTTGTGTTTTCATATTTATAGTGAATACTGTAAATGACATATTGATATATTACAACTATATCCTACACTAAGGCTTGGCACGATACTGGATTGTCTCTTGAATGTTATCTTCCTGCGTACTGATCGTCCTATAGCCTTATGTATCAATGAAGTATCCACGTTCTTTATAAATAACACATATGACCATTGAATGATATTGTTTTTCATTGTTTATGTTATTGTATCTTTAGGAAGGTTCTTCACTCAAGTAACTATATTTGTGTTAAGCAAGAGAAGACCGCTACCTTATAGAATAAATGTCTCTGATTGGATGCATTTTAGATGTTGGCTTTGTAGTTTGTATGCCACATGAATCTTGTTCGAATCTTTAGCTTAAATAATCATTCTTCTCGGTAGTACAGGGACTATGAAAATGGGTATTGCGTAATCAATGACAACTACGAGAACTGCATGGTGCAGTAGTGCTATCTTCTGTTACTAATATAAGACGAAACATGGACATCAGTAAAATTTAAAAATTAAAATTAAAAAGAAATACTTACATGATTCACAGACGCCACCGATTTCAACATGGTCTGATACGCATTGGCAAAGCGACGATCTGCATTCTGAATTCGGATCTGCACATGCATCCGTCTGTGTGCATGCAAGATTCAATGCGATTTCTGTTGGCGAGAATGATTGGTTAAAACTTAAAAGCATTACCAAACAATAACGACATTTGACAAGTTTGTTGCAGGCGACCCATGAAAAACATTGCGGGAAAAGGAGAAAATGCTCTAACGAGCGATTTTTCCTTTTCTCACTATGTTTTCTACCCTATCAGTAGATCATTTTCCGATTTCATCACTTTTTGAAATGTCGTCTGCAAACTATTTTAATTTGGGACAGTCGAGAATTAAGCGTTGGGTAAAGGGTTAACAGCAGGCTAAGCCGCTTTGAAGCTGGTGTTTCTACCTGTCAGTTACCGTAATATCAACAACATTGACTTTGTCTTTTGGTCTTTTTAACAAGCCAAGGCCTTCTTACACATCATTTGAATGAAAATGTTTTGATATGCATGTAACGATTTCTTTTACAACTGGGTTTTATTGTCTTTTAATCATTTCTTTTTAGTTTCTCTTGGAAAGCTTAAGCCCTTTTAAAGATGAGCCCCTGTCAAATTAACGTTTGTTTGTGTTAATTCGTATTCATTTCTGGGACAAGAATGTTCGTTAACAATGAACGCTAGGCACAATGAAATTAAAACGATCAATGTGGAATATGGGTGAAGTCCCTAGTGCTCTAGATATGGGGGCATAGAAGCGTCATACAAATGGCAGATCAAACCCTTCGACCATTGCTCACTTGCTGTAGTTAAAGTTTCCTAGAAACGATATATTTATCACATACTTGCTACACAGTTTCCTCCTTGGGTTGCACCGTTATCGTCATAGAAACCGTCTTGACACTCACAGGTGTTAGAAACGGGGTCACAAAACGAGTTGCTTGGTCCGCACTGACCAGACTCACAGACGTCGTTGAGAATCTTTTCTGTAAATAATGAAGCATAGAGTCAATCAAAATATCCGAACATCAGTGTTCAAGCAAATGGACTCGGTATAAAATCTTCATAGCATGTTCTAACATCATATTAGTTTGTATATCTCGAACTTTTTTCATAACGTCTATGGCTCATTGGTTAATGTTGTGGACTCAGATTCAGGGGGTCCGGTGTTAGAGTGCCACTTACGCCATTAGTTTCGTGGGAGTGGCCTTTGGCAAGTCACTTCAGAATCCTAACCTGGTACTGGTGGATCCAGGAAAGCCATAGGAGACACAGGCTTATGCCTGTATCATGTACCAAAACGGTAAACGGAGTGGCAATACCCCCAGTGATTGATATGTTAGCTTGAAAGATAGTAAGCTGCTATCTGATAGAAGTCTGAACAATCCCCATTTCTATTAAACAATGCCCTTACTTTGTAAACAGTTTCCTGCTTAACAGTCCCCATTTTTATTATCCAATGCCCTTACTTTGTAACAGTTTCCATCATAACACTCCCCATTTCTATTATCCAATGCCCTTACTTTATAAACAGTTTCCATCTTAGCAGTCCCCATTTCTATTATCCAATGCCCTTACTTTATAAACAGTTTCCATCTTAGCAGTCCCCATTTCTATTTTCCAATACTCTTACTTTGTAAACAGTTTCCTGACTCGACGTCATAGTATCTGTCTGAAGGGCATCTGCAGGTTTGTGGCCATCCGATACACTCCATGCTGTCGCCTTTACACTGTGAAATGGTGGTACAGTTTTCCCCGAAACTTTTGACTGAAAATAAACCGGAATAAAGTACATTTCCTGGGTTCAATATTCATTTTACACGTAATATAAAGAATTAGTTTGTTGGGGAGACCAACATTTCCAAACATTATTGGGATTTGGTTTTCTAATGATTGGTTTGTAGAACGTCTGAGATATCGCTTTCACCAATGACAAAATTGGCGGAAAGATTTAAGAAAAATGTAAAGTAAGTATGTAATTCTGTAATGAGATTAAAGAAAATGCGTACGTAATGAACGCAATGTAATTAAAGAAAAATAAAGTAACAAAGTCAAACACATGTTTTTACACATTGAGGTCAAAATAGAAAAGTAACAAACGCACGTACTGTACACATTGAGATCAAAGACAAGAAGGTAGAACATGTACCTAATGTATTCATGTAGTTTTGGTGTAGGAAATACATACGATATGTTTGCAATAGAATTAAAGGAAAATGAATACAAACGTAATGTAAGCAATGAGATTAAAGGTTTAGAAAGCGAAATGCGTAAGTGATGTACACATTGAGATCGAAGAAAAAGAAAGTAAAACATGTACATACTGTACTTATGTAATAATCTTATGGTGAAATTTAAAAAATTAAAAATGAATACATACGTACATGGAATGTAACCAATAAAACAAAACAAAATAAGTAATTCATCTACGCATTGAGATTCAAGGAAAAGAGAGTAATGCACTTACGAATTGATACAATGGAAACAAGGAATGTACGTACGTAATGTGCATATGCCGCCAATTTCAGTATACTCTGGTAGACATACACAGACGATTGAGAGGCATTCCGCATTTGGATCTGCACACGCATCCGTCTGTAGGCACTGTTCACTCAAAGCAACCTCTGTTGAAGAAAGTCAGGAAGTTTTAACCCTTTACCAAAAGCCAAGTTTTCGATTGTTCCAAATTGAATAAGTTTGCAGACGACATTTCAAAATGTGTTGAAATAGGAAAATAATCTTCCGAAGGGGAAAAAAACATTGTGGGAAAAGGAGAAATTGCTCGTTAAGAGCAATTTCTCCTTTTCCCATAATGTTTTTAGAGTCGCCTGCAACAAAGTAGTAAAATTTCGTTATTGTTTGGTAATGGGATCAATCAAGACTTACTTATCTGTTGGTAGAGTTTTAAGCATTACAATACGCCGGTGTCCACCAATCATTGCTATATACGTCGATATCTATGCGGTTTTTTTATAGCATTACAAAGAGTGAATAAAGTCGTCGGTATGAGTTAACTCAGTCTTTACACCCATAACCCATTCGTATAGACTCTTCGATCAATGTTATCTTGCTGTTGTTTAAGTTTCCTAAAAGAGAAAGATGTATTTAACACTTACTTGCAGTACAGTTTCCTCCCTGGGTGGCGCCATTATCGTCATAGAAACCTTCATAGCATTCACACGTATTAGAAACGGGGTCACAAACCGAGTTGGCGGGTCCGCACTGACCAGGCTCGCAGGCGTCTTCGAGAATCTTTTCTGTTGATGATTGTTAAATAAAATGCATTGATAAAAAAATGTGCAAAAACGATGTTATAACAAAGTATTAAAAGTATGTACAGCAATGTGATATTCTTATACGGTGTATGATATTACGTACCAATATGACCTGTACACAAGACACACTACCATTGTACCTTATCTGATCATTATTAATCCTTATAGTGCTTGAACCGACTTCATGCTTATGCAAACAGGTTAAATCAAGGTCAGCCGCCAAGTAAATTAAATGAATATGACTTCCTAAGAGAAAAAAGATATTTTGTTCAATATCATTCGATACTGATGACTGACTCATCCAAGCGGTATTAGGAAATTGTATTCATTTTCTTTTAAACATATCCTTGCTGACGGCTAATTGAAGTACATCTATACCTCGAACGTCTAAATGTCGAACTTCTCTAATCGTAGAAGTTAATAAGAGGTCCCGAATTAATTGATTGTCATTTCTTTGTCTTTATATTCGAGACTTCCATAATTCAAACTCTCTTTATGTCAAACATTTTATTACGTCCGCTTGACTTCGAGGTAAGAAGATTCTACTGAACACATTTTATTGCAACAGAATAAAGATGCCTAAGGAGCAATCATTCATTGTTTTATTTTTCAGATATTCTTGCCGTAGTTATTTGATTGTTTTAGATAAACATAGGTTATTGCAACAGAAATAAAAAGGAAGAAATGCAAATGTATTTAGCCTTACTAAGTAGACAGCTTCCTGAGTCGACATCATAATAACGGTCTGACTGACATCGGCATGTTTGTGGGGAGCCCGAGCATTCCACATTATCCCCTCTGCACTCTCCAGCGACTGTACAGTTTTCTCCGATACTCTTCACTGAAGTTACAATAATAACAACACTTTTATCACACTAATTTTACAGACGATAAGAGCGATTGATCTGAGGGGAAACCACTTCTACCGCACCCATTTTACGGACGTTAAAAACAATCGATTTGAGGGGAAGCAAAACATTTTTAATTGGACACATTTTTGGCGACTCCCATTACATTTAGACCATTTACTCCATTTGTGTGTGTTGTATCAATGGCTTTACATATATGTGGTGGTAAAAATAAAAGATATATATCTATATTGATTTTACAAGATGAATAATAATATTCACGATTTTAAAAACTTCGCCATGATTGATATACGTATCAGAAGGCAATTTGTTTTCTATCCGATAGGTTAAAATAATGTCTTAAAAAAAGAAAAGAAAGAACAGCACTCACGTGATTCACAGATTCCACCAACCTCTACGAAATCTGGTAAACACAAGCAAATGAGCGCGAGGCATTCCGCATTTGGATCTTCGCACGCATCCGTCTGTAGACACTGCTCGTTTAATGCGATCTCTGTTAAAGATAAATATCACATAGAGCTTTGATAAAGATGCAAAATGCATAGTTGTATAGTAACTCAAATCAGCATTTGCTACGTCTATGACTTCCTATGGGGATAAATTATCGTAGTGTTAGCGTTAGATATGTTTCCAAATTTTGTCTTATAGTCGATTGCTCATAACCCTAATAATGCATGGTAGTTTTCTAAAAATAGATTTTTATGTCGTCTGCTTTACAAAACGTTAAATACCTGCCTAAATTTGTTGGCAAAAGACACTCAGAGTACCAAACAGGCTAGATCCCAGGCCAACCACAGATTTACTAACTAAATTGGCGGCTGGCCTGATTCTAACCTGTTTGCATAGGTATAAAGTCGGTTCCAGTACTATACGGGTTATGTGTCAAATTATGAGGCTTGGTTACATATCTTTCTATATTTCATCAATCTATTACTGAAAAATACAGCAACACATACTTGCAGCGCAGTTTCCTCCTTGGGTGGCGCCATTATCGTCATAGAAACCATCTTGGCATTCACACGTGTTGGACACGGGGTTACAGACCGAGTTGGCGGGTGCGCACTGACCAGGCTCGCAGCTCTCTTCGAGAATTATTTCTGTAAATAATTAATGAATCAACATGTACAGGAGGTTTACTTTATATACCTTGTTATGTTGGTATATCAAACATTCAAATGGCGACGTTTTAAATAGCAATCTGACAATGGGTAAATACTATATTGGATACTTATTTACAAGAGATTACGTAATTAGTCATATAAATGGCCTACCAGGAAATGAATCGAAGCTGTTAACCCCTTACCCCATAAATCTTTGACGCATCTACTGTAGTAGATATGAGAACACATATATTGTCACAACAGATACAGTAGTTCTGACACTAGTTTAAAGATTGTTAGCCCCCTTTGTTCGACCAATTATACGAGTATATATTTATACATACATACAGTATCATATCTTTACCTGGAAGTTGAAGGGACCCCAATGAAAATATTCGACATAAAGAGAAAATCGACGTATAGATTTCTGGAATAGTAGGGCGTATAAATCAAGAGCAAATATCATGGGAGCCCGCATTTACTTCGATGTATAGAAGCGTTCGACAATTAGAAATTCGAGTAATAGATATTCTACTGTATATATACTATATCATATCTGTGTATGAAATGAACTCACTTAGTAGACAGTTTCCTGACGTCACATCGTAATAACGATCTGACGGGCATACGCAAGTTTGTGGTGACCCTGAACATTCCATATTATCGCCTTTGCATTCTGCGGCCACTGTACAGTTTTCTCCGATGCTCTTTTCTGCAAATACATTTAGAACATACATGGACATGCTTGTTTTACTAACAATTTAAGAATAGGAATTTGAAAACCAATCATTGCGTTTATACGATGATACTTCGCTTCTGGATTATACATCTTGTAAAGTCTTATGTCCAATTGCACTGCGCAATGGATCGATTCGTATTTATTCTCATAACAATATGTCCTCGGCCATGACATTTTTACTGACACACCTCTAACGCAACATTAATAAGTGAAAGCTCGTCATTGCATGACTGGAAAGCCTTTTTAAACGTCAGCAAACCATATTAACATATATTAACATAAACTAAAACCTAGAGCTGGTGGTACCAAGACAAGCATCAATAATGACAATCATGAAAGATTCCTTAATATTTCCTTGGTGAAAGGACGCCTTTGTTTTCGTTTTACAGCGTGTCACGTCTGATATGATTTCGACGCACAGTTAATCATCGACAAAGAAACGCCCCTTGTTTTAATGCTCATACAAAATGAATATATTTGTGTAGAATAATTACATTTCGTTAGTTATCATGGACACCACCTCTCATATAAAAAGTCAAATCTACCGATAGATGTACATGTACCGGGATTTAACCCTTAGAATGCTAGGTTATTTTCCTAACAAGATATTTTTTAGGTCGACTGCTTTCCAAAGCCTCACGTATATGCTTAAGTTTGTTGAGGACAGACACTCAAAGTAGCAAACAGGTTAGATCCCAGGCCAGGCGCCAATTTACTCGGCGGCTGGCCTGGATATAACCTGATTGCATAAACATGAAATCGGTTCAAACACTTTAAGGGTTTAATCCAAGCGACTTGTCTTTATTTCGCGTTAGGTACACGTACAACCAAACAACATCTCTAGGGTTCAGTGCAAGACTATAATTAGTGCTTCATGTTTAGTTTATGAAGTACTTACTATCGTCTTGCACTGAACCCTAGAGATGCTGCCCTTTCGAAATTAACTTGTATTGAAATAAATTGCCAATGGAAGTACACAGTAAAGGGAAAAAAAGAAAACGCTTACGTAATACGCAGATTCCACCGACTTCAGCATAACCTAATTTGCATGTGCAAAGATCGGAAATGCATTCAGCGTTAGGGTCGGCACATATGTCTGTCGGTAGGCATGCGGCGTTTAAGACGAGATCTGTTCGTGGAAAAAAGTTCATAGATCAAACATGTAATTTCTTTGTGATAATAACTTTAACTACCAATGCAAAGAATTGAAATGATTATAACTGCAAATTATTTCTTAGTGATAGTGAATTTAACTGTCAATGCAAAGAATTGAAATGATTATAACTGCAAATTATTTCTTAGTGTTAGTAAATTTAACTGTCAATGCAAAGAATTGAAATGATTATAACTGCATACTATTTCTTAGTGATAGTAAATTTAACTGTCAATGCAAAGAATTGAAATGATTATAACTGCATACTATTTCTTAGTGATAGTAAATTTAACTGTCAATGCAAAGAATTGAAATGATTATAACTGCAAATTATTTCTTAGTGATAGTAACTTTAACTGGCAATGCAAAGAATTGAAATGATTATAACTGCATACTATTTCTTAGTGATAGTAAATTTAACTGTCAATGCAAAGAATTGAAATGATTATAACTGCATACTATTTCTTAGTGATAGTAAATTTAACTGTCAATGCAAAGAATTGAAATGATTATAACTGCAAGTTATTTCTTAGTGATAGTAAATTTAACTGTCAATGCAAAGAATTGAAATGATTATAACTGCAAATTATTTCTTAGTGATAGTAACTTTAACTGGCAATGCAAAGAATTGAAATGATTATAACTGCATACTATTTCTTAGTGATAGTAAATTTAACTGTCAATGCAAAGAATTGAAATGATTATAACTGCATACTATTTCTTAGTGATAGTAAATTTAACTGTCAATGCAAAGAATTGAAATGATTATAACTGCAAGTTATTTCTTAGTGATAGTAAATTTAACTATCAATGCAAAGAATTGAAATGATTATAACTGCAAATTATTTCTTAGTGAAAGTAAATTTAACTGTCAATGCAAAGAATTGAAATGATTATAACTGCAAATTATTTCTTAGTGGTAGTAAATTTAACTGTCAATGCAAAGAATTGAAATGATTATAACTGCAAGTTATTTCTTAGTGATAGTAAATTTAACTGTCAATGCAAAGAATTGAAATGATTATAACTGCAAATTATTTCTTAGTGAAAGTAAATTTAACTGTCAATACAAAGAATTGAAATGATCATAACTGCAGATTATTTCTTAGTGATAGTAAATTTAACTGTCAATGCAAAGAATTGAAATGATTATAACTGCATACTATTTCTTAGTGATAGTAAATTTAACTGTCAATGCAAAGAATTGAAATGATTATAACTGCAAATTATTTCTTAGTGATAGTAAATTTAACTGTCAATACAAAGAATTGAAATGATCATAACTGCAGATTATTTCTTAGTGATAGTAAATTTAACTGTCAATGCAAAGAATTGAAATGATTATAACTGCAAGTTATTTCTTAGTGAAAGTAAATTTAACGATCAATACAAAGAATTGAAATGATTATAACTGCAAATTATTTCTTAGTGATAGTAAATTTAACTGTCAATGCAAAAAATTGAAATGATTATAACTGCAAATTATTTCTTAGTGATAGTAACTTTAATTGTCAATGCAAAGAATTGAAATGATTATAACTGCAAGTTATTTCTTAGTGATAGTAAATTTAACTGTCAATGCAAAGAATTGAAATGATTATAACTGCAAATTATTTCTTAGTGATAGTAAATTTAACTGTCAATATAAAGAATTGAAATGATCATAACTGCAGATTATTTCTTAGTGATAGTAAATTTAACTGTCAATGCAAAGAATTGAAATGATTATAACTGCAAATTATTCTTAGTGATAGTAAATTTAACTGTCAATACAAAGAATTGAAATGATCATAACTGCAGATTATTTCTTAGTGATAGTAAATTTAACTGTCAATGCAAAGAATTGAAATGATTATAACTGCAAATTATTTCTTAGTGATAGTAAATTTAACTGTCAATACAAAGAATTGAAATGATCATAACTGCAGATTATTTCTTAGTGATAGTAAATTTAACTGTCAATGCAAAGAATTGAAATGATTATAACTGCAAGTTATTTCTTAGTGATAGTAAATTTAACTGTCAATGCAAAGAATTGAAATGATTATAACTGCATACTATTTCTTAGTGATAGTAAATTTAACTGTCAATGCAAAGAATTGAAATGATTATAACTGCAAATTATTTCTTAGTGATAGTAACTTTAACCCTTTCCCAAACAAAAACGACATTTGACCACTTTGTTGCAGGCGACTTTAGAATACATTGAGGGAAAAGGAGAAATTGCTCTAAAAGAGCAATCTCTCCTTTTCCCTCAATGTTTTCTGCCCTATCAGAGGATTATTTTTCAATTTCATCACATTTTGAAATGTCGTCTGCAAACTCTTTCGATTTGGGACAGTCGAAAATGTGTTGTTTGGGAAAGGGTAAACTGGCAATGCGACGACTTATATTCTTGAAGAGTCGGCAAGTTAGTATAGATCTAATGATGTTTTAATATTTTCATTCGTAGAATGGTTTGTAACATTGTTGATTCGATTCCACTGTATTCTGTTTAGAAAAGATAGAGAATGGTACAACGTGTAACACGTATAGGCAGTATCAAAACTATATACTATACTACTAGTTCATTTCACTCATACAGAAAATGTAAGAGTCATTGAACATAGTCCAGGAATAGCCGAAAACAATATTGGTTTCAGAAAATAGTTTGTTATAAGCATGTAACAAACTGTCGAAAACAAGCTAAGCAAACTACTCAGTAAAACCTTGCTCTGGACGAATCTGCTGTAAAATTATCTAGGGGCGACGGTGGTGCAGTGGTAGAGCGTCGGCCTCTGGTACCGAGGGGTCTGGGTTCGAATCCCCGTTAGGCGAGGTGAGAATTGTCCGGACTAACCCACGAGTCGGCGCGAGTACTGGTGTAGTATCCAGAAAGCAGTCATCGAGAGTGAATTTGATAAGCTTCAAGCTTCCGTCACAAACCAAGTAAAGCAAATAAGTTCAAACTAAGGTAGATACCACTATGACAAAATCTTGGGCACTTCATCATTGTTCAAGATGGTTTCGGTACAATCTTATAAAAATAATCATGATTTGTACGCCTTTACCATCTGCTGTTGCTTTCCAATCAGGGCAACACACTAATCACCAAATCGAGGGTTCAATGCAATACTATAGTAAGTGCTTCACAATCATGAAGCACTTACTATGGTATTGCATTGGATCCTCGATATGGGGTAATAGGTTCAATGAAGATTCTCCTTAAAAATGTCAATATCACATACTTGCAGGACAGTTGCCACCGGCTACGAGTCCATTGTCGTCATAGTAACCATCCTGGCACTTGCACGTGTCCGAAGTCACGTCGCAAAACGAGAATTCGGGTCCGCATTGACCTGGCTCACAGCTCTCATCGAGATTTTTCTCTGTAATTACAAACATGATAAGTAGGGACAGAACAGAATAATGAAATCTCTATTCGAATATTCGGTAATTAAAATTCGAATATATTCGAATATTCGATTTTATAACTAGTCTTAACGTCCGAATGTCTTGCATATCCGAAACAAGCTACACTTGTCCTTTGTCTTCTTTCGGTAAATGTTTGCTTAAACCTTTTGAATCGCTGATGTTTGTTATCATGTTTTCATATACAGGTGATGGCAAACCAGTTAATACTATTGAATATGTAATATATGCAAGGAATCAGGAAATATCCGAATCGGACCGCGAATGTACCGTTAACACTTTTATCCCCCACTTCCGAAAACAAAATCTGACTTTAATACGATGGATATGGATGAGAGTGATGAGCATCGAGTTCGTTTGATTGCACAACATTGCAGATCTATATTCTCACAACGTGCTCTGTTCCAAAGTTCAAAAGTGTTGCCTTCAAGAATTTCCCAGTACAATTTCTTTAGGACAATAACTACCAAATAAAGAATGTCGACATGTGGCATATCAAATAAGAAAATAAATTGTTGGCGTTGGGATGAATTATCTTGCCAACAAAATGAGCAAGGAATATATTGTTACATTTTCCCGAAACAATTTGCGCTTGTCCTTTGTCTTAAAACAGTCTACACTTGAGGTAGTGGGTGATACTTGTTTTGTCGAAGAGGGTCTGCCTTGGGACTCTATTGTCGTTGGTTCGAATCCCGTAAGTAGCGGGATCCATCTTGCGATCTTTCATTAATCCACATTCGGCAGAGTATTGGTTATGTATCAATTCAGCAGAATAGAGAATTATTACAATAAGTTGAAAGACCTTTTTTATTTTAAAAGGTAAAAGAAGAAGGATGTTAAGAAATCTGTTCAATCCGAACTAACGTATGCTTGCGAATGTGGTTGAGTCCATGGCGTCCGGTTGGATCATACCCTGAACTTTAAACGACTGTCTCACAGATTGAAGATTCGGGGTTTTGTCTTCGGATATAATCATATCAGAAACCAAAGAGCTACAAAAGGTGATATAGTCCATTCAAAGCACTTCATACCAATGGCAACACTTACTTGACACGCAGTCTCCGCTAGAGAATTCCAAATAGCTGTCGGACGGGCACCTGCACGTAAGCGGGGTCCCGGAACATTCGACGTTGGTGCCATAGCATTCATTGGAGCTTGTACAAGTCTCACCGGTGTATTTAACTGCAACGAGAGTTCGGGTAAATTGTTTGTTTGGGCTGTTATGGTTTAAGTATTTTATTCATATTGCGATGTCTGGGTCGTCCTCGACCGAAAAGAACCCTTGTTGTGATCACATAAGTAAGGTACGGCCATGGGAGGTTGTTTATTTGAAAGAACGCTAAACATTATTCGTCCGAAATCTGATAGGCTTTTGTGAAAATTACATTGCTTTTGTGAGTAGCAGACGACTTTGTACGGGTGGTAGTCGAATTTACGATGTATTACCGTTTTGCTTGAGATAATGTTCATGTACACCGGTTTTGAATGACGAAAACTTCTCTGCATGTAGTTTAGTACAATGAGACAGTGCTCTCGATTCTTATTTGGCTAAACTAGCGTCTGCGTGAGAGTGCTTTTTAATCCTTGCAGTACTGGAACCGACTTCATGCCTATGCAAACAGGTTAGATCCAGACCAACCGCCAAGTAAATTGGCGACTGGGTTGTGATCTAACCTGTTTGCTACTCTGGGTTTCTTTCCTCATCAAGATTAAGTAGATTTCTAAGGTTTTGAAAAGCTGACGCCACGAAAATTTATTTTTATAAAATTACCCAGTATTCTAAGCGTTCAAGACACCTCAGTTCTAGGCAAAATTGCTGATTTTAATACAGGAATAACAACGATATATCAGTGGAAAAGGTCAAGGTCATTCACTTACGTAGAACGCACGCAGTCCCATTATTAAAATAGCCCGTTTCACATGCGCACACGTTGTCCACGCAGGCTGCATTTACATCTGCGCATGCGTCGGCTTGAGCGCACGCTATCCCTAGGCTGATCTCTGTAGATAAAGATGTTAAGAATAACAAGCGATTTGGTGCATTAATTCGAGTCTGCTTTGAAGAGACTTGAATATTGTGGTATTTAATCTTTTGGAAATGAAATATCTTCTACGGATAAAGTTACGCTTCGACACGAGTCTGCCTTCAAAGATACTAAAGTATTGGGTCTTTATCTTTTATAAACTGAAATTTCTTTTGCGAATAAAGAGACGCTTTAACACGAGTCTGCCTTCAAAGAAACCATCTCAATTAAAGGCGCTTCTTCGCAAAATAAGACAATTTGAATAAAACAAAATGCCGTTCAAACTACGCTGTTTTTATATTGCTTTTTATTCTAACTATGCACAGTAAATATACGATGGGCACATCGCTAAAGGATGAAAATACATGTTAGTTTAAACATATGTTATTCAATAAATAAACACCATTATATACATTACAAACAATTTAGTGAAACGGGTTGGAACGAAAGCTAAAAGCTTATCATGTTCCTCTCATTAGTTGCGGCAAATACATGTTAATTCACTGTATGTACATTTTAAAGAAATAAAAACTATTTAGATTAGCTTTCAATAACCATTCATCAGTGCGTATCATATAACAGTACAGCTTTTGTGTAAATTTAGAGAAATTAATTTATATCTTCAAATTTCCTCACATCCATAGGCGAGAACATTTAATCTTTTGAAATAGAATAACTTCTTTGGATAAAATGGCGCTTCAATTCAAGTCTGCTTTAAAGGAGATTATTTCGAATATAGAGATAATGTATTACTCTTGTTGGATATAGAATATCTCCTACGGATGCAATGATGATACAGATCTATTAAGTTACAAAAAACTAGATTGTTTGTGCGGTTCTCGATGCATAAACATTCCTGTCATTAGAACCGATTTTAGCCTTTACCCTTATAGTGCTGGAACCGACGTCATGCTTATGCAAATAGGTTTGATCCAGGCCAGCCGCCAAGTAATTGGCGGCTGGCCTGTGATCCAACCTGTTTGCTTCTCTGAGTATCTTTTCTAATGTAATCAAGCAGATTTCTAGCAGAGAATCTATTTTAAGGATATTACCCAGCGTTCTATGGGTAAAAAGCAGATAAAAAATCTCAACGAGAGAGTGTATCGCTGGTTTCGTTGGGTAATGGAACTCGATCAATAGAAATGATCAATTCCTGAAAACGTTGGTAAAAAACAGACTTATCTCAATAATTGTTTATCTTGATAACTTACTTGGCTGACAACCTAAGACGGGGTCCTCATAAAAACCGTCTACACATGCGCACGTTTGTGTAGTACTGCTGCACGTGGTATTGTCGCCGGCACAATCACTGAAGCTTGTACAGACAACGCCCAAGGCTCCTGGAAAACAAGTGTACGGGAAATATTAACGACAATGTACATTATACCTTTACAACGAATCCCTCCCTTATTGTATGTTATGTGTTTGGGTCGAAATAAAGATTTGTTCCGTTCTGTTCTGATATGACAATTTTGTTCCGCTATGTATATGGAAGTGTTTGACATTCTTTTAAAACCTTTTTTTATCGGTTAATCATACGAAATTGCGAAATCATAAGTTGTGATTTATATAACTTCTTCCTTAATCAAATCAAACCACCTTTTAGATTTCACATTAAAGAGAAACTGCTCTTTACGAGGGACAAATCTGGGACAACTGAAAAGTTGAGGTTTGGTAAAGGGTTAAAAGAAGCTTTGGTTGGTAAAACAAGACTTACTTGGTGGGACGGTGCATTCCCCTTTCACACAGTACTGAAAAATAAAGCAATATAAACATGTCGGTACAAGTTTCTAAAAGTTCCTAAAAAAAAGCAAGGGGAAACGACGAATAGGTAGCCTACTGTGATTGTTGAAAATACGTTTTTCGCATCTGGTTGAGTCATATGTGAAAACAGAGAAAGTATTCGCAAGAATAATAACAAAACAATAGCGTCTTTGAACTGGTGTTGTGTATACAATTAAAAAGCGGCCATTGAAAGCATTAATAATCATTTATTAATGCTGTGTATTTTATCTAAGCATGAACGATCATATGCAGTAGACCTCAATAGCGATGTCACGCTTTCTGAATATAATACATGTTTTAAAGAAATTAATTTGAAACCTCCAAATCAAATCACATATCTGAACAAGTACAACTGTACCTTTAACCCTTACAGTGCTGGAACCAACTTCATGCTTATGCAAACAGGTTAAATCCATGCCAGCCGCCAAGTAAATTGGCGGGTAGCCTGTGATCTAACATGTTTGCTACTTCGAGTATCTTTCCTCGTCTATAATAAGCAGATATCTAAGGTTTTGGAAAGCAGTCGACGGAAACATATATTTTTGGAAAATTACCCAGCATTTTAGGGGTTTAATCTAAACTTTATTAAACCACTTGGAAAACCATTTTAACCCTTTACCAAACGCCAAATTTTCGACTGTCCCGAATTGAAAAGTTTGCAGACGACATTTCAATAAGTGATGGAATTGGAAAAACAATCTTCTGATAGGGAAGAAAACACGTTACGAGCAATTTCTCCTTTTTCCTTAATGTTTTCTAAAGTCGTCTGAAATAAAGTGGTCAAATGTCGTTATTGTTTGAGAAAGGGTTAAGGTACTCACAGCGTCCAAATCTCCACAGACTGTTCCGTCATAGGGACGTGTAACACCTGTACAGGAATCGCTGGTATCTGGATCTGTACAGTAAATCCCTTTATCACACATATCCGAGAAATAGGTCTGAAAGAAAGATAGACACGCGGTTGAAAGACGAAGAAATGTTCAGTTAAGCCCTTTATTACACATATCGGAGAAAAAGGTTTGACAGACGGTGGTTAAAAGATGATGAATGTACAATAAATATTTTAAAAACATTTATCCGAGAATAAGGTCTGAAAGAAAGATAGACAATCGATTGAAAGACGGAGAATCTGTACAGTAAATCCCTTTATCACACATGTCCGAGAAATAGGTCTGAAAGAAAACGGACTAGCGGTTTAAAGACGGAGAATTTGGCAGTTAGGCCCTACATTACACATATTCGATGACAGGTCTTAAAGATTAAACGACATGCAGTTGAAAGACGGAGAACCTGTACAGTCAATCCATTTATCACACATATCCGAGAAATAAGTATGAAAGACGGCGGTTAAAAGAAGTTGAAATGTACAGTAAATCTTTTAAAAACATTTATCCGAGAATAAGATCTGAAAGAAAGATAGACAAGCGATTGAAAGACGGAGAATCTGTACAGTAAATCCCTTTATCACACATATCCGAGAAATAGGTCTGAAAGAAAACGGATAAGCGGTTGAAATACGGAGATTTGTTCATTTAAGCCCTCCATTACACATATCCGATAGACAGGTTTTAAAGACGAACATTCAGGCGGTTTAAAGACGAGGAATCTGTACAGTAAATCCCTTTATCACACGTATCCGAGAAATACGTCTGAAAGACATTAGACAAGTGGTTAAAGACAGGGAACTGTGTGTCAATCCATCCCTTTATCTCACATATCCGAGAAAAAGGTCTGAAAGAAAGGTAGACAAGCGATTAAAAGACGGAGAACCTGTACAGTGGATCCATTTATCACACATATCCGAGAAAAAGGTCTTGAAGACAATAGACAAGCGGTTTAAAACGGAAAACCTGTACAGTGAATCAATTTATCACACAAATCCGATAGATGGGTTTGACAGCTGTTAAAAGACGGTGAACTGTACAATTAATCATTTTAATAACATTTATCAGGTTAACATGTCTGGAGGAAATATACAAACGGTTGAAAGGCGTTCATAAAATCACTTCATCCGGGAAATAAGTCTGAAAGTTTACACAAAGTCTTAACCCTAACTTAAATGGTGATCAACTTTGATTGGATAAACATGTAATGTTTAATTGGCTTACCCTATTTTGTCCTGTCGGGTCGCATCTTACAGAGGTCAAGCCAAAGCGATAGACACACTGTGTGCTCCAATCGTACACCTGACCTGCGAGTGTCTGGTTTATGAAACTATTAAACTCTGCCTCAGTAAAGCTGTTATCTCGGAGGCACTTTGGTAGTCTGAAATAACATATATACAGTCAAACTTATGTTGAGAGGTCAGCCTATGGAAATGAGAAAATTGGCTTTTTTAAGACAGGTTGGCTGCTTAACACAAATTGATTTACATTATAAATCTAACAATGGGACTTTCTGTAGTGGCTGTTTAAGGCAGGTTGGCTGCTTAAAAGGATGGTTGCTTAACACAAGTTGGACTATAGGTTCTGTTTTATATCTAGCCCTTGGAATACTGGGAAATATTCTGAATGTAGAGTTTTGAAATTGACACCTCCCAGTCTATTCACAATGGCAACTGTTAAGTAACCGCTTCACTCTCTTCAGCATAGCAGCAACCAATCAGAACAAGATGTTACCTCTGCGTTACTGAGCCGACTCTTTGGCTCAGTGGTTATGTCTTGGACTGTCACCCGGCTCTCACCCGGGAGAACCGGGATCGAATCTCCAAAGGGAACAAAAAAATCCAAAGTGGGTTTTTCTAGCTATGCTTCGTTACGGACATGGTTCGTGCGACAACAAACACACTTACGAGTCCAGGTGAGCGAAGATCGACTCCAATGTGCAGGTGGAGAAATACCACAGATTCCGCAGCGCTAAATCGTCCGCGGGGATTTCTAACGTTTGAGCCATGATGTATTGGTCGCTATCGGAACATCCAGCAGCGTCATCGTGGGTGGCGCCAATTCTGGAACGCGGGTATAAAAGATATAAAAACTGATAATTTGTATTGTCTTTTAACCCTTTCCCAAAAATTACGACATTTGACAACTTTGTTGCAGACGACTTTAGAAAACATTGAGGGAAAAGGAGAAATTGCTCGTGACGAGCAATTTTTCCTTTTCCCACAATCATTTCTGGCCTATCAGAAGATTATTTTCCAATTTCATCACATTTTCAAAAGCCGTCTGCAAACTCTTTCAATTTGGGACAGTCGAAAAAGCGTTGTTTGGGAAAGGGTTAAAAAGCCATACAAGCGATAACGTACACAAGTGTGCAACGGTGGAGCAGTGTTAGATCCTCGGCGTCTTTTACCGAGGGTCCCGGGTTCGATTCCCCGTAAATGAAGATTGCCGGGACTGACCCACAACTTGACGCGAGTATTCAGGAAGCCAATCATCGAGAGTGAATTTAAGAAGCTTCAAGCTTCCGTCACAAACGAGTATAAAAACAAAATAGTTTAAAACTTGTGAAAGTTTTAGAATGATTAGCAAACAACTTAAAAGTACTTTGAATTCCCTTTTACAGGGGAACCGAGACGTTAAGACGTTCGCATGATGCTTTTATGATATATTTTCCCCATCCATCCTTTCATTTCTCTCATTCATTCTTTCATCTTTCTCATTCATTCTTTCATCTTTCCCATTCATTCATTCTTTCATTTCTCTCATCCATTTTTTCATTTCTCGCATTCATTCATTCTTTCATTTCTGTCATCAATTTTTTCATTTCTCGCATTCATTCATTCTTTTATTTCTCTCATTCATTCTTTCATTTCACTCATTCATTCTTCAATTTTTCTCATTCATACTTTCATTTCTCTCATTCATTCTTCAATTGTTCTCATTCATTCTTTCATTTCTCTCATTCATTCATTCTTTCATTTCTCTCATCCATTCTTTCATTTCTCTCATTCATTCTTTCATTTCTCTCATTCATTCTTCAATTTTTCTCATTCATTCTTTCATTTCTCTCATTCATTCTTCAATTGTTCTCATTCATTCTTTCATTTCTCTCATTCATTCATTCTTTCATTTCTCTCATCCATTCTTTCATTTCTCTCATTCATTCTTTCATTTCTCTCATTCATTCTTCAATTGTTCTCATTCATTCTTTCATTTCTCTCATTCATTCATTCTTTCATTTCTCTCATCCATTCATTCTTTCATTTCTCTTATCCATTCTTTTATTTCTCTCATTCATTCGATCATTTCTCGCATTCATTCCAGGTTTTGATTATCAGCAATTTAGCAAGCTTTCGTACTTACCCATGCGCGATTTCGTGAGCCAACAGTCGCTCTACTTTATCGCCATATTGTTCGATGATGGCCGAGGAATAAATCAAAAAATCTGATGCGCATGCCGTGTTCAGAAAGCCAACACCTATAAAAACAACGTATCGATATCAATATGATGACTGAATATCCTAGTTGTACCCCCGTGTCATTGGGAGTTACTCGTCAAATCCAAAAGCAGATATACACGAGTTCATGTGTTTTAAGGTAATTAAAATAATAAAAAGAAATTATAGAGATATAGTTTGTTATTTTCATATGATGTGATGCTATAAGGGATTTCTGTATTACATAACCGAATAGTACTATACTGTCTTTATTTAGATGAACTATTAATTTGTTGGTTATTGTTATTTTTTTAGAAAACATTTATTTTTTCCGCCACTATACGTAACGTTAATGCATGTCGGATGACCGATTGACATGTGATGGACTGAGTTATCAACTAACCTTTGAAAGACGCTCTGACAAACGAACCTATGGAATCATGACAAACAATCGTATGACAGACTTTCTAACTTGCAAAATGTTAAGGAACGAACGAACGAACGAACGAACGAACGAACGAACGAACGAACGAACGAACGAACGAACGAATAAATAGATAAATAAAAGAATGAAATAGCTTACTTCTATGAAAGGCAAACAACGTCCCAACATTGTCAGCGTCATATACAATGTCTTTTCTGCAATATAAAATTCACCCAAATGAGAAACATGGCTGACGTGAAAAAGGAATGGCAGACAAATTAAATGTTTCCGACACAAATATACATGCACATGTATGTATGTATGTAATCCTTGTAGGTAATGTGGAATACCCATGATCCGCCTATTTGAAATATATTCTTTCGTCGAATTTCTCTGGTCGCTCTCGGTATACATCGGTCTGAGCCGGAAGTATTCGCATTAAACCGAATAGTTCCGACCCCGACCGGTGTATGCCGAGAACGACCGAAGTAATCCGACGAATTAATATGTTTCAAAATGGCGGATTACGAATTGTATACCTTAAACAAAACCGTTCCTATGAAAGTCAAAGGGGTCATTTCCCTTTTAGTCTTATGAAAAAGAAACGATCATTCATGGCTCAAAAGAAGTGTTAGATTAAATAGTACACATAAACAATCAATTCCTTTTCTTTCCTCAATTTGTCATTAAGACATTGTGCGTAAAAGATCTAAAAACTAAATAGATTGTATCTTTAAGTTATTTGGCTTACGGTCAAAAGTTTTTGCTATTGATCCTTTTGTAACAACAGTTTCTAAAGACCTCTTAAAAGACTTCAGCTATTTGTCCTTTTGTAACAATGGATTCTAAATATCTGTTAAAGACTTTCGCTACTTATCCTGTTGTAACAACATTTTTTAACCCATTACCAAACGCCAGATTTTTCGACTGAGGTTGCAGACGAAATTTCAAAATGTGATGAAACTGAAAAGTAAGTTTCTGATAGGGCAGAAAACTTTGTGGGAAAAGGAGAAATTGCTCGTTAAGAGAAATTTCTCCTTTTCCCGCAATGTTTTCCAGATTCGTCTGCAACAAACTGGTCAAATGTCGTTGTTGTTTGGTAATGGGTTAAACCCACTCCACCCACCTCGTATAACACTGGATCAGGTCGATGGTAAACGTGTCGTTGCGCAGTGCGTTTCCCTGAGCCCCACACGTGATCATTCCCGGGATACCGTTCACAAACGTGCCTGTTCCCGGAAACGGGACTTGGTTTGGAAAGGACCAGGACTCGGCCGTCGTCTAGAAGGATGAGAAAAAAACAATATCCGAGGGTTGAATTCGTAGTTGATCGATGTATGCGACGAGTTATTGAAGGGATACCATTTTTAATCGGCAAGTTTTCATATGCAAAGAATACACATTGACTATTACGTAATAATATTTGCTTAATTCGTCATTAATCGATATTGATCGAGTTCTTGAAGAGATTCCATTTTTAATCGGCAAATTTTCATATGCTAAGAATACGCATTGAATATTACGTGATAACAACTGTTTAAGAGTACGATCCGCTTCTCCCATCATCACTATACGGTCTATGTCATCATACTAGTTAACTCGGATGATCCAAGCTGTAACTGCGTAGAATGAAATATCTACGTCTGGATCATTCGGACTACATACTAGTCCGAATTTTCCATCCGATGATGCCACATACCAGGGCAATCGGAACATCTCGGTTATTTCCGTGAGCTGAGAAATGAAACTCGGATATAAGTGTAGGGTTACAATATTTCTTCGGGTCAATCGTCCCCGGCATATTACACATTTCCTCTAAGCGTCCACGTTAAGTATTTCCATGTACATGTATATGGAAGTGTAAGACATCCTTTAAAAGCATACTAGCGCTCAGAAAAACTGGGAAAAAATGGGTAATATGAGTTATGAATTATGACAGAAAATGTTGAAACATAGCGAAAACCACAGGATTATGACAATATAATTCCTGTACTATTCAATATCTATTTTTCAAAGGTTTTTTTTTCTCACAAATTTGGGTGCCCACCAATTTAACTTCATTGCTTTCATTCGAGTAACATCTAAAATAGAAAGGAGTGCTCGGATTAATGAGCGGCTATGACCTGGTTAGAAAAATCACGTGATGATGAGAGAAGTGAATGAATGAGAGAAATGAATGGATGAATGAGAAAAATTAATGGATGAACGAGAAATATTATCAGAAAGCTCACCTTCTCGATAAGGACTCCCGAGAGGTAGAGTCGAATACAAGCACCTGCTTGCCGAAATGACACCAGCTCGTAATGAAGATCCGCCTACAAAACATATTACAAACATTCATAAACTCTCAGAATGCGGGGTAATTTTACGTCATAATCTCTTGACCTTACCACTTCAATACCTTAATTCATAAATTGTAAATATAATCACAACTTTCAAACGTTAAGTCACAACTTCTTTACTTTACTATCTTCTAAACAGTACTTTACCCATAAGAATGCTGTGTAATTTCTAGAAAAAGACTTTTTGTGACGACTGCTTTTCAAAACCTTAAACATCTGCTCAACTTTGATGAGGAAAGATACTCGGAGTACCAAGGTAAGATCACAGGCCAGCCGCCAATTTACTAGGCGGCTGGTCTGGATATTACCTGTTTGCATAAGCACGAAGTCGGTTCCAGCTCTATAAGTGTTAAAGAAGATTAACACCAGAGGAATTGTAGCGAAGATTGCCATACAAAACATGTTCAAAACATTGTTAGATGAAGTAATCGTGAAAGATGATTTACATGTAAACACCTCTAAGCAGGTTTATAAAAGCGTCCTTAGACGTCGACAAAAAAAAGCAATAAATAAAGACTTTTAATTCATGATCTTGAGATGAAACCATTGTGATAAAATGAAAATAAGATTTTTATGAAATTTCAATTATGTCTACATATTTTCATGGTGCAAGGAGTTGTATAAAGAGTTTGGTACTTAGATCCACCTTTAAATCATCAAAGAGGAATAATCTCAAAGTTCATTGATTAAAAGTATGCCTCAAAACACGCTTATGAATATTTAAACGGAAATATCGTAAACATTTTGAAAGTAAAAATCCGCCTACAGAATACATCTACGGATTATTTAACCCATTACCAAACAATAACGATAATTAACCCCTTTGTTGCACAAGAATCTGGAAAACACTGTGCGAAAAGGAGAAATTGCTCGAGGCGAGCAATTCCTCCTTTTCCTACAATGTGTTCTACTCTATCAGAAAGTTACTTTCAAATCTTATCACATTTTGAGATGTCGTCTGCAAACTCTTTCAATTTGGGACAGTCGAAAGTTTGACGTTTGGTGAAGTGGGCTCGTCGCTATTGTTGGTCCATCTCCGAAACATGTCAATAAATCATTTAGGAAAACTATATGGTTAAATCTGGACCTAACAATCATCTTTATTAAACGATAAATGGCCGAATGACCGCAAACATTCGTTTCCACTAAACCATAAACATGGGTTACTCCAACAAACATGTTCAGTGTACATATTTCGCCTGTTTTTATGAATTTGTTCCCCTTTTAATGTGTATGTCAGTCTTCAAGATGTAAATGTGTAAATTACAGAAGTGTAATAACAATAAACATGTGTGCTTAATATTAAAATAAAAATACGTCATGCCATGTCATGTATTCGTTTGAAGACTAAACGAATGTTCCTCTAATGCAACATTTCGGACGAAGAGCGGATGACGAACTCTGCAAAGGACTCCCAACGTTAATTGGACCTAATTGACATAATTGACTTACCTGTGCGTAGAGAGCCATGTATTCTGCGGCCAGATTGGCCTCTGCGGTGGCAACGACATTGTTGGCGTATGCAAGATGGCTGAAATGTTCGATCGAAACCGTTGTAAAAATATGTATATGTACGTCGGTCTATATACCTGAAGGTGTTCGTTCAATCTTCTGGTCAAAATTCTTTATCAGTTGGTATGAATTCAAAGGAATAAACCAGTTTGGAAAAGGTAACGTACATTACATGTATTGCATACAAGGTTAATTAAGAATGTATTAAACGAGTGAAAAAGAAAACAGTTGGCCTATAACACTTACATGGTTGGTACGGTTATTGACAGTGTGAAAAATGTTAGAAAACTTATATATCTCGCAAGGTTCGGATGATTATAAACCGTGTGAAAAAGAACAAAATGCATATATTCGATACACAAGGTTCAAATAACTATGAAACGTGTGAAAAAGAAATCTTACAAGGTAAAGGTTATTTATTATAAACCGTGTAAAAAAGAAACAAATGACATATATGATACACAAGGCTCGGGTTATTATAAACCATGTGAAAAAGAAAGAAATGACATATATAATACACAGGGTTCAAATTATTATGAAACGTGTTGAAAAAAAAAGAGATATCTTACAAGGCCCAAACGGTTTCGTCAGCAATAGCGTAGTTTTCTACGATTTCGCAGTCGATGACAGCCGACCTCTTTGACCTTCTGTGTTGAATCGAGTCAGCGTACGCTTGGTTTTTCTCTGTACACGGAAACGAATAAACAATTAATTATTCTAACCATTTGTTTCTAAATACTTATTGTAACAAATAAACTGTAGAATGGTGTGATTTTCTAGAAACCACTGAAATAAAGATTCACGGTTTCTTATTAGCTAGTTACCCCTGTTTCATCAAATAGTATTAAGAAAAGAGGTTGCTGCTGCTGTTGTTGTTGTTGTTTGCATTTTTGTCGTCTAAATGTTGCCTTCAAATTGGACTAGTTAAGATAAAACCGAGTCAACGATGTGCTTTGTCGCACTTCACTTTTGGTCCTTAATGATATAAATGTTTGACGAATTGCCTATTTAAGCGTCACATGATTAAGGTGATGTCAGTGGTTACTGTAGTGACACGTGACTTCGACCAGTAAGTCAATCGTATCTACTCGGCAATCCTCGGCTCAAATCGGTAAATATACCTCGAAGGTAGTTCATGAATACACCAGAAATCCTGGGGAAATTCGGCTGTTTTCCGCCGGATAACAGAATTTATTACAACAGTTCACACAAGGACTAATCATTTATGTAAATACACACAAATTGGTTAAATATCACATTTAAGTGTTGCTTTTTACTAATTCTTTCAAAGATTATTATATCAAGACATTTGTGTTTCATATTTTCTCAATCGATTTGCAAACGGACAAGCCCTTCGCCGCCATGTTGGCGGACTACTTTCAAAATGGCTTCGCATTACCTCCGATGTTATTTAAAGAAATGGCCGAGGTGTTCCGAATGCCAGTGAGTATGAGTTTGACAGTTTACCTGCTGTAACATTAGACGCAGGTGGTGGTATGCCATCTTTTCCGAAGTTTATGGTCACGCCTTTCTTACTCTGTGACGCCTTATGTAATGCTGGCGTGTGGAGCTCTGGTGCGATGTCCAACAGTTGACCGTCTTTCATCATGGAACCTCGCTAAAGATCAAAATAATGATTCATCGGACGATGAAATAAAACAGTGAAAATACTGCATTCAAACAACAAATGGATATTTTGGGGAAGTACCGAATCTAAGTAGTAAAACTTGTGGTCCAACCCTTATTCATTAGTTAGCTAAATTAAAATATGTTCAAACTAAATAATAACAGATATCTGCTCTTGATGGCTTCCACGAAAAACGATTTCTACGAATTATCGATATACGTGTTTGTCATTATTATTCACAACGGTTTCTTACATATTTGCCACCGATATGTAAGGATAGAATGGTGTGATAATTTCTGTATAAATAGAGCGTAGATGGTTGTGTCCTGAACCAGAAATGGTATCAGGCATCGCGTTCGAATGTTATCTGGTGAGCAGAAGGTGAAATGGATAATAACCAGAAGCCGAGCCTGATAACTTTTCCTAAAAGACACTAAAAGACAAAGACACCATCCACCTTTTCCATTTATCATGCTACCTTTATGTATTCACTTAAAAAACATTAACGAAAAAGAGAAAACAATACTATAAATTAATACTGACAGTTGGGTGCAGCGATCACATGCTATCCCGATTGATATCAAATATGTTATACCGCACCCTGTTATCGGTCCGTAAAATGAACGGGTGTCGGGAAAAGGTGTATTCTACATGGTCAGCACTTGGATATATACGTTGAAGACAAAAAGTAAATGTTGACAACAGCAACAATAATAACTACAACATACCAAGACACAGTGGTCCATATGGTCCTCACATTGAACTACAAACGAGGCTCGGGTGTCTATGTCGGAGTAGATACCCGTCTTTCTCTAAACAAAGAAGAACACATATAATGTACGTTAAGTTTTACACTGTTTTCACATGTTTAAAAAGCATTTCATGCGTATAATATTAAATTTTAACTTGATTTTCTTTAGCAGTACATAAATAAATCTTTCGTTGTCTTGCTAGAATAATATTCAGTGCACCTGTAAAAAAAATGTTTTATGATGTCATTATTTTGTTTTAAAAAATCCTTTAGCATTTTTTGTGTATAACGCGAAGTATCTGTTGGATAGCTTTAGCATTTGAAACATTTTTTTCATGTTTTTCTTTTAAAATGATACTATGTAGATCTAAACAGTTCTAATATTAATAATTAATCTTGAAGTGTAACTGAATTCGGATGTTATGGTAACGTACGCCTAAATCGTGTTGGATTGGTCCATTTCCGTCGGAAAGTTTGATATGCGGCGTCATATAGTCGCTTCGCCTTAATCTCACATGCACTTTCTTTGCCTTGAAGCGGAAGGAGAAATGCATGTACTGCGGAAAGTCCACGTGGTCAACGGTGTCTCGTTTTCTACGTGTTATTCTCGTCTCTTGGTGAATCGTAAAGTACTCTACCGTTGCCTCTGTAATATTATAGCAAATTGCAGATGAACGCATTATACATGTGTATCCCATTACCAAGCAATAACGACAATTAACCAGTTTGATGCAGACAACTCTGGAAACATTGTGGGAAAGAAAGAAATTGCTCGTAACGAGCTATCTCTCCTTTTCCCACAGTATTGTCTACCTTATCAGAAGATGTTTATCCAAATTTATCACATTTCGAAATGTCGTCTGCAAACTCTTTCAATTTGGGGCATTCGAAAACCGGAAAATCCACGTGGTCAATAGCGTTTCGTTTTCTACGTGTTATTTTCATCTCTTGGTGAATCGTAAAGTACTCTACCGTTGCCTCTGTTAGGTGTGCATAAATAGTGGATGAGGGGTAGAAAACAGGTTTGATCACAGGCCAGGCGCCAATTTCCTTGGTGGCTGGCCTGGATCTAACCTGCTTGCAAACAGGTTTGATCTAGCCCAGCCGCCAAGTATGATTAATCCAATATAAAATAAAAAATCAAACAAATAAATAATCGAATAAAATAGGTAGAACAATAAATTTGAGAATGAAAGATAATTTGATTTTGGTCAACCAGAAAATTGTTTAATTAGTTGAAATATTGTATTATGTATAACAGTAAAGTGAACGTTACAAAGTTCAGCAATTAGCAATATTGCAAAGTAAAATATAATTGGAATTGGCTCTGTGAGATGCTTACAATGAAGTGACACAAGACAACCTTGTATTTCTATAGAGGATACAATCTTCTTATAACAGTTTTTCCTAAAATGCTTTTGTAAAACGCTATTCAAGTGTATGGAACAACCTGCTCTTTCCCATGTCGACACCGCGAAATGAGTGATGCTATATGAAAAGTTCACCTGACAACTGTCCTCAAGTCTTTTGGTAAGACGCTTCCCAAGTGTCTGAAACAACGCACTGTTTCTCATACATGTATCGACTACCCGAAATGAGTGATGCTTTATTCATGAACGGCGACCAGTTCACCTGACTTACCTTCCACCCCGTTGCCCGGATTTAGGCTTGACAGTGCGGGTCGTCCACATTCTACTTCAGGGAAGAGGCTAACTGTAGCCAACACAATAAGCAACCCTACGGAAGCTTCGAAACGGTGTCGCATCTCGAAATTCTAAAGGAGGAGATAAAGAAATACGTAAGGCGCTTATGAACATGTTTGTCGTTTCAGTACTCTTTGAATACAAGCACAACGTGAAGTAGTCCAAGAACAATTAAGCGTATTTGTCGTCCTTGGATAGAAATAGATTGTGAAAACCGACAGATGGGACTAGCCAGTAACAATTGTGATTGTCGCTCTTAGATAGAAATTAAGAATTGACGAAAGGAAAAATTAATCAAACTGTCTATAAAGGAAAGGGTTATACTGTCAAATGCAAGCAGTATTTCCAAAATTATGCAACAAATGCTAAAATGTAGATGTCAAAATCGTCGTTTTCATGAGACCATTCTGGTGATCAAAAGAATGTGGAACACAATGAATGAATCGAGATTACATATTGATTTATGATAGTTATCGTTTCGAGTTGCTTGTGTACGAGAAAGAATAAAAACCGTATGATGAGAAATCTTCGAAACAAATTTTATAGAAAGTCGTTGAAAATAATAACTATTTGCATGTCTAATCTTTAAAGAAAAACGTAGATGTTTTTTTCCGATAGGAACACTCTTTCATGCATACTCACTGTTCTTTACGTATCACTATAATCTTGTTTCTTTTTGTTTTCTTTTTTATCAAATATCTGAAATGCAAAATGCAATGTAATAATTCTTTTATTAACGTTTCTTTGAGTCTAACAAAAGCTATTGCATTAGGTGGGTGAAAGTTCGTCAGTAACCCGGTAACTGTGATTTATCTATGTTAGATCAATCTAAAAGATATCTAGCAGTCTAACTACGACAAAACTTCGTGTTTTTTTTGTGTTTTTTTTTGGCTTTCGACAGAGCTATGCGATACGATAAGTGGTTTATTTGAAGTAAATAGTACATACATGATGAATTAAGGATGATAAAATATTCATATTTTGACGGCAACCTCATATTGTTTGTAAAAGCTGTGTTTCATAAACGGAAAACAATTTTATTGTTTGGATACTATTGCAGGGGTTATGCTCTAGGACGGTAACTTGTATACCGAGAGTGGAGATAACCTTTTTGATTTCTCCATATTTCACAATTAAAGAATCCATGGAATTCGACCGCGATCACTGAAATTTCTATATATGGAAGGCAGTATGGAAATGGTCTATCCTCCTCTGTGTTAACCTTTATAGTGCTGGGGCCGACACAATGCTTATGCAATTAGGTTCAAAGGACAGTTTAATGATAAAAAGTATTTACATTTAACTATCAGAATTGCCTTCGCTAATATGCTATAGTATTGTTTTTATTCAGCAGTTGCTATATTTCCCCCATCACGTCGATTTTAGCAATGTATTAATCTTTCGTATCTTTGTCTATACCTAAAGTCGAAATTGTTAAGTACGCTTATGAAAGTATTTATTTTTGATAGATGTAAATGCAACACAAATGAATATTTACTCGATGTGGGGTAATGGCAGTTATCAAGTTAATTAGTTTATATAAGTAATGGCCTTTTTCTCGTTTACATGTTATTGTGCAATCCCATTGATTTCAGAAAAATATTTTTCTTTATTGGTTTTCTTGACAGAAGAATTGAATAAATACGTGCGCATATAGAACTTATTTTTGGAAGGGGCATACAATTTATTCAAGTTATGAATATTCATTAGTCCAAAACACTTTGACGAATGACCAGTCCGCTGTATTAAATCCAGTAAATAAACACGCGCGGCATTGACCGGTCATTGGATTCTACGATTCAGACCCACGTGACTTTAATCCTATTTTGTATACCACGAAAGTCCTTTTCCCGCTGTGTAAGCCACGTGACTTGTATTGTACACTCTGATTGGACGAACCCTTCTCCGGTCTCAAATATGTCCACAACGATAGTTTTACATCCGTTATTTGTCGAATTAAGAAATGCATTCAGATGTAACTCAGATATGTTAATGACATGTAAATATGTAAACAACATGGATAAGTAATGCTAAAAACGATTGATTTTGGACTTGTTAAAATGAACTTAAATGGACATGGTTGCTGCATAATTCTAACATAATATCAGTCATTACGTAATACGAATATATCAATAATCAGTGAAAAATTTAGCGATGTTTAAAAAACTGCTACAAAAAAAGACATCGATTAATTTCCAAACCTTTATATTTTGTACACTCTATTGTAAAATCACGTACGGATTTTATAGCAGTTTGCCCAATATATTTTGAAAGTTCTGTTTTCCATTTGTGAATTGCTGTACCGTCGTTATTATTTTCCGGGTGTTGAGCATCTTCATCATGTTGGTAATGTTGAATTATTACGACTCAAAAAAGAATAGAATGGTAATCAGGTGAATAATGACGTTGTTTTTGAGAATTTACCGTTTCTAAGAACCATTTTGTAAGAATTGGTTTTGCGGACATTTATCGTTCATTATTTTTGTTTTTCATATACACTTAAACCTAAAGAATGGAACATGTTTCCGATTTCTAAAATAGGACCTTTATCAGTATGTATTTTTCTGATATTAGGTAAATGCCTTTAGATAAAAGGAAAATGCAATACGAACACTAAGTGATTTCTTTTATCATTTGCGAAGAATACTCTTCGACGAATGTGCAAAAAGTTGGGAGTTTTATAAACATTTAGTTTATAGCATTTTGCGATTTCCCTTTTTGTAATTTTTTCAAAGATTAATCTTCATTTAGATTGTGTGCATCCATTCCATTAAAGTTCCGTTACATGAAACAGTAACTGTTATCCTTTGTTTAACACATTTTGCGGTACAGATATTTCATGTCTTACATAAAATTTTCGAACAAGTATCACGGATCTTGTCTCATTTATGCTTTGAATTCAAACTATGAAACGTTTTCCACTTTGAATAATTTCCCAAAAGACAACCATAGAAGTGATGATAATAATGAACACATTAATGTTGAAGATAATTGCCTGATATGTTTCTAGCGAGTATGAGTATTTTTGCACCATATCCTCATGTTTATAATAGTAAGATGGAGTAAATGTAATACCCTATTATAGCGTACACGTATTGGCATTCAATCGCAGAAATCTATGAAAAATATGATGACGACTTTCAGACCGGCGTCAAATTACCACATATTTTTATATGTTTATTTCTTGTTTAAACGATGTCCTTAAATTCCTTTTTTACCTGTAAATTATTGAAATTAATTTGCGTGCAATACGTTATGTCTAAACTATTTGACCTCATAAAAAAAATAGTTGTATTCATTTAAATGTATTTTTCTATTTTTCGTCTTAACATTGCTGATGGGTATTCATTCTTTGAAATGAATTTCATAGGAATATTGAAAAAGTAATCTTTTGAGAAAAGGCATTTTTTTAATATCTTAGTCGAAGCTTTTATAAAGGATTAACATTTTAATCTAAATAAATAATACTTAAACCTCAATATGTTATATAGTTCAAGATTTTATAGTACACTCAATAAACACTCAAAAACCAAACCTTTAAAATTGTCCGCCTTTTTTTTTTAACAAGTTACTTTCAGAAGGTGTTACTTTCAACTGACGAACAGTTCCTCGACTTAATGATATAAACCCCCTGATATCCTTAAGCCAATTCCACACGCTTATTTCGCCTGTCAAATATTATTGCTGGATATAAGTCTAAACAACAACAAACGTACGCGAAACGGTCAGCAAATTAAGAGAATTATAGCATAACAGTTTTCGCATTTATAAACTTGAATGCGTTTAATAGCTCGTGGATAATGCTAAATAATCAAATATAGTTTTATAACCCCGTGGCACATTGCACAACAACCTCTAGAAAAAATGTCTTACATAGAGTTTAAACACTTACTCCATAGTACCTAGATTCCAAAGGACTTAAGAAAACCAATGTGTCTGTTAAGATGATTTCTCATATCGAGAATTTTATCTTTTTTCTTTCAATACATATTCTTTCTGATTCATTGGGGTTAATGTATTCGATTTATATTGTCTTTAACGTCTGATTTTCTTTTTAATTTGGAGCGTCAGAAACATCCTTATATTTGGATGAGTTAGCAGATGAACGAAAACCAAGTCTCCGATTTGCGAACTTCTTACTTGTTCTAAAAGGAAAACAAAAGGACCCACCTCACTTTACACTTTCACGGTAATGTTGCGAAGAAAATCATTGTGACGAAAGGATGAATTGCTCTTTATGAGACATTTATCGTTTTATCCAAATGTTTATCTTTAAAGGTATTCAACAGCAAACGTGCTACACTGTAAAGTGAGTTATGATGGAGTAAGGGTTTAGTTACAGTTTCATGCCGGAATACCGTGGCCATACAGCGTGGGTGTGACATATCCAGACCCTCGGAAATTTCAGGGTTTTAATTTCAAAGTGGAAAATGTGTTCCATGGCACAGTGGTTCAGGGTACCGTTTTACTAAACGATTTCCGGAACATATTTGCGCAAGTCAAAAACTGATAAACAGGTATAGTATCTTAAAAGAAAACTCAATATTGCAATGTGACATGTCATTGGAAGCGTCTCGGAGAGATGATTCCAATGATGTGTTACTTTGTAATATTGCTTCGCCAAATATTGAAATAAGAGAAATTATTGTTTTAGACTTACGCAAATCTTAAGCGTAAACTGTTTAGTAAAACGGTACCCAGGTATACCATTCGGAACATCTCGGCCATTTCTTTAAATAACCTCGGAGGTAATGGGGAGCCATTTTTGAAAGTAGGTCAGCAACGAAGGGCCAATCGTATCAACTCGGCAATCCCCGTCACTAGTCGGGGATTGCCGAAAAGAGCCGATTGACAAAATATGAAACAAAGATGTGTTGATATGATCATCTTAATGAAAAGGGTAAAAAAAACATTCAATTGTGATATATAACCAATTTGTGTGTATTCAATTACATATTTAGTGCCTGTGTGCATTTTGCGTTAGCCGCCGGAAATAAGGCGAATTACCCCAGGATTTCTGGTGTATTCATGTACTACCTACGAGGTATATCTACCGACTTGTTACGGGGATTGCCGAGTAGATTCGATTGCCATGTATACATGTATGAATAAGAGCTTTAGTTAAACGGTACCCAGGAAATGACTTCTTCGTGAAACACACACTAACTCCAATGCATTCGTTGGTCCTTATTACATAAGCATGTGGGTTCCAGCACTATACGGGTTAAGTGAACAGGAGCAATGCCTTAGACAAACATGATTATCTATGATTGAGCAGGGACCACCTCATGTTGACGGATACATGTTGATGGATTCTAGGCTAAGGGTCAACAGTTGAACCGAAGAACTTTAATAACTCTTACATAAAATCAAACGAACTTGAGAGCATCTCTAGCTTACCAAATGCATTGATCTTTTCTCATGGTAATGTTGACGTTAGTAATCCCAAGTTCACTCACACATAAACACCACAGGCTATGATCATGCATCGACCTCATGACTGAACCAAATTACAACAGAATAAATTGTAAGGCAGAAAGGTTACTTAATTTGAAAACAAAAGTATTAGAAACAGTTAGTTTCTGGATTGACGTTTGTATTTTTTTCCAAAGTTAACACATGTTTATAAACAGATATGTTTAAACTTATTTTATACAATGATGAACTATCACTTGCACATTGTATAACAGCCAACAGAAATATTAGTACTGGCGATACTCGTATCGATTTCATATTGACAATCACCATTAGTTGTTTCTAGTCACAGGCCAGCCGTCAGATTACTTGGCGGCTGGCCTGGATCCAACCTGTTAGCAAGAGCGTGAAGTCGGTTCCAGCATTATAAGGGTTAACAAAGTTTCATATTTGTGTCATACTCTTTGTGTTGCAAACAAAACCGTATCACACTTTTTGTATAAAAATGATAGTGGTGTTACAACAAGTAAACCTTTCTCAACAAGTACAAAGTCTTCTTTAAAACAGAATGTAAAACTCGAAAAACTGTTCAGGTTTACTTTTCTTTCATGGCTCTGTTCTCCAGAAGCGAACGAAGGAGTAAGATAAAAATACAGTTCATTGCGGTTCAATACCCCTCAGGTTTGGAGGGTTGATCTACCAATCCCAGAATTGAAGCAACAAATAAAAAGAGTGGGCTTTATTTGTAGAAGATCAGCTCAATGAACGTTGTGACAATCTCATAGACATATTTACGATTTCATGTGCTTCGATGCATCTCATTAACCCTTATAGTGCTGGAACCGATTTCATGCTTATGCAAACAGATTCGATCCAGGCCAGTCGCCAAGTAAATTAGCGACTGACCTTTGAACTTACCTGGTTGCCCCTTTTTGTATCTTTCCTCAATAAATTTAAGCCGGCATTGAAGGTTTCGGAAATCAGACGACACAAAACTCTGTTTTAAAAAATGATCCGACATTATAGGGGTTGATTCATTCCTCAATATGGGAATAGGTATTTGGTTCAAATTGAAAGCAATGACAGAAGACAAACATTAGGAGAAAAGAAGTAATGCTTTTTTTTAAGATATTGAATAAAAAGCGGGACGGGAAGGTATATAAACTGCCAATAAAGAACAATTCATCTATAAGCTTAAGTAAAATATACATCAAAGATAGTGTTCTTTGGCAAGGCGCTTCAGAGCCGGAGCCCAGTGTTGGAGAATCACGGAAATCCGTGACATAACTGAAAATATGCGGACACGGCGTTAAACCAGATTATATTAAGAGAAGTATTGTGAAGTAAGAGTTATGATACCTACCGTTACATCGTCTCGAATCAAATGAGCCTGGAGCTTGTTGAAAACTAAAGAGGCTGACCAAACTTGAAATCCGTAACCCTATTTGGGGAAAACATTATTGGAAAAGGAAAAATATCCATGCCGCCGAATGGCTTGGTTTACAACATAAAGAATAACAAATCTTAGGGACAATCGAATGGACAGATGTATCAATTCTACTGATTGGACCAAAAACTGATAAGATACGCGAAGGGTAAACACAACGATTTATATAACACAACTTTATTTGCATTTGTTGCACAATTATGTTTGCATATCAGAATAGTTTGTCTATTGTCGGATTAAAATATTGCCTTGTTTTCCATTCTTGTGGCGAAGGTTTCCGTTAGCCTGCACCATTTGTGATCAACAAATGACCAGCTTTATATAAGCAGCATTTAGTCATTACATTGTTCAATGATGTCAAGCAATTAAAACCAACACCAAGTTCAATGTATGACATTCATGTAGGGCGATGAATTGCAAGTAATTGATTTTGTTTGAAAACATTCAACAGCAACACGTTTTTATTCAAATCATTATCGTATGACTTCAACGTTTCGGGTTACGCCTTCATCAGGATAATGTTTTGGGGTTTTTTTTACAAGTAATCGATTGACATTCTAATATAGTTATTGATAATTAGCCATTTAATTAAAAGAACTGCCTTTATTTGGTCGTTATGTCCTTTGATATGTGTATGAAGAAAGACCCGTCTGTGAGTACGTATTACTTTGTAAGTTTATCTTCTTGAGTAAAACCATAACTGTAATATACGAAGAAAGAAAAAAGAAAGAAAGAAAGAAAGAAAGAAAGAAAGAAAGAAAGAAAGAAAGAAAGAAAAAAAGAAAGAAAGAAAGAAAGAAAGAAAGAAAGAAAGAAAGAAAGAAAGAAAGAAAGAAAGAAAGAAAGAAAGAAAGAAAGAAAGAAAGAAAGAAAGAAAGAAAGAAAGAAAGAAAGAAAGAAAGAAAGAAAGAAAGAAAGAAAGAAAGAAAGAAAGAAAGAAAGAAAGAAAGAAAGAAAGAAAGAAAGAAAGAAAGAGAAAGAAAGAAAGAAAGAAAGAAAGAAAGAAAGAAAGAAAGAAAGAAAGAAAGAAAGAAAGAAAAACAGAAAGAAAGAAAGAAAGAAAGAAAAACAGACGGAAAGAAAGAAAAACAGATAGAAAAAAGAAAGAAAGAAAGAAAGGTTTATTTGGCTACTGGAATGTCTGTTATCCCCTCTTATTATTTTCTTCGCCGACACATTCCATGATTCAACATATCAATATGTTACATACTTATGATAAGACAAATGGCATTTTGTATCATGAAATACACTTGATACCCCTGGATAAATTTTACTTTTTTTTCCACATTTCTTTCATTTAGCACAAGCAACCGTTTTTTTGCAGGGGGTGTACCACAGACGAGTATATGTAACAATTGGTACCGCCCGAAGAGATGGCATGAACAAGTCAGCCGCGAACATTCATAAAGAAAACACCCGAAAGAATAGCGTCAACATTGATTCCCCCTGATCGATCCGTGAAATCGATACGCACACAATTCATCCCCGATCGACGTAAATACCGCATTAATACCATTTCCTGACCCCACCCGGCTGATTATGACCAGAACAGAACAGAACAGATTTTACTTGAACCAAAGAACTAAAAAAAGCCACAGTGGGTGAGTGGGGGAAGAGAGAGAGCGAGGGTGAGTGTATGAAAAAGAGAGCGAGAGGGAGAGAGAGGGGGGACTAAGAGAGAGAGAGAAAGAGAGATAGAGATAGAGAGAAAGAGAGAGAGGGAAAGAGAGAGAGAGTGAGACAGATAGAGAGATGGGGAGAGAGAGGGAGAGAGATAGGGAGGAGAGGGAAGATTTAGGGAGAGGGAGAATATGTGTGTGGGTGAGAGAGAGAGCGATAGGGAGATAGAGAGAGAGAGAGAGGCAGAAAGAGAGGGGAGACCGAGAGAGCGAGAGAGAAAAAGAGACAGAGGGGGATACCGAGAGAGAAATAGAGGGGGGAGAGAGAGGGGGGGATAGAGGGGGAGAGAGAGAGGGGGATAGAGAGAGAGAGAGAGAGAGAGAGAGAGAGAGAGAGAGAGAGAGAGAGAGAAAAGAGAGAGAGAGAGAGGGAGAGAGAGAGAGAGAGAGAGAGAGAGAGAGAGAGAGAGAGAGAGAGACAGAGAGACAGAGAGAGAGACAGAGAGGGAACTCTGGATCTAACCTGTTTACATGAGCATGAAGTCTGTTCCAGCACTACAATGGTTAAGCCGTGCCAATACAGCTCAACTTAACGTCTAGATGAAGAAAAGATATAAGGTAAATAATATTCACAAAAGAAGGAACAAACAGTTCGTTTATCACAATGTACCGAAACACCGTGTTTGTTTGAACCGTGTGCTGTCGGTAGTCATCGGAACCGGCCTTGCATAGCAATGAGCACCACCTTGTTATACCAACTTGTTTATATTGATGATTAAATCTCCGAACGTCAATTAACACAAACCTAACTCTAACTCAAAACTCTTTATTAGGCATGTCGCCACTTCATGTTCATATCTCCAATATATTATACAATATATAACATCATACAACGTGCATGAATACATGACAATTTACTATTATTCCGAACCAGTAATTTCGTAAAACTTAAGCGTCCTTGGTAAACTTACATAAAATCATTTCTATTATAACCCTGCAGTAGACATTATGGTTAAAAACAATAGTAAAGACGCAAAGATATTTAATTCTCACATCTCTATAAGCTGGACATTTAAGTGCAGCTATTTCTAAGAACCATGCAGAAGGTGATTTATTCGTGGTGACAGAATTGCAAAATTTTTAGCCAGATGTATAGCACTTATGACCAAAATAACTTAAAAGTATAAAATGATATTCGGTTTCAACTTGATTATGTTTGCTTACTTCATAAAACCTTTCTGGCCTGTTTACATTAATGAATCTCCCCATTTTTATCGCTAATTCATGGTCCGAAATATGTAATTTCGTTAATGAAAGTCTTTGCTTATCATTCTTTATATTACGTAAGTATGGCTCAATTTCAAAATGTTTTTTTTTAAACTTTTTATAGTCCTGTAATTTTTCTGGAATAAGAAATATCAGAAAACCATTTCTGTATAAACTGGTCCCTTATACATTGCTGTATCAAAGGAAAATAATGCAAAGAAGCATATATGATGTTGGGTGCTCATTTTGATCATCGCATCGATTGCAAAATTTAAAGTAGAATACCCATATTCCGCCATCAGAAACTCATTCGTGCGTCGTTTTCGGTATATATCGGTCGTGGCATGACAAATTCGGTTAAATACGAATAGTTCCGGCTTAGACCAATGTATACCGAGAACTACCGAAGCAATCTTATTAAAGAATGAGTTTCAAAATGGCAGATTGTGGGTATCCTAGCTTAAAGGTTTACGGCGTTGTAATGTTAGTCACAATATCCCAGTGGTTTATCTTGTTACATGTAGTATAGCGATGTCCAAGCGACGGTAATGCAGTGGTAAAGCGTCGGCTTCTGGAACCGAGGGTCCCTTGTTCGAAATCAAAATGCTGCTTTAACTCAAGCTTGAGCTAAATGGTTGAGCAGGATTTAATTTCTTGGGCGCCACTTAAATTTCACGCATATATTTGCATTTAAAGTTTAGTATGTTTTTTCAGTCCAAACAAGATAACATATTTAGATACGTTTTGAGATCATTTGCCAATGTCATCTAGGTTGAATATCTCAAGTTTCAAGTTTCTGTCACAATCGACGTTTTATTAATACGTTTATACTAAAGTTGCGTGTCCGCCAACAGATTCACTTCTGTCTCCTTTTCCTTTGCTTCAATATCATCTGTATCTGTTCCATCGTCCGCTACGTTTTCACCTTTATCGTCTTGAGCTACTCCATCTGGTATCGAATCGTTTGGACGAAAAGTGTTGCTATCGGGAAGACATGCCAGTGTCTCGTCTTTTACAGTGTATTCTAATAAAATAAAAGAAAAATGCATACTTTACAGGTTGTTTGTTTGGTTTTGATGTCGTAACAATCGATCTTTCATTGTATTTTTTTATGTATGTATTTCAACCATTCCTTTAATTGTAGTGGAAAATGAATTTATGTCTATGTTTTCTATCAACCTCGAGCCGTATATGCTTCAGTTGAATTAGAATAATATTCTCCTTTTGAAATGTATTGAGGGCAATTTCTCCTTTTCCCACAATGTATTCCAGAGCGGTCTGCAACAAAGTGGTCAAGTGTTATTGTTTGCTAACGGGTAAATTGATTGTTCCTGTGTAGCGTACCGGTACAATACTTGGAAATTGTGTCTTTATGGGCGACATTTGTGTATTAGTAGAGCGTCGGCCCCTTCCGACAGGGACCCGTAAGTGTCTTATATTTATCTAATAAAAAAGATTATGATGTTAATATCTTAAAAACCTAAAAGATGTAAATCGTTTAAATCAGAAAAGGGGAGTAAATTGTTTAAATAACTCGAGTTTCTTTGAAAATTTACTTTAGTTCAGCCAAACGCTTTACATCAAGGCAGTGGTTAGTGTAAGTGAGCGGATGAATCCACTGTGAACATTTTGGTTGTATCTTTTAGTGATTTAGGGGTTCAGCGTCGGCTTACGGACACGAGGGTCGTGGGTTGGATCCCGTGACTTGCGAGATCCGCCTTGCGATCATTCATTAATCCACATTCGGCGGGAGTACTGGTTATGTATCCAGGAAGCGGAATCGAGAGTGATAACTCCAAGTTGTAAGAACTTGTCTCACAATCGATGTAAAATAACTATGTAAACCCATTACCAAATAATAACTTGACAAGTTTGTTGCAGACAACTTTGGAAAACAGTGTGGGAAAAGGAAAAATTGCTCTTATCGAGTAATTTCTCCTTTTCCCACAATGTTTTGTGTCCTATCAGAAGATTGTTTTTCAATGTTATCATATTTTGAAATGCCGTCTGCAAACTCTCATAATTTGGGACAGTCGAAAATTTGGCGTTTGGTAAAGGACAAACTGAACTACAGTCTAACTTGTGTTAAGCACCCATCCTGCCTTAAACGACCACCAGAGAACGTCCCATTGTTCGATTTATAGTGTACATCAATCTGTGTTAAGCAGCCAACCTGTCTTAAGCAGCCAAATTTCTCAGTTCCACAGCCTGACCTCTTAACACAAGTTTGACTGTATCTATATATTTACGACATATATGTTAACGACATATATGTTTACGACAACCCTCGGCTAAGATTGGTACCCACGTGTCTGCCGGTCCCCAGGAGGTGTATACATAGGTGAATTCATGTTCATCTTCTTCCGTAGGCGGGCTTTCCTATAGGGGCAAACATCACACCACAGGCAACTGCCCACGACACAGCAGAGGGCAAATGTGCTGATCACTAGCACACTCAAGACTGTCCCGAAAATAGCGCCAGACGCCCTGCAATAGACATGAGAATAACAGAAAATGAAGTCCAAATACGAAAAATAGCCTTGTATGTTTTCATACTGAATAACCTTATTGTACTGGATTGTATTGTATTGTTTTGTATTGTATTGTATTGTATTGAATTGTATTGTATTGTATTGTAATATTGTATTGTATTGTATTGTATTGAATTGTATTGTATTGCATTGTATTGTATTGTATTGTATTGTATGTAATATTGTATTGTATTGTATTGTATTGTATTGTATTGTATTGTATTGTATTGTATTGTATTGTATTGTATTGTATTGTATTGTATTGTATAAGGTATTCTGTGACGTATGAAATAAGCAACTAGTAAGATATCATAGCGAGGTACCCGGGGTATCTATTAAGAAAGTTTGCTTTCGCTGGTGAGGCTTGTTCTGAAAGGACTAGTGGGTGGCATTGGTGCAGTGGCAGAGCGTCGGCCTTTTATACCGAAGGTCCTGGGTTTGATCCCCGTTAGGTGAGGTGAAACTTGCCGGGACTAGCCCTCAAATCAGCACGAGTGCTGGTTCAGTATTCACGAAGCAGTCATTGGATAAGCTTCAAGCTTCCGTCTCAATCGACGTAAAATGAATAAGTTTAAACTTTTTAAAGGACTATTTCGCACATACCTTTCACATATACATAAAATGTACTTTACGAATAAATTGACAGTACAATTCTATTTAGCTACATGAATCTAGACTATTGATTCACGTTATAATCCTGTTCATAAACTTAGGCGGGGAATCATATGGCCAATGTTTAATATCTTATGTCCGAACAAGATGACCACGCGACACAGGTACTTTTTGCTTTGTTCACCTACTTTTACCAATGATAACGAGGTTGTCTTTCCGTTCCTAGTGGTATATGAAAACCCATGCTCTATAACGGCGTAACGTCTGACACTCGGCAGAGGAATCGCAGTCGACGGGCGCGATTTACCTATAACATCGTCGATCGCCTGCGATTTCTCAGCCAATGTTAATTTAAACCTCCGGGTCTTATCAACTCTCATACGTACAATTTAGGACAACATTTCCTTCGGCTGATTTTCCCGCAACAATACTGGTCCGAATTGCAGTACACCGGGTGAAGTTCGTTTCCTCGTTGGTCTATAGCGCACCATCCATCCGGAAACGGGAGATCCTCGTAATACTCGTAATCGGCAGAGTCTTCATGTGTCGTGTTAGTTTCGGTTGTTGCAGATATTGTACTTGTACTATAAGTAGCTTCGTTTGTCTCTCCAGAACCTTCGTTTGTTTTAATAGTAGCTTCGTTTGTCACACCAGAGCTTGTGCTTGTTTCAATTGTAGCTTCTTTTGTCTCACCGGAACTTGTGGTTGTTTCAACGGAAGCTTCTTTTGCCTCACCAGAACTTGTGCTTGTTTCGGCTATATGTGCGCTTGTTTCTCCAGTCACAGAGCGTGTTGTTGTCACGTTAGGCTCCGTGATAACGTTCTTCGTGGTTGACATATCGGCTGCCATTCCTTTCGTTGGAGTCTGTGTTTCGTTGAGTGTTTGTTCTGGTGTGGTTATTGCAGACACCGCCCGCAAAGACGAAGTGGTCTTTAATAAAGTTTGTGTGCTGTTAGTAGTTTGTGTTGACCCTGAGATAAAATACATATTGTTTTTGTTGTTTTTTTTTCGAACTTGTCTTAAAGGCACATCAAAGGAGAGGAGTACAAATAAGTTACTGAAAAAATATATGGAGTTTTTTTTATTGTGTTCATAAAAGTCATGATAATTAGTTAGGAATGCATTGAGACCCTATTAAAGTGACTCATTTAAAATAAGTAATTTTGTGCTTGAAATATAGTTGTCTCCAATCCAATCATGTTTATCAACAACCTGTTTGTTTACATATTCAAAATAACGAATGTTGATTGGTCGATTCAAAAATGTGTGTATCAACTGTCAAGGTCAGAGGTGAAGAATCAGGAAATCTGAATTATAAAACTTGCTAATCTGGGTTATTTTTGGTTTACTTTCACATTTAAGTTGTGGTGAACGTGTTTTCTGGTGATAACTATTTGAAACTGGCCAAAAGTTTATCAAATATTATAGTTTGATATAGCATTAATCTCCTTTAATGGGCCTTTAACCCATTACCTAACAATAACGACACTTGGTCAGTTTGTTACAGACGACTCTGGAAACAATTGTGGGAAAAGATGAAATTGCTTTTGGCGAGCAATTTCTCCTTTTCCAACAGTGTTTTCTGCCCTATCGGAAGATTATTTTTCAAATTTATCACATTTTGAAATGTCGTCTGCAAAATCTTTCAATTTGGGACAGTAAAAAAATGGCGTTTGGTAAAGGGTTAAAAGGACTATCTCACAGGTTTAGAATTCAACCCTTTGAACATGAATAGTCGTCCACTAATAATAAGACATCATAGGATTTTAAAGTAACGTAATACTAAATTATTTAAACCCTTCCAAAAGATATAGTCCCATTAAATAGCAGATATACTGCAAAACGTATAAACGGGTTTATTTGTAAAAAAAAAGTTCAATTTTATGGTACCAACAACGATTTCTACCCTAACAATCTTCAACTTTATTTTCGTTTCAGCTGCCGTTAGCCTGGGGGGTCCTGCCGCATGCGTATACTCCGATCTAGGCCTAGTGCGGGGTATACTCACGGACCAGAACCCCGGGCTTAGCTGTCATCTGCGTGCTCTTTCAATATGGGACGCTTCAAAACGAATCGTCTGGTCACTATTTTATAATTTTAAAAAAACAACTAGGTACAGTGTATGGGTTTCTTTCTGCAGTAACGAGAAAATATAATTTATTATAGAAGTCACTGTTCTTGAAGTTATTGTTCCAAAAGAAAGAGAAAAATTGCTCAGTATATTATGTCATAACATTTTGTGCCATTGGTGCACCAAGCTACAAGAACTAAAAACGGGTGAGGTACCAAAGATGAGAGATTAAACGTGAAAACGTGTCTTACCCGAAATGCGCCTTATCCAAATCATTAAACAACCTAGCAACAGTAATTTTGACCAGGATAAATCCATCCTTGGTAATATTTTCAATACAGTTTGTAAAATTAATATAGGAAGATCAGTCCTCAACTATCAAGATTTATCATCATCATTTGTTTAAATTTTGAATTGTTGCTGTAATACCGAGAGCAAACCAATTATAACGATCGTGTTAAGATTTACAATTGTACAAAATTCAGTCCGTGTTTCCGTGTGTACATGCGTCGCTTCCGTCTGGATATTTAATGACTTCGTCTGAACTCATTACCAAACAATGACGACATTTTACCACTTTGTTGCAGACGACTCTGGAAAACTTTGTGGTAAAAGGAGGAATTGCTCGTGACGAGCAAGTTCTCCTTTTCAGACAATGTTTTATACACTATCAGATGATTATTTCCCAATTTAATCACATTTTGAAATGTCGTCTGCAAACTTTTTCAATTTGGGACAGTTCAAAAAGTTGGCGTTTGGTAAAGGGTTAAAGGGGGAAATGTTGTTGGCGTATCCTTAAATGGATTTAGCCCACTTCGCTAGTGTGTGAATTTGTGTCTGATTTAAATTCAAAGCATCAGCAGACGATAGAATTACGTCTTGAAATATAATTTTTTATGAATATTATCGATTGTATTGTACATATATGCCTATAGTATACTTGTCTTTGTGACATATTGTAGTAAACGTTGTGACAAAAGGATACATTACTCTTAAGACTCTATAAAAAGCCGTCTGTAAAAGATGTTAAACATATTGAGACGATATGGGGCCCGTTTCACTAAGCTGCGTTTATATATTTCCAAAACGATACTTCGATAAAACGCATTTTCTTTGCACGTTTGTCAACAGATAATAATTTTAAGGGGATAGAGACACTTTACTGTCTTGCTTCACCTTTTAAAAAGATGTTTGATAGATTCTCGTCTGAAGAAAAATCTAAATGCTTCAGCTTTTCAGGTTTTTCTCATATTTGCTAACGGTTTTACAGTCCATCTTGTATAACTGTCCATTACTAAAATGGGACAGAATCGCAGTAATAAAGACAACTCACGACTAGGCACACCAGTCATTCATAAAAGCTTCATTTAACACCTTTTTGATAAATTGCATTCGATATTAAGATAGCATTGGATTAACCCTATTAGAGCTGGAACCCACTTCATGCTAATGCTAATAAAAACAGGTTAGAGTTATTTGGCGGCTGGCCTGTGATCTAACATGTTTGCTTTTTTGAATACATTTCTTCAAAATAAAGCATTCCATTTATTTAAGGTTTTGGGAAGCAGACGACACAAAAAATTCTTTTGGAAAAATTGTCTAGCGTTCTAAGGGTCAAAGTGGTCGCTTAAAACAGTTTCGACTGAATCTCGATTTCGTTTTCAGAGGTTCATCTTTTTCAAAATTGACCCATATATTATCCGAATTGGGCAAACTAGTCACCACTGATATAAATTATGTATGAGACAAACATATAGAAGTAAACATATTTCGTTTATTGACATCTAATTTGATTTTCATGGCGTTTTCAACATATGATTCAATATCGGACGGGTTGCATTCTCTTGACAGTTTTATACCGGTTCAACATAAATTTCACAAATAATCGTTCTAATTTTGTGTTAATTGTTAGGACCCAAATTTCTCCTTACGCGTAGACTTAATTATCAGATGTTTAATCAATTATTTCCCGGAAATAAAGACATGGACATACATTAATCGACTTTGTGACAAGCCAACTCTAGTTTTGGATCACCGCATAACGCTAAAATAAAGAGGTACAATCTTGGCTTTTGAAAATGGCCATTTGAATAAACTTTTCTTCCTTAATTTTAACGACATAATTTAGTAAAACAATTGAAAAGATTTATTTCACAGTTTCACTTTTTACAATTATAGTTTGATCATTTTCAAGTCGTTTCTATTTCTTCTGCACGTATAGTGTAAGATGAGATAAAAAAAAATTCATGTCTGTTCGTAAAGGGTAATCCTGATAAACAAAATGGAGCATGACGTAGAAGACTGGATATTTGCGTCAGAGGATCAGTATATGAGGAATAACGTGCTTAAAACCTCTATCAAAAATCGGAAACCGTCATTTTGGTTTCTTGTTACAGATTAACGGTTGGTAAACGCCCTCAGTGGTTCTCAGTTCTGATATACAGTGATTTCTCGTTAATCCGAACACGTCCGTTCCCAACAAAATGTCCGGATTATCGATTCATCCGGACTAATGAAGTAGCGCATGTTCTTATACATATTAAGACATAAACGGTCTGTATGTACGTGTATACTTATAACATTTTAGCAAACGCAAATTGTCGACCGTCCCAAAAATAATCCTCTGATATGGCAGAAAACATAGTGGGAAAAGGAGAAATTGCTCGTCACGAGCAATTTCTCCTTTTACCACAATGTTTTCAAAAGTTGTCTGCAACAAACTGGTCAAACAATTCCGTTCCCTTACAATTTCGTTCGGATTGCGAGACATTCGGATAATCAGGGTCCGGATAAACGAGTATTCACTGTACAATTCATCTTACTTAACCCTTAAGGTGTTGTCATCATGCTTATGCAAACAGGTAAGATCCAGGCCAACCGCCAAGTCAGCGAGAAATTGACAACTGGCCTGTGATCTAACCTGTTTGCTACTCTACTCTAAGTATCTTCCCTCAGCAGAATTAAGCAGATAGTTAAGGTGTTGGAAAGCAGACACCACAAAAATCTATTTTAGAAAACTAACCAGCATTTTAAGGATTATACAGCGCATGGAATGTTATTTAGTCTGAGGATATCTTTAAACATGACGCGAGTCATTCAGAAAGCTCATGACGAATCTGTCTCCTTTAAATATGGTTGTTTAAATACAATTGATTGTATAATGAAGTTACAATGCATTGTATACGACATTTCTCCGCCCAGAAATTGTAAAGTCATATGACTGTAAAAGTTAACTTATCCGACAGTTTCATGACACTTGGACAGGCCACTTTAACCCTTATATTGCTGGAGCCGACTTCATGCTTATGCAAACAGGTTAAATCACAGACCAGCCGCCAAGTTAATTGGCGGCTGGCCTGTGATCTAACCTGTCTGCTTCTCTGAGAATCTGTCCTCATTAAAATTTAGCAGATATTTAAGGTTTTTGGAAGCAGACAACATAAAATTCTATTTTCCGAAATTTACCCAGCTTTCTAAGGGTTTAGAAGCGTTTTTAGGATGTTTGAATCTTTATCAAGTGTGGCCAATATCCTGTTGATTTCAATCGTTTCCCTCATTTTAGATTTTATAGTTTGGACTTATCACAATGCACTTATAAGTTTTAATAATGAACAACCAGGTTGCTTTATTCTAAACCAACATTTGGAAATTTTCGGCAAAACTATGAAATGCTCGTAAAAGGTTTATTTCATCAGCGTTTGCAGCTTTGTCGTTGTGAATGAATACGGGGTGTACAAGTCTATGTACGCGTACATGTTTGTATGACATAATTGTATTTGTATAGCGCAACAATGTCATATGAATAAAGCATCCTGGTACTTCATCACTATAGCTACATAATTAAACATTTCATTGTAGTTTCCTTTCGATGTGATATCGGAGTTTTTTAAACCTGTTCAGCAGTATTTCACTTAATCCTTAAAATGCTGGGTAATTTTCTCGAAACAGATTTTTGAGCAGATATATCAGGTTTTGGAAAGCAGACGACACAAAAATCAATTTTGAGAAAAATTACCCAGCATTCTTATGGTTAAGAGTCTATCGATAAGTAGTCATATGATGTCTGCATCCGTGTACGGTAATCTTCAGTGTTTTGCTTACATCACATTTTAGGCTTCTCCCCAGTTGGCATGTTCACAACATTTCTTTCTGTTTAGGGTTGAATTTCCACTTTCTTATGCGTGGGTTGGACCTGGGTGATTTTGTGGTATGTCCTGCAAACTACTTTGAACTAGAAATAGGGTTTACCATTCCGATGGTTGTTTGGCTTCGAGACTATTTTAACCCTTAGAATGCTTGGTAATTCCCTATTTCCTTCGCAACAAATGGCATTAACCTGTTTCCTTTCTTCACAATAAACCCGAAGTTGACTCAGCAAGTATCTACCAATCCCAATCATAAGACTATCATACATTTCCTTGAACAGGGGAGTAGATCAATTCGTTACAAAAGAGAAGACAACATGCTGGTAACGAGAAGTGTCTCCTACTGGTCCATAAAATAATTCGTGTCTTTTTCTGTAGGTTTGTCGTACAGGCTCAATATCAATCGTATCTACTCGGCAATCCCCGGCACAAGCCGGTAGATATACCTCGTAGGCAGTTCATGAATATACCAGAAATCCTCGGGAAATTCGGCTGTTATCCGCCGGATAACACACTTGATTACTACATTTCACATATGGACTAACTATTTATGGAAATACACACATATTTGTAAATTATCATTATTGAATGTTATTTTTCTACTAATTCCATTAAAGATTATCATATCAGCACATTTGGGTTTGATATTTGCTCAATCGTATCTATTCGGCTATTCTCGGCAGACGGACGTGCCCTTCTTCGCCGCCATATTGCCGGACTACTTTCAAAATGGTTCGCCATTACCTCCGAGGTTATGTTTTGAGAAATAACCGAGTTGTTCCGAATGGCTCAATACGAGACAAAAATCAAACCAATTAATAAGTGTTTGGAAAAAAGTAATGACATGAATACTGCTTGAAACAAAAACAATTACGGTCTTTTAGAAAACAACACAAACGCCCGATGAAAACAATTTATATATTTTTTTTATTTTGATAAAAGATTCAATCTGATGCAACACACAACTTTTATAAAGAATCAATTAAATCCATAACACGACGAAGTGGGGTATCCATCACGTGACACTAGGAATAACCCAATCACACTTTACAAAACAACCCTAGTTATTCGCATGCCTGCTGCAGACTCTATCATATGACATTTTTGGAAAAGGAGCAAAATTTGCTTATGGATGCGAACTATATTTTTTAACAAGTGTTCCAGATTCTACCAGATGGTTTTTAAACATGGCCATTCTAATAAAGAACGAAGGAAACACTCATGTTCACTTACATTTAACTCTAAGAATATTAGGATATTTTCTAAAAATACATATTTTTGTCGGCTGCATTCCAAAAACCTTAAACTTCGCTTAATTTTGATGAGGAAAGATACTCAGAGTAGCTAACAGGTAAGTTCACAGGCAAGTCGTCAGTTTACTTGGCAGTTGGCCTGGATCTAATCTGTTTACAATCACTCCAAGTTTAATACTAAAAGGAAAAATACATATTTAATGTTTATATTTATTGTGGGTGTTACATTGTGTCAAATCTATTTCCGTTATGTTGCAATGCCTGGCTCATAAGGATTGAGAAAGATGGTAGAACCATCAATTTTTTTTAACCCTTCCCTAAACAACAAATTTTCGACTGTCCCAAATTTCCCAGAGTTTGCAGACGACATTTCAAAATGTGATGAGGGTTTAACACAACTCAACTTGTATCGACACGAATCAAAAGAGGCACATACGAGAAGCGGACACGTAAAACAATGAAATTCTCCCTTGTTAGAAAAACAACTACGGTTGAAAGACAGTAATTATTCAAATAAAGCAATTCGAACTGTCGTCTGCAGCCAATATGGAAATTCAGTGGATTATTTAGTAATGATTTTATGAATAGTATGACAAGGGCGTTCTGTCCAAATCAGGCCTGGCAATTGCAACCAAGACTATCAGAACGGTGCTTTAACATTTTATTAACCCAAAGGAGCTAAAAGTTAAACAAATTAATTTAAATTTGGCTATGAAAGCAGTTTGGGTTTAGCATTCCCAACGATATGCGCCGCAAGGCTTTAGTTTAATACGGTATTCTTCGCAATTAAGAAGAACCTACATGTACTAGAGAGTAATTAGAGCTTGTATAATTAAAAGCTCGCATCGCTTTTTTCAACAAAAGATATACTAATTTTTTGTTGAACCAAGCCGTTTTATTTAAACATGGTTCCATAGGACTATTTGAAGCAAAGGATGAGCAATTTGATGTTTTACATCTATTTCTTTTTTCTAGTCTGTTTAAATGTACGTCTAAATGAGCTATGAAGCACATAAACATCTATGACACAAGTGTATTTGTGAGAATATGTGAAAAAAAACGAGCAGATTTGTTGGCATTCACATTCTCCTTTGAGCGCACATTGTTTTTGAGCATTTTTGATAATGAAAAATAAATACTGTTAGAGCAAACAAAATCAGGTAAGATATACTGTACCTCTAAGGCTATGACAGTCAGCAATTTCATAACAACGATGGAGAATTATTTAGAAAAAACAAAAACAAAAAAAAAACAGATTTCTCTCAAAATGGAAGGAACTTTCAAACGAGGAACAGATAGACAATCGAAGATGACAGGATAACATAAAAGGATTGATTGAAATATAAGTTAAATAACTAAGCTAGCTTAACCGTTTTTTCTCGTTTTACTCGATTGTCCTGGAGAGTCGTTCGTATTCGTTTCCGATACACTTTCATCTTGTCCGAACAATGAGCTCTTTATCAAATCTAAAAGATCAAATTCTTCGTCGTGATCTTTGCTATCGGTTTCTATACTTTCTTGCTTATTTTGTCCACGAGTCTTTTTATTTAAATTCTTTTTTATATGTTTATTTACTGGGGGAGCTTTTGGAATGTTTTTTACCACTTTCTTCTTATTGTCCTCCTGTTCATCTGACAGAAACATTTCCTTCAAGCTACTCATCACTTTCCCAAATAGGCTTTGTATTCCTTTATCGGTATCATCATCATCATCATCATCTCCGTCATCATCTTTATCGTTATCACCATCATCATTCGTCGACTTCCCCTTAGACTTCTCCTTTTTAGATGATTTTTCCTCTTTATCTGGAATGCCATCATTATCATCGTCGTTGTCTAAATAATCGGGAACTCCGTCTCCATCAGAATCAGGAAGCTTATCTGGAATACCGTCCCCATCTGCATCTGAATCGAGGTAATCTGGTATACCATCCCCATCAGCATCTTCCTGGTCATCTGGAATACCATCGCCATCATCATCGTCGTCTAGATAGTCTGGTATACCGTCATTATCGTCATCGTCATCAAGATAATCTGGAATTCCATCTCCGTCGGTATCCTTTTCTAAGAAGTCAGGTATACCATTCCCATTTGCATCAGAATCCTCTATATCTGGTATGCCATCATTGTCATCATCGTCATCGATATAGTCTGGAATACCGTCACCATCGGTATCGATTTCTTGATAATCTGGTATTCCGTTTCCATCGGCATCTTCGTCTAAATGATCTGGAATGCCGTCATTGTCATCGTCGTCATCAAGATAGTCCGGGATTCCATCTCCGTCCGTATCAATTTCATTTTCATCAACAATTCCATCACCATCGTCATCTGGGTCTTGGTCATTGGGAATGCCATCACCGTCAATATCATCGTCGAGATAATCTGGAATGCCATCACCATCAGTATCTTTTTCTTTGTCATCTGGAATACCATCACCGTCATCGTCGTCATCCTGATCATTTGGAATACCATCACCATCGATGTCATCATCAAGATAATCTGGGATGCCGTCGCCATCAGTATCTTTCTCTTTGTCATCTGGAATACCATCACCGTCATCGTCATCATCCTGATCATTTGGAATACCATCTCCATCGATGTCATCATCAAGATAATCCGGAATGCCGTCGCCATCAGTATCTTTTTCTTTGTCATCTGGAATACCATCACCATCATCGTCATCATCTTGGTCGTTGGGAATACCATCTCCATCAATATCATCATCAAGATAATCTGGGATACCATCACCGTCTGTATCTTTCTCTTTGTCATCTGGAATACCATCACCATCATCGTCATCATCCTGATCATTTGGAATACCATCTCCATCGATGTCATCATCAAGATAGTCTGGAATTCCATCACCATCAGTATCCTTTTCTTTGTCATCCGGAATACCATCACCGTCATCGTCATCATCCTGGTCGTTGGGAATACCATCTCCATCGATGTCATCATCGAGATAATCTGGAATACCATCCCCATCAGTATCTTTTTCTTTGTCATCTGGAATACCATCACCGTCATCGTCATCATCTTGGTCATTAGGTATTCCATCACCATCAATATCATCATCGAGATAATCTGGAATTCCATCACCATCAGTATCTTTTTCTTTGTCATCTGGAATACCATCACCGTCATCGTCATCATCCTTGTCGTTCGGAATACCATCTCCATCGATGTCATCATCAAGATAGTCTGGAATTCCATCACCATCAGTATCCTTTTCTTTGTCATCTGGAATACCATCACCGTCATCGTCATCATCTTTGTCATTAGGTATTCCATCGCCATCAATATCATCATCAAGATAATCGGGAATGCCGTCGCCATCAGTATCTTTCTCTTTGTCATCTGGAATACCATCACCGTCATCATCATCATCCTGATCATTTGGAATACCATCTCCATCGATGTCATCATCAAAATAGTCTGGAATTCCATCACCATCAGTATCCTTTTCTTTGTCATCTGGAATACCATCACCGTCATCGTCATCATCTTTGTCATTAGGTATTCCATCGCCATCAATATCATCATCAAGATAATCGGGAATGCCGTCGCCATCAGTATCTTTCTCTTTGTCATCTGGAATACCATCGCCATCATCATCATCATCCTGATCATTTGGAATACCATCTCCATCGATGTCATCATCAAGATAATCAGGAATGCCATCGCCATCGGTATCTTTCTCTCTGTCATCTGGAATACCATCACCGTCATCGTCATCATCTTTGTCATTAGGTATTCCATCTCCATCAATATCATCGTCGAGATAATCAGGGATGCCATCGCCATCGGTATCTTTTTCTTTGTCATCTGGAATACCATCACCGTCATCGTCATCATCTTGGTCATTAGGTATTCCATCACCATCAATATCATCATCAAGATAATCAGGAATACCATCACCATCAGTATCTTTTTCTTTGTCATCTGGAATACCATCACCGTCATCGTCATTATCTTTACTATTTGGAATGCCGTCTCCGTCGATGTCGTCGTCTTTATCATTCGGAATGCCATCACCATCGATATCATCATCCATATAATCTGGAATTCCGTCTCCATCTGTATCTTTCTCTTGGTCGTCAGGTATACCATCTCCATCGTCATCTTGATCTTGATCGTTTGGGATGCCATCACCGTCAATATCATCGTCTAAGTAATCAGGAATTCCGTCCCCATCCGTATCTGTCTCTTGCTTGTCGGGAATACCTTTAATTCAAAATTCGAGAAATTGCAAAGAAAAGTATGCCAATTTTCTATCGCATTCTATCATACTTCGAAGAACAACGAAGAACCTTAGTCAATGGACGAAATACGAAAAATGAAAAACAAGATATGTAGGGAAAGAGCAGGCAACGAGTTTATGTATGAACGGATTGGATTAGAAGAGGTTTGAATAAACTAAACAGAAACCCTTTGTGTCACATTTGAACGTTCAGATTATTCATCTAGTTGACACAGGTTTCGGTATTCTCATCCTTTTGCTTAAAGAGTTGCAAACAGTGCGGTCTATGAATTGGCCATGGTCTTTTTCTATCGATTAACACATTAAATAACTTAAACTAAATGCCTTTATAATTATGTATTCAATGATATACATTATATGTTTACCATATTACTATTCATTGATAGGTTTTAAAAGACACTGAGAAGGACGAAGTTTCCAGTCAATTGTCGTAGATGATCGGATTCAAATAATTAGACTCTGAAAGTCAGACACATTTTCTAGTCTTCTAGAAGCAAAGCAACAATAGAATAGAATATAATGCTACATACCATCTCCATCGTCGTCATCATCTTGGTCGTTTGGTATGCCATCTCCATCTATGTCATCATCTTGATCATTCGGTATACCATCACCATCTATGTCGTCGTCAAGGTAATCAGGTATCCCATCTCCGTCAGTATCCCTGTCTAAACGGTCAGGAATACCATCGCCATCATCGTCATCATCCTCGTCGTTTGGAATTCCATCCCCGTCGATATCGTCATCTTGGTCGTTTGGTATTCCATCTCCATCAATATCATCGTCTAAGTAATTTGGTATTCCATCACCATCCGTATCTATTTCAAGATAGTCTGGAACTCCATTACCATCGTCATCATCGTCCAGATAATCAGGTATTCCGTCTCCATCTGAATCTCTTTCCTGGTTATCAGGAATCCCATCACCATCATCATCGTCATCTTCATCATCTGGAATACCATCATTGTCATCGTCATCGTCAAGGTAGTCAGGAATTCCATCACCGTCTGTATCGATTTCTTTATAATCCGGGATTCCATCATTATCATCGTCATCATCAATGGCGTCTGGAATGCCATCTCCATCAGAATCTTCCATGTTATCTGGAATACCGTCTCCATCGTCGTCGTCATCCAAATCATCAGGTATTCCATCATTGTCATCGTCATCGTCCAGATAATCTGGTATTCCGTCACCATCAGTATCAAGGCGGTACTTATTAGGTGTACCATCGCCATCGTCATCGTCATCAAATTCGTCAGGTATACCATCATTATCGTCATCATCGTCAAGATAGTCCGGAATTCCATCACCATCGGTATCCTTTTCTTTGTCATCAGTCAGTCCATCACCGTCATCATCATTATCGTCCTTGTCTGGTATACCATCATTATCATCATCGTTGTCTAAGTAGTCTGGTATCCCATCCCCGTCTGAGTCCTTCTCTTGTACGTCAGGAATTCCATCACCATCAGCGTCTTCCTTATCGTCAGGAATGCCATCCCCATCATCATCATTATCCAACCGATCTGGAATACCATCTCCGTCTGTATCTTCATCTGCATCAGGGATACCGTCACCGTCGTCATCGTCGTCGAGGTAATCAGGAATTCCGTCGCCATCTGTATCTTTTTCCAATTCATCGGGTATACCATCTCCATCTGAGTCATGATCTTCGGAATCTGGAATCCCGTCATTATCGTCATCATCGTCAAGATAGTCAGGGATTCCATCTCCATCGGTATCAATTTGTTTAAAATCGGGAATTCCATCGCCATCAGCGTCTTCATCTTCCGTATCAGGAATACCGTCATTGTCGTCATCGTCATCAAGATAATCTGGAATTCCATCACCATCAGTGTCCTTTTCGAGATAGTCGGGTATTCCATCTCCATCATCGTCTTTATCCAGATGGTCTGGGATTCCATCGCCATCGTCGTCGTCGTCTAAATGATCGGCAATTCCGTCACCATCTGAATCTTTAAAACTACACTTATCTCCAAGACATTGGTTTGCTTCTTCCGTGTCTGGTATACCATCACCATCATCGTCTTCGTCTTCATTATCGGGAATTCCGTCGCCATCGTCATCGTCATCAAGATCGTCCGGGATTCCATCGCCATCGGTGTCTTTCTCATATATATCTGGAATACCGTCACCGTCATCATCGTCATCCTGGTCATCTGGAATACCATCATTATCGTCGTCATCATCTAGATAATCCGGAATACCATCACCATCGGTGTCCCTTGTTTTATCGATACCATCACCATCTGTTCCCCAGAAACCAAGGATCTTTCGTTTGCAGAAAGTGCATGTCTCCTGTAAAGTCAGAAAATCTATCATATAACATTTGTTTGAGACAGTATGGAATTTTATATGAAGAGGCACCTTTGATGGATCCAAGAAAAAGTCTTGGTGCCAATATGAAAAGTGTCTTTCAAACGTGTCTATTGAGTAGAAACACTATCGAGCTATGTACAAAAACGAATCAAAACAGTGGTCATATGACTAGCTTCATATACATGTATTGGACTCTAATAGAGTTGTGCAAACGGTATTTAAACTATAATGGGTGCAACTGTTTGAAGATAAATACATGAATATCGTATTATTATCATGCTTAACTACACATGCTTCAACAAAGTATCATGCTCAAAGATGCGAATTGTATACAAAGCATTGTATATGTGCTGTATGAAACAAGTGTTGGGTAAATTTATTGGTTATAAAACACATTTGAGAGCAGTAAAATATATTTGGGAAACAATTGAATGTTGGTGTGCATCGGATTAATTGATTCTAAAGTCAAGTTAGTCCGATGAAAATAGGAATTCTGATGACGACCCTTTGCATGTTCAAACAGGCATAGACTCGAAGACTAACATAACTTTAACCAACTTTTACACACAGACTGTCAGAATCGCGGTCACTCAGAAGACAGACATTCAGAAGGCTTATATCTGACATCCTTATAGAGAGAGTCAAGGAGATCGTGGGAGACATACAGAGAGGCAGGTCGGTGGCATTACGCTGCTAAGACAGTCCGTCGTATGTACATAGAAAGAAAAAAGGCAAAAAGGGGAGAAAAAGAAAAAGACTCGCAATGGCTGACACTTAGACAGAAAGACCAATAAACAGAGGGGATTACCTCACCTCTGTATAGCTCCAAGATGAGAGTCCGAACTGTAAGACCGCGCTTTCATATGTTCAATGTAGTTCACAGCAAATAAAGTCAAGAGTTGTTAAAGATTTGGCAACTTACAAGCATACCAAAATCGTTCAGGTTTATAATTGAAGCAATTCTATATTCTGATTTGGCCCTGCGATTGGCCAATCAGAAACTATTCGATCTGCATTCGCTTCTTAATAGACTGTTCGTTAAGCTTTAATACAAAGGATGAAATTGCTATCAAAATATTTACAATTCATCATATTGTAAAGAGATTTTTACTGAGATCAAATTCTCGAAAACTAAATAAGACCCCAAACCTGCACTACAACTTATAAATCCGTGTAAATCCGTGAGTCACATACTGTATTACATACAAGTAGCGTTTTCGCAATATTGCTTTAGGTCATTTGTTATCAGATCAAATACTCGAACCATTTTTACTTCTACCGTAACGCGAAAAAGTGAATTACATTGTCATGATAATACCTGCACTTGGTAGTTCTTTCATGTCAATGAAATACAGTGATGCCCGGTCCCACCATTATTTCCGGATTACCGAATCATCCGGACTAATGAAGCAGAACATGTTCTTATACACATAAAGTCATAAACGGTCTGTATGTACGTGTATAATTATAACCCTTTAGCAAACGCCAAATTTTCGACCATCCCAAATTGAAAGAGTTTGCAGACGAAATTTCAAAAAGTGATGAAATTCAAAAATAATCTTCTGATATGGCAGAAAACATTGTGGGAAAAGGAGAAATTGCTCGTCACGAGCAATTTCTCCTTTACCCACAATGTTTTCAAAAGTCGTCTGCAACAAACTGGTCAAATAATTCCGTTCCCTTACAATTTCGTTCGGATTGCGAAACATCCGGATAATCGGGGTCCGGATAAACGAGGCTTCACTGTAGATACATTCAAACTTGTTTTAAGCGACCAAGGACGCGTAATGGTGACGTGTAAAACAGCAAACGGTTTTATACAGTATATCATCCAAAAAGCTAGAACTTTCACAATTTTAGTGTAAATGACCGCAAGTATGGCTTAAAACTAACTGTTAGGAATTTCTTCATTGGATTTCTTTAAACGAACTATTCAACAAATTGTTCTCTGTGAATAGCAAAGGTTTAAAGTGTCACATTAACCAACCTCGTCACTAAATAATAATAAAAAATAAAACATTTCAGTTTATTTACTTTGAGACGTACTGTATTAAGACAGCCTTAGACATAGTGACCTTTCAAGCATTGCTTAAGAGCAGTCCTTCAAAACAATATGACTATTTAACAATTTATTTGAATTCGAGGAAATGAGGCACTTGTACGCAGGTAAGTGTGTGTCATGTTTCCAATCTTTAACAGAAGTTTTTTTTGTAGGATAAACCACATGAGTTGAACCTTTATCTTCCTGGAAATTATTTCATCTTTGACAAAAAATATTAATGGTTGGAAGTGTTTAATATATTTACATAAGAAAACAAATGGAGCAAATAAAAATACGTTTTCTTTTAAGTTAACTTACACTAGTTTTCACATACATTAGTACGCAATTACCCAATATCGATTCCAACGACTTTATTCATTATACAATATGTCAGTTGTTTATCTCTCAAAGCAGTTTAACAACATAAGGAATCAAAATTATTTTCCGAATACACACTTAGAAATAAACAATATACACCGGTTAATTGGTAATACCCAAATGAATTATGTTATTCATCAAACATAAGAAATCCCTCATACAGTAAAAAAAGTCACACTTATTCCAGGTAACGTTGTAAGAGATTACAACTAATTATTTTTAGAAAAGGAAAAAAGGCACAAATCAGGTTACACTAGTTTATCACAATAACTTAATAGGAATATCTCTTAATTCATTAGACCGAATTGACATGCGTCATTCGACGGGTTTAATCAAATAAATAGTTCATAGTTTCTTAGTTTCACGTTGAACTCTGGGTCTTGGGATCCTGGTTTTGAAATATGCCGTGAAGTCGGTAACTACTAAAAGTTGTTTATCCCTTTACCAAACGCCAAAGGTTAGACTGTCCCAAATTGAAAGAGTTTGCAGACGACATTTCAAAATGTGATTAATTTAAAGACAATCTTCTGATAAGTCAGAAAACATTATGGGAAAAGAAGAAATTGCTCGTTATGAGCAATTTCTCCTTTTCCAACAATGCTTTTTCAAAGTCGAATGCAACAAAAGGGTCATATGTCGTTATTGTTTGGTAATGGGTTAACAAATATACAGAATGATGAACTAGAAGGATATACATCATGTACAATGAACCTTCCATGGTCCCGGGATTTAACAACTCACAATCAACACTCTCATTTCTCATCACCAAATATGTATGAGAACACTTAAATTGCAAAAGGGTCCCGGATTCGATCCCGTTAGGCGAGGTGAAAATTGCCGGGAATAGCCCAAAACTCCGCGCGAGAACTGGATTAGTATCCTAGAAGCAGTCAATTACTAGAGTGAATCCAATTAGCTTCAAGCTTTCGTCGCAATCGATGTAAAGTAAATAGGTTTGGAATTAACTAAAGGGGGACTACTCACACGAGTTACAAGTCATTTTCAACACAATTCACTCTTTCCTATTCTTGTAGCATGATCATAATTCCGTGTGTTTGCTACGTGCTCTTTCATGTTGGAAAGATATAAGAAAACTCGTTAATGGGATGCATGAAATTTGAACACGCGTTGTTCGCTACACACAAATTCGGCCTCCGAGGGAAAATTCGTAAAACAATTGGACATTTCTTCTAGATGGTCCACCATCATCAATTCGAAAAAGTCTAACAGGCATACGACCATTAGATAAAAATCAGCCTCTTTCACATCGTGGTTTACTGTCTACCCATGGGTATTTATGATTACTCCTCTTCTTCCCTCAATTCCTCTGAAATTGTTAAACATAACTATTTACAACCAATCTTATTTTAAGCAACCACTCTTAAACAGTATGCGAAATGTCATGTAGTCTTTCTTAATACAGGACGCAAGTCATTCAGAAAGTTCATACTGGAGCTTGGTTAAATGACTGGCGTCCGTATCTAGCCGTTAGTTGTCCTGTACCATTATTCTGTCTCCTTGTATTATGATGGTCTCTTAGATAAATATTGACTGTAAGGCGAGATACTTAAGTCTGATACAGAAGTAAAGTATTACTTTTAGGCCAATCGAATTAAAATGTATCAACTAGAATCATTTTGAAAAAAATATTAAAGATGAACACTGACAATATCATACCTGTTTCTCTACCTCTGTTAAATCAGATAAAAATAGTTTCCTAAAATTTGATAAATTTGTCAAGCATTTACTCATCATCATTCTTGCTATCATGACTTTCAACACTATATGTGCATACACTCTCTTTGACATTGTCAAACATAAAATAAAACATGCCTAACTGGTTTATCATGATATCATTTTTCTGGTTTCAACCCTTAGAGTGCTGGATCAGACTTCATGCTTATTCAAACAGGTTAGATTCAGGCCAGTCGCCAAGTAAATTGACGGTTGATATGTGATCTAACCTGTTTGCTACTAGGAGTATCTTTCCTCAACAAAATTGAGCAGGTATCTAATGTTTTGGAAAGCAGACGACACATTTTAGAAAATTACCCAGCATTCAAAGGGTTAAGAAGTCAATGACAAATTCTTGAAATGAAAAAGTCTGTAACGTACCTCCTTTGTATCTGGAATTCCATCATTATCGTCATCTTGGTCGACATCGTCTGGTATACCATCGCCATCGCTGTCTGGTTCTTTGCTATCAGGAATGCCGTCGTTATCATCATCTTCGTCAAGGCTATCAGGAATTCCGTCACCGTCACTGTCTTGATAACCGTTATCATTGTCGTCATCTAAATGGTCTGAAAGTCCGTCGTTGTCATCATCGTCATCTACGTCATCTGGGATTCCATCGCCGTCGCTGTCAGGTTCAAGATGGTCGGCAATGCCATCATTGTCATCGTCACTGTCTCTAGTGTCTGGTATACCATCGTCATCGTCATCATAATCCAAAAAGTCTGGGATACCATCATTATCAGTATCTTTTACAAGGAAATCGAATATACCATCGTTATCATCATCATTATCAATATCATCTGGTATTCCATCACTGTCAAAGTCCCGTTCTTTGATATCCAATACACCGTCGTTATCGTCGTCTAAGTCATGAATATCGGGTATTCCGTCATTGTCGTCGTCAAAATCGTTTTTATCAGGAATACCGTCCCCATCTGTATCCTTTTCGAGATAATCCGGAACACCATCATTGTCATCATCGTTATCAATGTCATCTAAAATACCGTCATTATCGAAATCTCGTTCATGTTTGTCTTTTATACCATCGTTATCATCATCTTCATCATCGGCGTCGTTTATGCCATCGTTGTCGTCATCATCATCAAATTTATCTGGAATACCATCTCTATCTGTGTCTCTTTCAAGAAAGTCGAGAACACCGTCGTTATCGGCATCAGTGTCTATGTCGTCTATAATTCCGTCACCATCTGTGTCCTTTTCATTTAAATCGCTGATGCCATCATTGTCATCATCGTTATCTTCGGCATCAAGAATCCCATCATTATCATCATCGAGATCTTGATCATCTGGAATACCATCGCCGTCTGTGTCTTTTTCATTAGTATCTGGTACCCCATCATTGTCGTTATCGATATCTATAAAGTCGAGTATACCATCATTATCATCATCATTATCGCGATCGTCAATAATGCCATCCCCATCTCTGTCCAATTCTAAACTATCTGGGATTCCATCATTATCGTCATCATCGTCAATGTCATCAGATATCCCATCATTATCGTCATCATCATCGTTGTCATCTGGAACACCATCAGCATCGGTGTCTCTTTCAAGATGATCTGGTATACCGTCGTTGTCATCATCGGTATCAATATCATTAATGAGTCCATCATCATCGTGGTCTGGTTCATCTTTGTCATTAATACTGTCATTATCATCATCGTTATCAATGTTGTCCGGTATTCCATCGTTGTCATCATCGTTGTCTATGTCATCAGGTATACCTGTAAGAATATGCAAGATGAACTTCATTCAAAATGAAAAAAATAAAACTTCTATACAAGAATTGATGGAGATTTATCGTTTTTCGATAGATGCACTAACAAACGTTAAATACCTTTAGTACTTTCCTATCCGTGTTAAACTAGTTTGAAAATGAGTAAAAGGGAAAATAATTTCTTAAGTAACTAACATAAACGATAAAACTAACTCAAGGTTGCATACATTTAAGCAACCCTTACGTGCGTGTTGTGTTTTGAACTATATTTCACCAAACCAGATCAAGATTTCTTGCAGAGATATAACGATATTTGAAAGATTCAAACAGTGTAAAAATGTAGGTTATTTATTGCAAAAACAAAATAAATTTGTCTTAAATACATCTTTTCAATTAACGGTGAATCAAATCCTTCAAACGGTAAAATAAAGCAAATGAAATCGAGTTAAGATCCGAGAGCTTACCATCATTGTCTGTGTCTCGTTCAAGAACATCAGGCACGCCGTCATTATCGTTGTCATCGTCAAGATCATCAGGAATACCATCTTTGTCTTTATCATGCTCGTCCTTATCAGGTATACCATCATTATCGTCATCGTTATCATACATATCAATAATACCATCATTATCATCATCATTATCCAGTTGATCAGGAATACCGTCCTTGTCAGTATCGTTTTCTAAATGATCTGGTACACCATCATTATCATCATCTGTGTCAATGTCATCAATTATTCCATCGCCGTCACTATCGACCTCCTTGATATCGGGTATACCATCATTATCATCGTCATCATCGAGATGATCAGGAATCCCATCATTATCGTCATCATTGTCTTCAGCATCTAATATTCCATCTCTATCGGTATCTTTTTCGAGCTCGTCTGGAATGCCATCATTGTCATCATCATTATCGAGGTAATCAGGAACACCGTCATTATCTAAATCTTGTTCATATCTATCAAGTATGCCATCATTGTCATCGTCTGTATCGTAAACGTCTGCTATCCCATCATTATCATCATCATCATCTACATCATCACTTATTCCGTCGTTATCTGTATCAACTTCTAGATGGTCTGGAATTCCATCATTATCATCATCTACATCCAACCTATCCGGAATGCCATCGTTATCACTGTCTTTCTCTTTTGAATCAGATATACCGTTACCATAGTCATCATTATCCAATGCATCAATAATTACATCGTTATCGTCATCATTATCTTCATCATCAACTTTACCATCCCCATCTGAATCCCGTTCCATATGATCTGGTACTCCGTCATTATCATCATCATTATCTAAGTCGTCGGGTATACCATCTTTGTCACTATCTTTTTCATCAGTGTCGACTATACCGTCATTATCGTCATCGTTATCTTCAGCATCAGTTATCCCATCGTTGTCATCATCATTATCAAGATCATCGGGAATGCCATCGCCATCTGAGTCTTTTTCTAATGCATCCGGAATACCATCATTATCGCCATCTGTATCTAAATCATCTGGAATCCCATCATTGTCGATATCTGGTTCATTCACATCAGGAATTCCCTCATTATCATCATCTTTATCGAGATCATCAGGTATACCATCATTGTCATCATCATTGTCAAGATCATCAGGAACTCCATCTCTATCTGTATCAAGTTCCAAATGATCCGGAATTCCGTCATTATCATCATCCTTATCGAGATCATCAGGTATACCATCGTTATCATCATCATTGTCAAGATCATCAGGAACTCCATCTCCATCTGTATCAAGTTCCAAATGATCCGGAATTCCGTCATTATCATCATCCTTATCGAGATCATCAGGTACACCATCGTTATCATCATCATTGTCAAGATAATCAGGAACTCCATCTCCATCTGAATCAAGTTCCAAATGATCCGGAATTCCGTCATTATCATTATCCTTATCGAGATCATCAGGTATACCATCGTTATCATCATCATTGTCAAAATCATCAGGAACTCCATCTCCATCTGTATCTACTTCCAAATAATCCGGAATTCCATCATTATCATCGTCATTGTCCACGTCGTCAGGAATGCCGTCGTTATCAGCATCTGGTTCTTCAGTGTCTCTAATGCCATCGTTGTCGTCATCATTGTCTTTGTTATCTTCGATGCCATCTCCGTCGTCATCGTTATCGACATCATCCGGAACTCCATCTTGTTCTGTGTCTTTTTCGTAAAAGTCATGAATACCATCATTGTCAATATCTGTATCAATATCGTCGATGATTCCATCATTATCCATATCTAACTCATCTTTGTCACTTATTCCATCATTATCATCGTCATCATCAATGTTATCTGGAATACCGTCATTGTCATCATCATCGTCGTTTTTGTCAGGTATTCCATCACGATCAGAGTCCTTTTCCATGTAATCAAACACTCCATCGTTATCATCATCGATATCTTGTTCGTCAGGAATCTTATCCCCGTCGCTATCTTTCTCATCTTCATCTAGGATACCGTCATTATCATCATCTTTATCGCGCACATCCAGAATACCATCATTATCGTCGTCTAAATCCACGTCATCTGGCAATCCGTCGCCGTCAGTATCAAGCTCAAGATAGTCTGGGACACCGTCTCCATCGATATCGCCGTCTTTATCGTCCGGTATGCCATCTTTGTCCGTATCACGCTCTTTGTCATCAGTGATGCTATCGTTATCGTCATCGATGTCTTCGTCATCAGGTATTCCGTCATTGTCATCGTCGTTATCGAAATCATCCGGTATTCCGTAGTTGTCGGTGTCTCTCTCGTACCTGTCGGGTATTCCGTCATTATCATCGTCACCATCCATGTCATCAGGAATACCATCTTGGTCCCAATCCGGCTCGAATTTGTCAGGGACACCATCGTTATCGTCGTCATCATCCAGATGGTCTGGAATCCCATCATTATCGTCATCAGTATCATCTTGGTCTAGCACTCCGTCATTGTCAGTGTCTCTGTCTTCCCCAATGCCTTCATCATGGGTGCTCTCAAACCAGAGCAACTTTCGACCACAGCTTCCGCAAGTGTGCTGCAAGGTAAAACATAAGGCCTACAAAGATCTTGAAGTTTTCGACCTAAAGTACAAACCTCTTTTTATCCATGGCATAGATATTACACAAATCTATCGACTTAAACCTGCCTGGCAAGATAAACATGTATATAACATTATAGTACCGGAATCGAGTGCATGCTTAAGGAAACATGTTAGATCCAGGCCAGCCGCCAAGTAATTTGGCGGCTGGCCTGTGATCTAACCTGTTTGCTACTCTGATTATCATTCCTCATCAAAATAAAGAAGATATTTAAGGTTTTGGAAAGCAGACGAGACAACAATATATTCTTGGAAAATTACCCGGCATTCTAAGGGTTAATTAAATGTATTTAAATGTTGAATTGTACATGCGAACTAGGTTGTGGTAGTATGTACAAATCGAAAGCGGAGGAAGGACGGCCATTCAAATAAACGAAAGGCGGGAAAACGCAACTCTTGGTACATGTAAGGTTTGAAGTAGCACGCCATATATGTACGTTGCATATCTACAATATCACATAGTAGAGCCAGGATTTTCAGACGTTTTCCCGCCTCACGAAATTTGAAACGTGTGTAAATCCATCGATTCCCTCTCATGTGAATTCGTGACATGTCCAAAATGAAAGCAGCATCAGACGACAAAAACACCATCAGAAATATGGTTTATTTGTGAAATTGGATAGAAACCATTGTGACAAAAGTATAGGGTGCTCACGGGAAGCAATTTGTCCATTCGCCACAGTGTTTTCTTAATACTTCTGCTATAAATGAGAAAAGGTGAGCTAATGTTGATTAAGGAGTTAACCCGTAAAGTGCTGAACCGACTCCATGCTTTATGCATACATTTTGGATCCAGGCCAGCCGCCAGGTATATTGGTGTCTGGCCTGTGATCTAACCTGTTTGCTACTTTGAGTATCTCTCCTCATCAAAATTAAACAGATATTTTAGGTTTTGAAAGCAGACGACACAAAATTTATCTTAAGAAAATTACCCAGCATTCTAAAGGTTGTGCAATACAAGATTCAGGCGGATCGCAAAAAGGAATTAATGACTCACTGTCGGTCAGATGTATAAAGAGGTTGTGCCGATTTAGCACTAAAACACCCGAATAATTATTAGCTTTTTACGTGTTTCTTTATTTTTCAAAATGTAGAACAGTTTCTCCAACCTTATTACCGATTTACACAATCTGTTTACTCATTATACGATAAAGTTAGCGGCAAAAGACATCGATGAGTGTTAAACTGTAACAGTGTAAATTTATAATACAATGAAATCCCAATAAAAACATATCCGACACTGATTATTACTTTGTACTACGATATATGCATGTTTCTAGTTTGTTTCCGTTTAACTTGGTGAAGTGTACGAATCTAAAAGAGTGTCTTGTTATGTAAATGTTTCAATTAAATGTATTTGAAATTGACATGTTTACACCTCTCTAGCTTTGTTAGCCTAAATTAGCACTGGAACCGACTTCATGCTTATGCAAACAGGTTAGATCCAGGCCACCCGCCATGTAACATGGCGGCAGTCCTGTGACCTGACCTTTTTGCTACTCTGGGTATTTTTCCTCCACAAGATTTTGCAGATATTGAGGGTTTTGGAAAGCAGACTACCCAGCATTCTAAGGGTTAACGATTGTTTGTATCAATAAGTGCGTGTACATAAAATAATGATCTACGTCATGGGTGCTTTTTTGTGGACCAATAGAAAATGCGTCTGAATATAGAAAGGACTATGTGTTGAAACGCGGTAAATATCGTCCCGAATTAGCTTGGGTGTTGCTCATAAAAGGCATAACACCACTTATCCAAGTTCAGTGTGAAATTGCAGTTACTTACATAACATAACCAATGGAAAACTGAGTATTTTCTTGCGCCTTTATAAGTAAATGTACCTTATATCGAATACTGTTTTAAATCAGTTTTTCAATGTTGTTATTTTGTAATGTGCAAATGACTTTGTGTAACATTGCAAATAAAAGTACTGTATGTATTGTATGATTGATAAATACATTTATATAAAAAAAAAGTTGTATTTCCGCAAATTAAAGGAACAAAACATGAAAGTATATCATAAATACTAACCGCTAGGTCATGCTCAGCCAATCTGCGGTAGAGCTTGTCACCATGACTACCAAAACTGTCTTCTTCCGTGTTCGCGTTAATCCCGTGTTCTGATTGGTCAGTTTCTGGTTATTATCGTATAGCTGGCCAATCAGATGCTTTTGGATCCTGGTTATTCGGAACTAAGAGCTCAGTGCGATTGTATCAATGCCGGTGTTACTGTACAGTTTGGTCCAGCTATATTAGAACTTGGTTATCAATTGTAAATGTGCAGCTGTCTACTTTTAAGTTGTACATGCATTTGTCTTCAACGAACGCTTATATGAATTGGGCGTGTGACAAACGCCTGTGTCAACCCAACTACTGTCTGAGAATATTTCAGTTTAACAAATAAAGCAAACAAACAAATACATGCAGAGAAAATTAACTTAAAGGTAAGGCATTTTCTAATCTATAATGCGGTTTTCTCTTTTTATTTCAGTTTAAAAAAAGGAAATCATACCATTCTTCGATACACTGTGGTCGAATCTCATGACAAGATTTCAAAACAAACGTATGAAAATGTTTTGCTTGTGATTAAACTGATAGGTAAAACTAGACAGTGTAAGTTTGTCCAAAGGTGTAAATATGAGCTAATGGCCATATGATGATGCTTTTTAAGAAAATTTAATCTCAAGAACAACGGATTTTTACTTCTCTGTGGAAACTTTAGCAACAGAAACAAAGATATTCCCACTGCATGTTTACTACATGGAATTATAGGCCCTTAGCATTGCGACTCTCCTAACATTGTCTCGCCAAAAACACTCAAGTACAGAAACTCTTGTAGCGGTCCCGAAGGCGCCCATGAGTGAAAATGGCCGACTCGGAATGCATTTACTAGCCCATATAATGCTGGAACCGACTTCATGTTTATGCAAACAGGTTTTATCCAGACTAGCCGTTAAGTAAATTGGCTGCTGGCCTGTGATCTTACCTGTTTGCTACTCTGAGTATCTTCCCTCGTCAAAATTAAGCAGATATTTTAGGTTTGTGAGAGCAAGCGAAACAATTTTTTTTTTAGAAAATTACCCGCATTGCCCTCTAAGGGGTAATGTAGGGTAAAGAAGATAGTTAGGTAAAGAAGTTGTGTCTTAAGGTTTGGAAGTTGCGAATATTTCCAAGTTATGAAGTAAGGTATAGAAGTGGTAAGTTTGTACATTAACAGTAATGACATATATTGCCAAGGATCATGAAGGCAAGACAATTGAATCAACCTTTAATTAACCCTTTACCAAACGCCAAATTTTCGACCAGAGTCTTCTGCAACACAGTGATTTAATCAGTCTTTTTCTAAATTAAATCAATGAGTTATTTTGCCAAAACTTAAAAAAATCAATGGGTTTTTCTATAGAAAAATGATAAAAATGAATGAAAGCAATGAGTTCTTGGGTAATTTTATGAGATTTTTAGGGCCAAAAATTATCACTGTTAAATGACATTATTGTTTGGTAATGGATTAAGTCGATAGCACTGATTTATGGTATGATGACATGATGGGGGGTGGGGGGGGGGGGGAGATTGACTTATATCACAACACAAGACATGTAATTAGAAACAATATATTCATTTTATTTTGTCAACCATATTCCTTCACATAGCACTAAACATTCACCTTTTTTCACAGCATACCATTTCAGAATAGACCTACTACAGTTTGATAAATAATACCACAAAACATCTGTTTGAAATTTGAAAAAGTAGTCTGAAGGCAATAATTCCAAAGTTTTCATAACATTGTCTCTATACTTATTACACTATTATATGTTGACAAGAAACGTTTTTCCTTCTCAAAGGGTCACTAATGTGCAATTTAGAAAAAGTATGCACCCTCTCTTGTCAAAAATCCCCTTTATTCATCTTAAGCGTCCATTGAAGGACTAGGGGAAAATGGGCCGCGTCACGCAAAAAGGGGCACTCGGACATAAAAATAAACCGCTGACTCAGCTCTTCTTAGCGCTATTATTCCAGCATCTAGTAATGACAGTATCATTTGTATTTATTTAAAGGTAGAACTTGATGTCCTCTAAGATGGCAAACAGTGTAACCCCAGACCAGCCACCACGTCAGTGATGTGGGGGCTGGTCTGGGGCTACACTGTTTGCTATGTCTGAGTGACCCTTTTCCCATGACGTGACCCATTAATGTAGAGTCATCTCAATCAGACAACACTTTAATGATAAGAATTTACAAAGCTTTGCTTTTTCTATGTACAATGTTTAACTTTGAACATCATTGATGTGCAAGCTAGCAAACAATCTTCAGAAATAACAGCATGATATGTTGCAAACATAACTTATCTTTTTTCCTTAAACTATAGCCATGTTAAATGTCATGGTCATGTACAAAAGATTCAACATTAAAGTGCATTGAGGAATTATTCAAATTGATCCTATGCATAATGATACGGCAAAAATTAATAAGTGTATCCAAAATGCTCTTATACGATTTCATTCAACTAGTAACTTAAAAACAAATCGATTAACCAACTCTAATAAACACAAAACAAAATATAGTACGAATTTCCCTACACAAACCAAATCTTTTTTACAGCCAATTTGGGGAAGAAAATTTTTCAATTTAGTTGACCAAGTAAGCAGCTTACACACATTACAGACATCTCTGGGTCTACAGGCTATTTAGGAGAAACACATGATATGAGACCTGTAAAAATGAGATGGACTATTTACATAGATGCACAGAGATGAAATTGACAGCTAAATAAATGAATAACATTCTACGTAACGTTCACACCCCAACCCACCATCACATGAATGATACAAAATATATTGCAGGGGTGTGAAGGACCATCAAATTATAGTATAACTTTATTGGACCACTTTAAATAATTAGAAATCATTTAGTATTTTTCTTTCTCCATGATTTTTTATATCTTCTGGTAGCAAGAATAACACCATATTTAATTTTTCAATGCCCATCATGCATTTCTATTTTCAATAAACGTCACACTTGAATTCATTTATCAATACAAATGGAATGCAATGAATAGCAGTGCAAAATACCTTAATTATGTCTTACATCATGTAATATGCATGAAATTAAAGCTGATCAAACTGATGTTTATTTATTTTTGGTCCATTCTAAACACATATAAGTCAACACTTACAAATAAGGAAAACATTGTTTCAAAGATGACTTCAACTAACCATATCCGTTAACATATCAAAATATCGTAAGTTGTCTTTTACAGCGATTTGTTTGATTATGACACCAAAATCTATGATCATATGAAAAATTTGAACTCTCGAGATTCCACACAACTACATTCCAACATGATTAAAAGCTGGATATCTTACTTAATCTTTATCTCTATCAACCAGTCTTAATGATGCTTTATAAAAAGAAACAACCTTGCACTATTTTCACAAAAGAAAAAATTCTCCTTTTGCCAAAATATTGTCTAAAAGAAAACCAGAATCACTTCATTGAAGAAAAGAGGTTCTTAATTTCCTTTGGAAACTGCAGTATTATCTGCCACATATTGAAAATATTTGTCAACTGAGCATGAATTAAACAGTAATCCGTAAACGCATGTGATCTGGAGCATTCTCATTTCATTTATATGACAATTTGAAGAAATCTATATGCTGCTGCCGTTACAATTCATCATGCCCTTCTTCTTTCTGCAATGATATAAAGAGGAGATAATCAGTTCTAATGTCTTGTACCAAAGAATCGGAGCAGCTTTAGCCAATCGAGGATTCAATGCAAGATTATCGTAAGTGCTTCACAAAACGTGAAGCACTTACGATAGTCTTGCATGAAACCCTTGTTTCAGTGCAGCTTTAGCTAATTGAGGATTTAATGCAAGACTATCGTAAGTGCTTCACAAAACATGAAGCACTTACGATAGTCTTGCATGAAACCCTTAGTATGTCAAGTTATGCAAAAGACATACATTAATGCTGCTCTGATTTGTTGATACATCAGCATACAGAATTATCTCCCCTTGTACAACAGAGTCCACTTTGCCTGTTTGTGTCTAGATCGGTACATATTTGGTTTTGAGTTAAGAATGTGTTCAACAACGACATTCACCACACGATACTCATGGACTTGGATGATAAAGTGATTTTAATTTCAAACGAGGGATTTGATTTTCGCCAGCGCAATTATGTACAAGGTAGAAATGGTGGGATGATAAAACCATGCTTCAAACTTTTGTAAACAAAACAAGGTACAAAAATACAAGATGCGTTATTCACAAAAGGTAACCCAAAACTCTATTGCTCATTTCATGTCTATCTTCACTGCACTGTACATGCATTATTTAATCTCCAAACATTGCTTCGTACTATGAGTCAACCATGGTCTTATAGCGTATGGTCCTGAGTAAGTTTGTATGGTGTATTGTGCAAGAAACCCAAGCAAAAATGAACTTCCTATAGAGCACCTTGCAAATTCATTTCATGTAGGCCTTTTGGACATAAGGTTTAAACTCTCAAAAAGGTTTACTCTCCGATTTTCATGAAAAATATGGGTTTGTATTACTTACAAATCATGTAATACTACCGGTATAATTTGTGCCAAAGATTCTTTAAGTGCTTTAGTGTTGTAGTAGATTATATCTTGGTGTTATATTTGACAATATCTTCGTATTGTATTTGACATTATATTTGTCAATATCTTAGTATTTATATTCTTTGAATTTATTGAAATATTGTATTTGACAAAATCTTCATATACATACTATCATCACGTTGACCAGTGCACCTTTCAATGCTTCCTGGCATTCACCAGTACTAAGTTGAGGCTCTTAAGTGCCGAAAGACTCTCCAGTGGAACTATCTGTGCCAGTGGGGCTTGAAACTGGAACCCTAAATCAACAACCATAACAGTCACTAAGAACCCTGTTTAATGGTCTAAAACTAATTTTCCATAACACGTTTTATACATCATTTCTCAGCAAAAATGTTATGGAAGCAAGAATGTTCTAATTTTTTCAAAAAATGGGCTTTAAAGAATGAGTAGTACATACGATTTATAAAGGAATTTGGTGGTGGCAGAAGATCCCAATTGGGTGATGAACATTAGGTAAGCCAATTAGACATTATCTTATTCAAACTTTAACCATGAAGTGGAAGAATTTATTATCAATTATCTGATAACTGTGTACTCAGAGGTGATTTACATATTTTGTAATGACAAATTTCTTTTTAAATAGATCACTTGATTTTGTCACCATCTTTATCTCCTTTAGCTAAAATAGTCTTAACTTGTAAATCATATTCCTGCTAAAAATATATGTTCTCTGGGTAACTCTGAGTTTGTGTTATCTACGTTCTATCAAAGGGTCCCTCTATGGACATTGATAAAATATGTAAATAATAATCTACCATTCAATTAGAATTATTTCAAGACTGCATACATCACAGCTCTCTAATTCCTTGGTTGAAGTTGCAAGATGTTTGAATCTGTTAAAAATTTGTGAATCTGTTTAAAATTCCAAACTATTCCTTGGTTGACATTGTAAGATGTTTGAATCTGTTTTAAATTCAAGAATCTGTTTAAAATTCCAAACTAGATATTAATCATCCTATTCATAATTAGTTGCCTAATACATTTAACTCTTAAGTTAGTGCTATTTTTAACGGTTGACCCTGGCCCTGGTCACTCCTAATGAGCATAACTAAAACACACACAGGCAAAGCTCTGGTACAAGGGGTATGAATTAATCATATCAGCAAAGAAAATAAATTATAAACAGTGTTAATACAAACAAACATAATATCATAAACAGTTTTGCAAAAAAATATTTTGAATAAAAAATGTCAACAAATATACTAAAAGAAAATACTAAAAAACTGTTTTCCTTTACAAATTTATCCCTTTTGCTTGAACAGACCTAATGATTATACAAACAGATAAGATCCAGGCCAGCAGCCAAGTGAATTGGCATTTTGCCTGTGATCTAACATGTTTGCTACTTTGAGAATCTTACCTCATCAAAATTGAATGGTGTTTTAAGGGGCATCGACAGCTCATCAAAATTAAGCATATATTTAAGGTTTTGAAAAGCAGATGACACAAAAATCTTATTTTAGATAATTACCCAGCATTCTAAGAGTTAAGCAGAGAACATGAAAAACCATTTAAACAAAAGAAATTGTTTATAACAAACGGAATCTTCTTTTCTTCAAAAGTTTTATTCTGATTCTGAAATTAAACTTTTATTTGCAAAAAAAAATATCATTTGTGAGTGCTGTTTCTTTCAATTTGGACATTAAAATTCAAAATTTAAAAAAAAAATCATGGAATTGTGTACAAAAATTCATATCTGTAATCATTACAGTCATAGGTGTGCTGAGTGCATGAAAATAAAACAATAAAAACCTGCAATGGCATTGCAATTTGTACAGAACAAGTGCAAATAAGTGTTAACTTTATATTGTACATATGTAATCCATCTATATAAGTCTATGATGTGGAATTATATTCATACTATAAACATATTTGAATAAAAAATGTTTCGGAACATGCAGTAGGTGAAAAGAATGATTTATCAATCTTTTTTAACAGAAGCTATTGCTCATATAACATCAAGTACGTCTTTTCAAAACAATTGTAAGTAATACTTCAAATGTCTTCAATACATATAAATATATGCATGGTTAATCATATAATAAGTTTTTGATTGATTCATATGAATAGCTATCCTTAATAAGTGCCATTTGGATTTATTAAGTGCAAGACAAGTCTTAAATCTTTTTCAAGTAGGACTTAATACAGTCTAACCTTTGAAATGAACCATTCACTATTTATTCTTTACCACCAGCAAACAACATTGTTTTTTACTTGAAGCAGACAACTTCAGGAAAGCTTTGTAAACTTGTGAAAAAAACTTTCAGTTCTGCTGTTGTGATATAGATTGAAAAAGCACTGTGGCAAAAGGAGAAATTGCTTGTGACAAGCAATTTCTCCAATTTGCCACAATGTTTTTGAAAGTCATCTGCAGCAAGATGCAAAATTGCTGTTTTAGGTGTAAATGTGTTCAAGTCAAATTATGTTAAAATCCCAGTAACTTATAAACTACTAATTGAGTTGTTGTCCCATCCGAACTGTAAACCCAACCAGCTCTTGAATGCAGACCTGTAAAAAGGATGACTATGATGTGATAAACATATGTAGTTATGGGCTCACACAACTCTTACCTTCTCTTCTGAAGCATCTTCTTCATCATCTGCCTTCACTTCTTCTTCATCATCATCTGCGACTTCATCGTCACCGAAATCCGGTTCTTCCTCAACCTGGAGAAATAAATCCATTTACTGATTATAATTAGCCTTCGCATTTAAATTAAACTCAAGAATGGCCAAATCAAATTATCAGTTACATGTATATGTAATCACTGACTTTCTCCCATCAAAGTCACATCGACTTTATTTACTAAAAAGAATCAAACTTTGCAATGCGTGGAATAGAGATCTAAAAGACAAGAATTTAACTTATAACTTCAACTGCATCAGCTTGAGTTTCAAGTCCACCACATTGAACACCGAGCCAACAAAGGATCTTTCCAAACATTTTTATCCTTTCACAAGTGCCATTTTGGGATCGATAACTAGGTACCGTATAATATTTGTGATATCCTGCACTAACCATATAACACATGCACGTGACGAATCATGACGTCATATTTACATCATCCTCTACTCATTTTTTTCTTTTTTTCTCGTGTTTTATTATTACATATTGTTTGTTTGAAATACATAAAAGTAACAGAATAAATAGAATAGAAAGTTGGTGTCTTTGAATGGGAAAAGTTATCAGGCTCGGCTTCGAATTATTATCCGTTTCGCCTTCGGCTCACCGGATAATATTCCTAAGCCTTGCCCGATAACATTTCCGATTCACGACACCAACCATCTATTCTCTATATCTGGACTCCCAATGCAAGACGTTTGTTTAAAAGAAGCATGATTTACAAAAACCATTCATACCTTTGCATTTAGATCAACATCCATAGCATGCCGAAGCATCTTTTCTATCCTCGACGCGAAGGCCGCCGAATCAGAGACAGTGAAACCTGAACGTAATGTTGCCGTCTCAAACATCACCATGGCTAAATCTTTGGCAGTCTCATCCTCACCATTTGCCTGTAGACAGTATCAACCCATTACCAAACAATAACCACATTTAACCACTTTTATGCAGACATCTTTTGAAAACATTGTGGGAAAAGGAAAAATTGCTCATTACGAGCAATTTCTCCTTTACCCTTAATGTTTTCTGTCCTATCAGAAGATATTTTTTCAATCTGATCACATTTTGAAATGTCGTCTGTAAACTCTTTCAATTTATGACAGTCAAAAAGTTCGCCTGTAGACAGTATTAAAATAAAAGAACTGAAAGTCGGGCGTAGGATTTATTCCTTCCATAATTGTGTAAAATTCTTTCAACTTCACAAAGATTTGTTAATCCTTTGCTAAGATGTTTCTTAAGATACAAGGCATTATGTAAATGGGTGGCTGACCTGTGTTTCTAACCTTTTTGCTACTCTGAGTATCGTTCCTCATCAAAATTAAGCAGATGTTTAAAGTTTTGGAAAGGAGACAACACAAAAATCTATTTTTTAGAAAACTACCCAGCACTCTAAGGGTTAAGATCAATATCAGTCATATTCTTTAACAGTCTCACAAGCTGGTTTCAAACGAAGCAATAAAACTACTTACCTCTACTTTAGCCTTTAATTCTTTGATAAGTGGATGACGTGGGTTGATTTCTAATGTCTTTTTCTGATTGGCATAATAACTGAAAACAAAATCAACACACTACTTGAATCTCTAAACAAATATCTCCTTTCCAATTATCATTTGTCTAGTGACAGTCTAATGATATTACACTTAGTCATTAATGAGTTTTCTCATGTTTATAAATTCCAGTGAAATGGTTGCTAGCATTTCAAAAAACCAACGTTAGTCATAAAGGTTGAGACCAAATTATTGAATGTCAATCAGGAATCATTTTTTCTAGGTCAGAGAGAGTGGTTACAGTAATAAACTTGGCACTTACTTCTGTGATGGGTCTCCGGCCTTGGCGTATGCCTGGGATTTCATGATCCTCTCCATATTACCAGACCAGCCAAACTGGCTGGCAACCAGAGCACATGGGGAATCTGTCAGACGCTCAGAAACAGTCGCCTTCTCAATCTGTAAATGAATGCATGGTATTTTAGAAATTGTGTTGTATCTTTTATTCATACAATAGATATCTTTTCCTTTGATTAGAACTGGCAATTAAATCAATATTTCAGACACTGAGGGCAAAAACAAATGGTTAAGTTTCTTTTGTTCATGTCATTGTCATTTCAGGCAATTAACCAATTGAGTAAGTAAGAATCTACATGAAAAGACATACAAGAACACACTCCACACTCTATGAATATTAAGTTTAAAAAATACAAAAAATATTAAAAACTATTTCCAGATTGCAATTTTCTTTGTCCTTTATAGCATCTCAGTAATAAGTCTCATTTAAAGGTTTAGAAATTAAATATATAAAATAGTACCTTACCAGCTCAGCTGTAACTAAGTTATAAGTCTCTTATAAAGGTTTATAAAACTGAATAAAAGCAAACGGTACCTTATCAGCTAAGGCTGATTCTTTCATCCACTTCAATAAAGGCTCAAAGTCCTTTTCTTGCTGCTCCTTGTATTCTTTGGCCTTCTCTGATTGGTCGATTTTGACTCCCTCCTTGGCCACATTCTGGAACTTTTTCCCATCAAACTCTGGCAGTGATTGGATACAGTATTCATCCACGGGCTCGGTCAGGTATAGCACCTCATAACCTTTCTTCAACAGTCTCTCTACAAACGGGGATTGCTCAACCTGAGAAAAACAGAAGGGCATCATGATTTATCTATTTAGGGTTTTACATTATTATCAACAGTATTTCAGTTATAGTGTTATGCCCACAACATGCCTGCTATTCTGGGTGTACAGCCCAGCCAGAAATTATTTTTCTAGGCCCAGTTCAAAGGTCTTTCGCTGATTACTCAGATGGTTTGTTCCTAATTTCTTCAATCTGCAAGGTAGGCCATCTTTACATCCAGGCTTTATGGTGATAGTCTTAATCAATCAGATGCATAATAATCGTCTTCTAATTGTGTTAAATATAAGCATCTCAAAGACAATGATCTTGACAGAAAAATCAGAGAGGTGCCTTTGAGATGATAGAGTCTGAACTAATCAACACATAGTTTCTCAAGTCTTCTACTGAGGATGCATCAAACTGCTCACAGTGATCTCCCTTTTGGGGGTTGATCACTGCCATCACAAATGTCACATGACCACCTACTTAGAAACGAAAATGACGTTAAAAGATGGCGGCGAAACTAAACAATTGTAATCCATTTGTGCTTTATTTATAAACAAAACCAAATTTCTTTTCAATTTAACTGGTCAGAAATCAATAAAACAAAACATTGTTTCTAAATTAACTAAGATATCCAGCAATCTCTTGACACAACAGCATCATTTGAATTTCATCCATATCTGGATGAAAATCTTGTGGTGGCAGTGATCGATGCAGCGTAGCAAGGGGAGATTACTGCGAGGAGTTTGAGGATGCATCCATCAAAATGAGTTACATATACCTGTATATATATATATATATATATCATAAATAAAGTGTATACCTCAGCTCTGCTGGTTCCAGCGATAAAATAGATGGTTTCCTGTTTCTCTTTCATCCGTTCCACATAGTCTGCTAGTTTGGTTTGCTCTGTGTCAGAGTTGGAAGAGAAGAATCGGAGCAGTTTAGCCAACCTGGTTCTGTTGGAATGGTCCTCAATCACTCCAAGTTTAATACTGAAAGGAAAATATGTTTTTTTTCCTTATCTCTTGTTGGTTTGACGTTGTCAGGGGTTTCAATAATATTTGTAGTAGGAGGGTGATTTGGAAAGTAGGCAGGGGTTTTGGGGGACTTCATCAGTATATTTATCATAAAACTGAGCAAAGTAGCCATGGTTTCTGGTCCAAGTAGCAGGGGGGAATCCCCAGCTCTTAATGAAACCTCTACATTGTGTCATCTCTATTTCAGTACGGTTGCAATGCCTGGCTCACAATGCGTGAGAAAGATGGTAAAACCATCAACATTTTTCAAGTCAACCAAAGACTACCTCTTCAAATGACTTTTTGGTCGGCTCAAATAAAACAAAAATTATGAAGTCATATTAAGAAGTAGTCAACACACCTATTTTTTTGGGGGTGTTTGCTTCATTGGCCCTCCTCAAATCAAAGTTGGACTCTTACGCCAAAAATGAATGACAACCCTGCATATTAATTGTACTATTTTACAATAAGAGGAGGTATTCCAAACACTTACTTTGTGCTGTACTCCTTCCAGAATTTCTCAAACTCGTCTTTCTCAATCTTGTTGATCATGTCAAGTGTCTTCCTCACAAGCTTCTTCTTAATGACCTTCAGAAGTTTATGCTGTTGCAATGTTTCTCGGGACACATTCAATGGAAGATCATCAGAGTCAACAATTCCTCGAACAAAAGACAGGTACTTCGGCATCATATCTTCGAAATCCTCTGTGATGAAGACTCGTCGGACGTACATCTGGAATTTCAAAGGTGTTTCAATGACTTGTTTGTTTGTGTAGGGTTAAATGCAGTAAAAATAAGATAATATTTGAATTATGATACAGATTTACTGGAGACACCAGTACTGAAATAGGCTTTGAAGCGAGACTTTTGCTTTTGTCATTTATTTATATTCATTATATTTCAATTTCTAACAACAAAACATGCATGAGCCTTCCTGCCCCCAGCCCTATCCCTGAAAAAGTCACCATGATAAAACGGATTAATCGCCCTAAATAATGTTAAACCCTTAACAAATCTACCTTAATTCCCTCAATCTTCTTGCCATAGTTCTGGAACATGTCGTGGGGGGATGATTTGGGGACAAACAGGATAGACTTGAAGGTGACCTCTCCCTCCGCGGTAAAGTGGATCTTTGTGAGGGGCTCATCCGAGGCCTTAGTGAGGGACTTGTAAAACTCATTGTACTCCTTATCTTCTACCTCAGCTGGTCTGAAATAGGGATTAGACACATGAAAAATTTGTGGAGTATCAAATACAGCATCTCTTTCTTAACATTGGTGAGAAGTTACTGTGAATTAAGGAGAAATCTCTTTATGTGTCGGTGATTTGTTTTAACATAGAATGGACAACACTCTTAATCTTCAATTTCTGCTAACAGCCAGTCTTAGATATTGATTAATCTAATAAATCATTCCTTCATAGGGATTTTTGTGACGACCTGATTCTTGTTCGGAACAGCAGATGATTATTATCAAGTTCTATATTCTTACCACTTAGCAAAAAAGGACCCATTGCACATAAACAAAACCAAAAAAAGATAAAACATGTGCAAGTTCTTCAATTATCAATAAAGTCCACTCACTTTCTGGTCCACAGGGGTTTCATATCATTGACAAGCACCCAGTCCCAGATGGTCTTGGTGACTTTTTTAGTTTTTGGTTTGTCGTCGTCCTTCTCCTCCTCCACCTCGGCCTCGTCATCATCCTCGTCGTCTTTCTTCTCCTCGTCCTTCGCGGCTTCCTCCTCCTCTTCATCAATGGGTTCCTCGACTTCCTCAGTCTGGAGTAGAAAAGGATGAGAGCATTCAATTGGGGTTTGTACAATTAGTTCAATATATCTCACTTATCCCTTAGAATGCTGGGTTATTTTTTTTTTGTTAAAATAGATTGTGGTGTCGTTTCCTTTCCAAAACATTAAATATCTACTCAATTTTAATGTGGAAAGATACCCAGAGTAGCAAACAGCTTAGATCACAGGCCAGCTGCCGATGTACTTGGCAGCTGGCCTGGATCTAACCCTTTTGCATCAGCATGAAGTTAGTTCCAGCACTATAAGGTTTAAGGTGCACTTGACAGCTAAGGTCATTTAGAATGCATTATGATGATGTGCATAAATGTACATTGAATTATTTACAGGCTAAAATGGTATTTGGTTTTAGACAAATAACGAAATTTGTACTGAATGAACAATAGTCAATGAGTTAATGGATGGTTATTAACCGTTAATGTATTGATATACAATTACTTTAAAAGAGCAAGGAAACACAATTTATTGTAAATTCCAATCTTTTTAAGAAAGGAAAGAATTAATTCTTTTCTGATAGCCTCAAAAAGTTCCTTGACCTGAAGAGGATTGACGTTAAAATATTTTGAACAAACTCTATGGGTCCATCTGTAGTCTTACCTTGCTCTCCCAGAGGTAGATGTTGAAGGTGATAAACTGGCTGTATTTCTGGACCAAGTTCTTCAGGGAGTTCTCCTCCAAGAAATCATGGGCCTCTTCCTTCAAGTGAAGACTGTAAAGGAAGAAAAAAAACATGTTTACTTGTTTGTATGGTGTTTTACGCTGTATCAAAAAGTTTTCAATTATTAGCTTTCCTAAATCCATCAGTACTAGGGTAGGGCTCTGAAGTGACTTACCAAAGCTCAGATATTTACTCAATTTCTTTTTCAATTTATACTTCATGCTCATGTCTGAATCACAATAATTTGTACTCCAATGGCACCAAATGTTTTATTCAACTGTAAAATCATGCCCTTCAGTACTCTTTCTTTATATAATGAACAGTTTTCTAATGAATGGTCAAAGCAAGAAATTAGTTCAGGGAGCTAAGTCCTCACTCGTTATGAAATCTTTTCAAAAAGGCCAGTATACCCTTGAAGAAATCGAAGAATGAAGAATAGAGAGTACATTAAACAAATCAGAAGGAAATTGACTGGGTTATGAGTATTACTGCAATTTAAGAAAAAACTGACCTGATTGTTGTGCCACGTCCTAGCGTGTTGCCACGTGGGTCTTTCGAAACACTGAAAGATGCAGAATCTGATTCCCACACATATTGGTCATCGTCATTATGTTTGGATGTAACAATTACACGGTCAGCCACTGCAATATAACAGAACATACCAAATAACACATGATTGGAGCAACAATACTTTGTGGGTTCACTGCAATACTATAGTAAGTGCTTCACAAACATGAAGCACTTACTATGGTAATGCAATGAACCCTCGACTAGTTTGAACATAAGATATTTATATATTTGAAAACAACAATTATCATTAGAAATGTGAAATCAATTTAAAACTCTTTTACACATCTTAGATGACACTCCTCTGCGCCTGCTCAGATAGAACATTATCCTATAACCTTCGTTTCACAATTCAATATAAGGGGTCAAAATCCCCCGAAATAAGCATATATCAAGCGGTCTAGGGGAAAAAACCCCTTGCCACATGTTACCATCATACAACAACAATAAAAAACCTACCCAGGAATGAAGAATAGAATCCCACACCAAATTGACCAATCAGATCTGTCATTTCTGTCTGCGATGCGGCTTCGCCCAGTTTGGTGAGGAACTCGCTGGTTCCAGACTTGGCGATGGTACCCAGGTTATTGACAAGGTCCTGTTTAGTCATACCGATACCTGTATCTGTCACATGTAAAACGTGGTTGTCCTTGTCCGCCTGAAATGTAGAAGATTGATGAGATGACAATCTAAAGGTTTGGTGGCACACTAGAGCAAGTTCCCAAAAAAGTGAGACTTATCCTGTAACCAGGACAATTTACAGACCAAGATTGCGTGATCACTGCATGCATCTGTCAGTATTGATTTCTGTTTTTTTTCACTTTTTTGTGTGTTTTATTTTCATTTCTTGTTTGTTTATCTAAAACCATATAGGTAACAGGATAAATAGTGTGTGTCTTTGAATAGGAAATGTTACTAGCTCGGCTTTGGATTATTATCCAATTCTTTTATAGCGTTTTTTTCATATAGATTGATAAGGTAATAAGGGGAAAAAATCATACAGGTTTTTCTTAAGGGGAAAGCAAAACCCTGATGTTAACTCATTTATAAGGGGAAAATACATGATTTTAAAGAAAATTGAGGGTCTCTACTATTTAGAGAAAACAGCTTTGATTACAAACAGTTTCTACTTTTGCCTAAGTGATTTCTTTGATACTCCTTATGTAGAAGGTGCATAAAAGTAGGTGAACATTAATTAATGGGATAATCAGACACGCCACTCATATCAGGACTGGCCATTAATGACATATCAATAGGCTGTCTGCAGCTCAAGAATCAACAACAAATTCCCAATCAACAACAAAAACCTCCAGACAATCTTATAAACAATCTATCCCATGGAAAAATAAGCTCAAAATGCATGATACAAAAAACTTTAATGTAATCATTCCACGAATGAAAGATCTTTTTTTTTTACAATTATGGGAACAATTTATTTCATCACAATGATTTCAGGAGTAAAGTTTCTGATATATATCATCAGATGCATTATACACCTGAGTATAAGTGTTCTGTAGCATAAAACTATAAGGGAAAGAGTTTTCGCGGCATGTGTTGGCAATCAACCAGTGAATGTGCTAATTCAGGCACCACTGTGTATAGGCCGACACCATTGGTATGGAACTAACCAGGGAGTCCAGATAAATAGGCATATTTCCCGTGTCAACTTCTTTATTCTTATACCACCTGCAGACATGTTTTACTTGAAGCAGACTTTAGAAAAGCTTTGTAACTATGTGAAAAACCTTTCAGTTCTACTGTTGTGATATGTGAAAAGATTGAAAAAGCATTTTGGCAAAAGGAGAAATTGCTTGTTACAAGCAATTTCTCCTTTAGCTACGATGCTTTTTGAAAGTCATCTGCTGAAAGACACAAAAAAGTGTTAGATGTTAATGAGTTAAGTAATCTCTTACTCATATGTTCAGAAGCTTGTGCTCATTTATCTATCTGGGTTTCAAATTACATCAATACTATTTCCATCATGATTCGATGCCCGACTCTTAATGATGGAGAAATTATGAGCAATTCATCATTTTGCCACAACAGTTTTTATCCAATATCTATTAAAATATTTTGTATGTTATGTTTATTCCTCTGCTGTTCCTTTCAATTTAGACAGAGCTCAAATTTCTACTATGGGAGAATGGGATATCTTTCTATCAGCAGTCTCATCAAAGGTAGGATGCATGATGCACGATGATAGATATCCGCCTCACGCAAAAAAGGGAAATGTCATGGAATTATATCCAAGTCTGATCAAGTAAACCAAAATATGTCACTCTGTAGTCTAACACCTGTATCTCCTTCATTTAGAGAGTATCTCATTGTCAGATATAAACATAACTTTTCTTCTGTGTTTGAATGCTGTGTCAACGATTTTTCAGTTATTATTATATTGCTGCATTTTAGGGTTCACCAGTCTCTAACCAAAGAAAACTCCAACAACCAGCAACTTTGGTGGGAATCAAGCCTGGAACCCAGATTTAACAAGTCAACAACCTAAACCACTGGGCCACACAAAACCTCTTGATTGTTTATATGGGTTTAAAGCAATGTCAAAATATCTATAGTAAAGTAACAGCTTTCCTTGATTAACAAGCATTAGGCTAGGCTTTGAAGTGTGTTGCCAAAAAATACTCCAACAAAGCCAAAGGGACCTGTGGGGCATGAACCCAAGAGCCTCCAAGTTGAAAGACTGCTAACTTGACCACTTGGCATCACATGACTAAAGGTTCAAATGAGATATTGTCTGTTAATCAATTCAAACATGTGTGATGCGCCACTTGGCGAGGGCCAAGAAGTGTCCTGCTAAAGGGCACTCCTGTGAATCCAGAGGTTATGGTGAGGTCTGAACCTGGTACCTGCTTATGTAACTTCCTGCTTATGTAAACAGGTTAGATCCAGGTCAGCAGCCAAGTAAATTGGTGGCTGGCCTCTGATCTAACCTGTACTCTGAGTATCTTTTCCCATCAAAATTAAGCATATATTTAAGGTTTTGGAAAGCAGACAACATAAAAAATTACTTTTAGAAAATTACCTAGCATTCTAAGGGTTAATCGCTGGGCCATGCAGGACCTCATCAAAACCTTTAAATACCCCTCCATGCACAACACAGGTCACTTCTTCCTATGCCATTATGTGTAGATAATTGATAACACACCTTGGGTATGCACATAGTATGTAATTGATTAATGTGACCAGAAATTGGCACATTATAAAACAGGAGCAGAAAGATGAGAAGCTTGCAACTGTAGTTAAGGTAGAATACTCATAATCCACCATTTGGAAAAAAACTGTTTCGTCAGAGTACTTCAGTCGTACTTGCTATTCAATCAGGGCCGGAACACATTGATAAAAGCAAAAATTTCCGGCACGACCGATTTATACCAAGCATGATTGAACTAATCCGACGAGAGAATGAGTCTCAAAAAAGGCGCATTCTGGGTATTCTACCTTAAGCATCTTTTGCAAAAGATAGGAGATTTGTTGTTTCATTCTGTTGGTAGTTTAATGCCAGTTAAACAATTGACTATTGGAAAAACCCTGCCGATGTTTGTTGAATGATATTCAACAATATAAAGGTTCGATAAACTTGTATATCCTTCACAAGATAGGACACCTTTCAGTTGGCTGGTTCAAGATCAAGAAGAATGGCTTACCTTAATTTTCACACTGAGTTCTTCTGTAGCTGCCAAGGCTTCTTTGTCTGTTAAAGAGAGGAATCGGATCTTGTCCAGGGCATCAGAGGCATTGGAGATCAACTCCCTCAAGAAAATCTGAAAATATAAACAATGTGATAGGTTTTGCATAACATGTTTTTTTTGTTATATAGCAATATCAAGCAAATAGACTATCAACAAAATCCCTGTTTCTGAACCGGCTTTCTTGGTTGTTTTTTACTTAACAACTTGAGGGAACCGAGACATATGGTCTTTCCTCGTTTTAAAGTGTAATTTAATTGACAAGGCTTCCAAAACCGTTATTCATTCGCATTGCCAGATTCTCATCAAGGTCAAGTCATTACAACATTTATTTTCATTTTATTGATTTTCTTTCTTTATTTTAGGAAGAGATAGGGTTCAATTCAAGACTTCAATGTTAAAATGTAGTCTTTCACTGTTGAGAAGAACTTGCTATAGGCTTGTAATGAACAAACACAATCTTGCATAATTACCTCCTTATTCTTGTAGAGTGAATTGATGATGAGTTTCATCATTCTGTCCACCTCAGCTTGAAAGACGTGTTTTTCCGCTTTGTCTCGTAACTCTTTCATCTGGGCAACGTTCAGTCCATCCAGTTTGATGGCTTCTTCCTCCCTGAAAAGAGAAAAATATTTGATCAATATATGAGAAATATTTTCTGTGCTAACTTCTTTGTATAATATGTCAACAATTGTCAGTTCTGTGAAGCAATTTCCAGATACTCTAGTATTGGGGTGGGGCTCTGAAATGACTTTCCAAAGGTTGATCCGGCAAAACCAGAGGTGTTGTTATGGGTCAAACCCTGAGACCTCAAGTGTTAAGTCCACCAACCAAACCACTTGGCCATTCAGGACCTTAATTTGTTTTTTGCAACTTTGCCTCAACTTCATCTACATATGACAAACATCTGATCTCCTGTTCTCACTTCTTTGTTTAATATGTGTTAGACGCTGTGTTAACCATTTCTTAGTTATAGTAAATCTTCTCTTGATTAACCAGTATTAGGCTAGGGCTTTGAAATGTTTTGCAAAGGACACTCCCACAAAACCAGAGGTACCTGTTGGGCATAAACCTATGACCCCTGAGTTTTAAGACTGCCACCGTTTGGCGTTACAATTGGGCATCCCTTAACTCTCGATTGTGATGTTTATAAGAATTATCTCCCCTATTCCATCCAAGTGATTTGTATTAAAAGAGTGGGTTTTTTTTCTTCAAAAACTGAAAGCATTCAAGTCGTTTCACATCAACAGTGATATTTTTCTACATTATATCAATGGTTTTTTTTTTACCAAAACTTAAAAACCAATGGGTTTTTCTAGTGAAAAATGATTAAAATGAATGAAAGTAATGAGTTTTTTGGAAATTTTATGAGATTTTTTGGGCCAAAAATTATCACTGCATCAAGTCGTTTCACATCGCAAGAGTTATTTTGCAATGGCTGGCTCATAATGATGGAGGATGACCCTAATCATGATTACACATAAGGACAAGCAGGGAAGATCTGTAAGTGAACAACCAGAGGCTGCCTCTTGTGAAAGCACATTATGCTGTAACCAGGATTTGTACATGCTGAGAGGGACCATGTGATTTCTATTTCTATGTGTATTAAAGATCAAATACATACCCTAACTCAACAGTTCATGGTTTAACCCTTTCCCAAACAATAACGACATTTGACCACTTCATTGCAGACGACTTTAGAAAACATTGTGGTAAAAGGAGAAATTGCTCGTAACAAGCAATTTTTCCATTCCCACAAGGTTTTCTGTCCTATCAGAAGATTATTTTCCGATATCATCACCTTTTAATATGTCTTCTGCAAACTCTTTCAATTTGAGACAGTCGAAAATGTGTTGTTTGGGAAAGGGTTAACTAATATCAAAAATGAGTTATTGAGGGTTCAGTGCAAGACTACAGTAAGTCCTTCATATATCTCTCTGAGGCTTAGTGGTTAGAGAACAGAACTTGAATCATATGGCCCCTCTCTGCATGGGTTCAAATCATGGTAGCAGCAGGTTTTAACTTTCATGAGTATCCAGACTAAAAAGTTAAAAGTGTATGGTTCTACATATCTTGACCAACCCTATCTGCAGCTATGTTAGGGTCTTACTTAACCCTTTACCAAAAGCCAAACTTTTGATTGTCCCAAATTGAAAGAGCTTTGCAGACGACATTTCAAAATGTGATGAAATTGAAAAATAATCATCTGATAGGGCAGAAAAACATTGTTGAAAAAGGAGAAATTGCTCATTAGGATAAAAAGTTGAGATGGTCTAAAACCTAGATAGACACTCTTACAACCAGGTAAAGACGAAGTAGACAAGCAAAATAAATCATGTGATAAGGAGAAATCCATGAAGGCCACGAGAGCATTATCTGAGAGCATTTTCGTGTTATGCCATACTCATTTCAAGATTCCATGTAAACCACCAGGTAAAACCCAGGGTAGTTAAGGAAGGGGGTATGGTATACAGGCACCTCTATAGGTAATACAGCCAAAACATACAATGTACTTCACGCTGCACACCTGTCAGCCCTATTTACCCTGTAGCATAGATCTTGGCAGGCAGAGTGAGGGGGTAGTCCTGTACATGCAGAGAAAAGATCAAGATAAATTCTGGGTACAGTAACAGACACCATGCAGAGCTCTAGATAAAAGGTGTGCTCATGTGAAGAATTGAAGAACTGCTTAGTTCATGAACTTCATGAAGAGACATGAATAAAAATGGCTATTTACGAACACAAAATTGTTATTAGAAGTGGGTCCTACACACAGAGAAAAGATCCAGATATATTCTTGGTACAGACAACATACTGAATTCAAGATAAAAGATGTTTTCATGTGATGAATAAAAAAAAAATGTAAATAAGGTAAAAACATGCCAAAAGAAAAGGGCTAATGATGCATTCCCGTATTATTAACTAAACAATTATGCTTTCTTGTCACCCAAATACACTTCACTGCAGGTGATACAGCAGAAAGGAAGAATAAAATAAAACAAAACAAAATTGTATCTAAATCCAACATTTGCTATTGATTGTTTTAAGATGTGGTGCTTACATCATTTGCATGGCTGAGTGTTGCATTTTATATAGATTACAGATAAGAAATCCCCCCAAGGAATGATTCAGGGACAAGAATGTGCATCTTTGCCATCACAATTTCATGAAGGTTTTTTTTACAATACTACTTTAACCCAATCCTTCATAGTTCACAGGTTCAATGCTCATGGGTGAAAGTTGAAGAATTTCAAAAACCTGAAAACTAGTTCATTATCCTGAAAAGACATGTTTGCTATCTCATTATATAGGGACAAAATGACTCAAAAACCTGAAATTCAGGAATAATCCTGAACACTTTCACCCATGAATGCAAGAGTATAATTATAGTGCTGGAACCAACTTCATTCTTATGCAAACAAGTTAGATCACAGGCCAGCCGCCAAGTAAATAGCTGCTCTGAGTATCTTCCTTCATCAAAATAATGCAGATATATTAGGTTTTGGAAAGCAGACAAAACAAAAATCTATATAATTTTTAGAAAAACTACCCAGCATTCTAAGAGTTTATAAACTTCAAATTTGTGAAGTATTTACTACATAGTTTTTAATTGAATTCTCCAAAAAGGATAGTGTGACAGGTCCATATTATAAGCAACAGCATAAGATAAAATTGAATAGAATATGAAAAACAAAAGTATTTGTGGTTGTGGGTAGAAACCATTGTGGGAAAAAAAGAGAGAAAATGGTCATAATGAGGATACTGTCCCTTTGTCAGATTGGTTTAGAAAAAATCTCATGAATTCTATCTCAGGATGATGTGAATGTCTTTCACAAAGGTGAAGGACTTATGATAACTACAACAGAACCACCAGACATACCATCAACATGGAAAGTATATAGTATAAAGTGCTCTCTCCTTCATCAAAAATAAACATGGAAAGTCCAACCAGCTAGTGTTTACAGACTATTTTGTATACAACTCTACCCCAACTCTTGCAATTGATGTCAAAATCAAGTACCAATGTGTAGTACAGTAGTTCAGAGGTAAAGTGATAGCCTCTGGAAACAAGGGGTGAGGGTTTGATTCCTATCACTAGCAGCATCCATTGTGCAATTTTTAGTTCATCCAAATTTGATGTTTGTACTGGTTATGTATCCATGTTGTGGAATCAAGAGATTAATCAAAGTTGGAAGATTTTTTCCATAATAGCCTTTTAGGAGTAAAATAAATAAGTTTAAACTAAGGTTGCATAAATATACATCAAACACAGCATAGCATTAGCTTATTTATGGAGAAAAAACCCTTGTTTGATGTAACATGAAGATGATTCTCCATTTGTCACACTATTTCTAAAAGATATATTTAACACCAAGGCAGTAAAGGGTGTCTGTAAGGGTAACCAGTGAAAAGTAAACCAACACCTTCAAGATATCTGCAGAAGCCAACTTAAAAGGAATCCCCTCAACACCAAAATACTTTCTCTAACAGATACAAAGCTCTTTGGTAATAAATAGCTCAAAATGAGAGCCATTATTGCAGTAAAGGATTAGATCAACAATTTGATCCTTTTCCTCTTTGATCAAAAAAGGTTACAGATGGTAAAAAAGTATATAAATATAATATATGCAGTGAAGCCTCTTTTATCCGGACCCTGATTATCCGAATGTCTCGCAATCCGAACGAAATTGTAAGGGAACGGAATTATTTGACCAGTTTGTTGCAGACAACTTTTGAAAACATTGTGGGAAATGGAGAAATTGCTCGTGACGAGCAATTTCTCCTTTTCCCACAATGTTTTCTGCTATATCAGAAGATTATTTTTAAATTTCATCACATTTTGAAATGTCGTCTGCAAACTCTTTCAATTTGGGACTGTCGACAATTTGGCGTTTGCTAAAGTGTTATAAGTATACATATGCATACAGACCGTTTATGTCTTTAAGTGTACAAGAACATGCTCTACTTCAATAGTCCGGATGAATCAGTAATCCGGACATTTTGTTGGGAACGAACGTGTTCTGATTAAAGAGAAATCACTGTATAAAAAAAAAACCTACAGGGCTAAGAGAATTGATTTACAACTATAATTAATCAACAGGTAAATGGCATTTCAGTTATATTGCTATTACAAATTCATAACTACTTAGAGTAGAAAAACAGAGGGGTCTAAATAAGACCCATGGTATGTTGGGGTAATTAGAACAAAATATCATAAAAACTCTCATACAATTCCTACACTGTGGATTTTGTTGATTCATTCATTTGGATTTCATCACATCATCAATATTTCAGTTATGTTGCAATGCCAAATTCTTACTGATGGAGGAAGACCCCATTCCCAACTGTCCATTTTAAAGGGCTGGTCAAGCCGGTTAGAACCTATTTTGTGGATACCCATTACCCTTTGTGGATACCCATTACTCGGCATTAGAAATGTCCCATCAAGTTGGTTCTAATAAGTAGCCAAATTGCGGGGTCTAATGAAGAAGTAAAGTTGTTAGCTAGGTAATGATCTGTATCATTGTTTACCAGTGTGATTGCTACAAGTCATTGAGTCATTTGTGGGCGATAAGGAGGGAAGAAAGGAGAAATATCTAGGCACAATTAACATAATATCTAATCACCTAACCAGTTTTTCTGGTATGTACAAGAGACCCAGAGCCTGTTCTCTATAGATACAACCTATTTAATAAGACAAGCTTTGAAACACTATCCTGCCTATATGTTACACTAGACAAGTGAAGCTCAAAACAATCAGGACTTATTCCCAATTTGTATAATTGTTGTATAACATCTCTTCCAATCAAATAAACCTTAAAGAAATCCCTTATGGGTTAAGGTTCATTTGTTATACACCAAGTATACCAGCTTTTTGGTGTCAATGCAGAAAACCAAACAATTAACAGAAACTGATCAACGAAAAAGGGACTTGAATCTTGACTTGTGTTTGGGGCCTATATACCTTGGACAGGTACTTGTTAGATCTATTCAAGTAGTATGATTCCTTCTGAGATGGGTATAATGTTCAAATTAGAAAAAAAGGTCATTAGGTTAAACAAGCAACCACTTTCTTGAAGCAAAGAGAAACAATGTCTCCACAATATTTCAAACTTATATTCATATGTTTTTGTTATTTGCAAATCAGCAGTCCATGAAAATATTTATAGAGGCAAATAAACAAGCAAGCATGAAAGATAAAAGGCTGGCCATTAGGTTTCAGTTATCAAAACAAAATCCAAGATTGAGCACATTCTACAAGTAAACTTGCTGTGGGGAAAATACATTGGATATATCTTCCTGCAGACTCCTTGAGGCTACTTCATCAAGTTTGAAACATTGGTTGTGTCATCCTTTATTGTTATTCAATCCCAATAAATAAGATCAACCAAAATAGTAAAGTTCGTACAAACAAGCCTTTAATTGCAATTAGTCAAAATCAATATCATTTAGAGTGTTCTTTTGTTTCTCTATCATGTAACCAAATACTTCAAAGAGCTTGAGCCAAATAACTGTCTCCTTTGCCTGCAAACCATGATTCCCTAAACACTGTATATATTTTGGCATTTAACCATCTAAAAAGAGCAATTTTGCAGGGTTATACATGGAACTGATGCAAATCTAGACAGGTTTGTTCCTCGTAAAGTGGTTCAAAGACTCAAAAAGATTATTTCATTTTGGAAATGCGATAATAGTTATCCCTATACATATTATTAATACAGAGTAATAGTATACACTATAAAATCAATTACAAAAGAGATGAAAGGCATAAAATGATGCATGAAAGTCACATAATCTATCATGAACATAAAAAGACAATGTGACTAATCCAAGAACTTTATCATTACGGGCAAGTTCTCCCCAAGTCACAATGTTCTTAACCCTTAGAAATGCTGGGTAATTTCCTAAAAAAAATTTGAGTTAATTGCCTTTCAAAACCTTATATATCTGATGAATTTTGATGAGGAAAGATACTCGGAGTAGCAAACCGGTTAGATCACAGGCCAGCTGCCAGTTGACTTGGCAGCTGTCCTCAATCTAACCTGTTTGCATGAGCATGAAGTTGATTCCAGCACTATAAGGGTTAAACATCCACTATATGTACCAAATTACTTCATACAACAGGAAAAAGGGTTAACCCTTTCCCAAACAATAACTACATTTGACTTCTTTGTTGCAGACGACTTTAGAAAACATTGTGGGAAAAGGAGAAATTGCTTGTGACGAGCAATTTTTCCTTTTCCCACAATGTTTTCTGCTCTATCAGAATATTATTGTCTAATTTCATCACATTTAGAAATGTCGTCTGCAAACTCTTTCAATTTGGGACAGTCGAAAATGTGTTGTTTGGGAAAGGGTTAATACAATCATTATACAGGTAATTGCTCTTCGATGACGTCTCCAATAGAGCAGACAATTAGGAAAATAGTGCCATCTCTCAAATCTCGGTACAATGATAACTGAAGGAGGAATGCAATAATCAGTATGGCATAATGATTTCAAGATGGGGACCTAATGCAAGTCTGCAAATTATCAAGTGTACAGTGCTGAAATGTTGCATCTGCTGATGGGGGTTTAGGGTGTTGTGTGTGTTGCAAGGGGTTTAACGCCATGGCACCAATTGTTCAGTTTAGTTTAGATGATGTTCAATGATATGATAACAGTTCATCAGTTATGTTACAGCTTTCCTGGATAGAAGGCTAGGGCTCAGAAATATCTTGCCAAAGGACAATTCCGCAAAACCAAAGGTTTCCGTGGGGCTTGAACTTGGAACCCAAGAGTTCTAAGTCCACCTTCATAACCACTGAGCCACGGAAGAGGGCCTAAATATTTCAGTTAATGAAGAGATTTTGACAATATTCCTGCCACTATTCATTGTGAATATGGGGTTTAACGCCGAGTCAACAAATTTCCAGTTATGTTACAGCTTTCCTGGTTCACCAGTTCTAGGCAAGGACTCTGAAATGTCTTGCCCAAGGACACTCCCATTAAACCAGAGGTACTTGTTGGGCTCTAACTCGGGACCTCAGAGTTCTATGACCTCCACCTGCATCACTGGGCCATGTAGTAACCTCTATAATTTATCACTTTTCTACAAATGTACACAACATTTAACTGTTCTCAAACAAGTAAAGGTAAAAGGATATCTCCCAAACTTGAAAAGCACATAACTACCATAAAACATTGCAGGGTTTATCCCAATGGCTTAGTGATGACGTCTTTCCATCACTTGTCTAGATATCTGGAAATCAGGATAAATTGCTTCCAACCCCACCACCACCTTCACAAAGAAACTGATACTTTTGATGACCTTGAATTTTCCTGCAGTACATAGCGCTTAATGTAGCATTAGCAGTGAAGTTTGGCTTGCTTCAATATTTCTAAATGTCTGATTTTACACATTAAAAGCAACAGAGCAGTATCAGAATCGCCATTCTCAACAGATTTAAAATTTCATTTCGATGTGGTGCATATAACGACCCTTGAGGCAATTGAAAATGCCAAGAGATGTTCTAAGTGGTACTCTTATTCCAGTATTCCTTGCAAATACACAAATGCCCTTTAATCAAAACTTAGTTGAGAATAAAGAAATGAAACATGGTGTATAGGTCCTGGAATAGTATCAACACAAGACTACTTTGATATCTCTATCTGACTTCATCATCCAACTGTATTTAAGGTAGAATACCCATAATCCACCAACTTGCAACTTATTCTTTCGACAAATTGTTATGGTCGTTCTCGACATACATTGATCAGGGCCAGAACTAGTTGCATGAAAGTGAATAGTTATGGCCCCAACCGTTGTTTACCGAGGATGACCAAAGTAACCAGACAAAACAATTAGTTTCAAAACAGCGGATTATGGGTAGTCTACCTTTAAAAACTGAAATGTGTAGATATATAACTCCATGACCTAACTAATTTATATATATACATGTAACGGTATAAGTTATCAAACTTATCCTTAGATTTGTATAACAGTGTTGGATGATTAATCATCACCTGTATAGCTTATTATAGGACTCCCAACCTGCAAACAATCAGGTGATCTGTTTGACAGAATGTCACAGGTGGGGATGAAATCAACATCGGTATGGCACGATTACAGATACTGATGGAAAGTATAGCACACACTGGCACTGTATACATAACATGGTATTTCTTGTACTCATGTCTAGTCCACTTAGAGGTTAATTCCAGGGGAGAGTAGGTAACCTGCTAGAAATGATTTGATAGCTTAACCCTTAGAATGATGGGTAATTTTCTAATAATTGATTTCTGTGTTGTCAGCTTTCCAAACCTTAAATATCTGCTTAATTTTAATAATGAAATCTACTCAGAGTAGCAAACAGGTAAGATCACAGGCCAGCCGCCAATTTACTTGGCAGCTGACCTGGATCTTACCGGTTTACATATGCATGGAGTCGGTTCCAGCACTATAAGGGGCAAATGGGGGTTTTAATTGCTTTCTCTGTTCTTGGTAATTTGCATGAGAAAACGTCAAACACTTAGCAAAGCAATAAAAGTTGCCCAATAAAAACCTTTATTATATTATCATACAACAACATATCAACAATTTTTCAGTTATGATGCAGCTTTCCTGGATTTACTTGTACTATGCTATGGCTCTGAAGTGTCTTGCCAAGGGACACTCCCATGAAACCAGAGGTATCAATGGGGATCAAACCTGGGACCCCAAAGTTCAAAGGGGGCTATCTTCACCACAGTGTTGACTTGCGTTACCACATGATGTAGGGAGAAATAAAGCAACACTCACCTTTGTACAACTTCGTCATCTGTCTTTGACCCGTCCCTACTCTTTCCAATGTCATCTTCAACTTTTGGTTCATCTTCACCTTCAGCCTTTACATCTGAAAAAAGTAAATTATGCCGTGGAATTGGGGGTTATGCACATGTTTTAACAACATCTGGTACAATCTGATGTGAGACAAATTCATTTTACATCATGTAAGATCTTACAAACAATGTACGCAACAAAGCATAGCTAGAAAAATCCACTTAGGATTTACAGTCCCCTGTGAGGATTTGATCCTGGTTTGTCGGGGTGAGAGTCCAAGACCATAACCACTGAGCAAAAGAGTCTGCTCAGTCACAGAGGTTAGATCTTGTCCTTATTGATAAGTGGACTGGACAAGCCTCCATCTTACATGTTATGTTCGTAACAATGCAAAGCTAAAAAATCCACTTTGGATTTATAGTCCACTGTAGGGATTCAATCCCAATTCGCCGAGGCGAGAGTCCAAGGCCATAACCTCTAAGCTAAAGAGTGGGCTCAGTATTGCAAGATATTGTCCTTTTTTATTGTTGCTCTGCTGTAGAGAGAGAGGCTGTTATGTAACAAAGAATGTTAAGACTTGAAATGAGTACCAATACTATAGGGTTCAGGAAATCAATTATAAAGAAGTTAGCAAGGGGAATATGCATCTTAACTGGACCTCTTCTCCTTATAATATGTTTACAAACACTAAATGAGAAGTTGATGGAATCTGATGCTAACAAAATGGTGTGTGATATTGGATCCGATTGGAACTTGGTTTTAGATACAGAGAAGAAACAACAAACGTCCCTTATCTATAACATGTCATAATGTATACTGTTGTGTTATTTCTACCTGTAAAACAAAAAACCACCAGGGAAACGATCTATGCCAAGAACAGTTTTCATCCTCTACACAGTATACCTTGCATATGTGGGATAAATCTATGTATTAACTCTCATGTTATTTTGTACATGTCACATAGATATTGGTATTTTGTGAAATACTGGATTGGCTTATTTGCATTAACAAATGGATGAATACTAAAATGTCAGTTGATTTGGTTGTTCATGTAGGGGTTTAAAGCCATGTCAACATTTCTTCAGTTATGTTACAGCTTTTAATGGATTCCCAAGTTCTAGGATCAGGCTCCAAAGTATCTTGCCAAAGGATACAATCATGTAAGATACCTGTGGGGCTCTAACCCAGGACCCCTGAGTTCTTATGACAGCCACCATAATAATTTGGTCACTAAGTAACCCATCGACAGTTGGAAATAGTTTTTTCAACTGATGAATGTTTCGTTAAAGAATGATAACATTACTTAACCGTTCTTGTTTGATGCCTCTACTGGATGAATCCATTTTGAATTCAAAAAAAAAAAAAAAAATTCAAAGACAACATGGAATGAATCTTTTTCAGTTGCATTATCATTTTAATAGGCATCTAAAAACCAAGCCATGATAGACATGTTAAAATTATGAGTGTTCAATGCAAGACTATAATGAGTCCTTTACAAACATGAAGCATTTACTGTAGCTTTCAAGTTTGCATCAAACCTTCAATATATATATTGTACCAAATAAAAACCACACAAAAAACTATACAATTAATGGACTTATGTTTCCAATAATGAGAGTATCAATTAACTTATGAACATCACAGTTTCAAACAAGCAGGGTTCTCTCTGGTTAAAATTTTCTTTGCGCCAACACTTGCGCCAAATTGAAAAAGTTGGAGCCAAATTAAAAAGATTGGAGCCAAATTCAATAAGTTGGAGCCAAAATAGTCATTTTTAGAAGGGGAAATCCTTCATTAGGGTCACCTACGGTTCTAAAGAGGACCTACGGTTCTAAAGAGGTTCTCATGTGTTCGTTTGTTCTATCTATTTCTATGTACTGTTTTTATTAGGTTCTATGGATTAAATCCTCTCTCACACTCAACATTTGAAACAGGGCATATCAGAAACATGACTTTCACCTTGGCGTCATATTATAACCAACCATTTCCTGTCCTCCAGGCCTCCTTGTCAGATGTTTATTTGATTTTTAGTGGGAGGCATATTCAACGACTGAGAAGATCGATTTATAGTCACTCTTGTGTTGGATCAGAATTACGTGTCACTTAAAATCGCGGATTTTATATATCAAAACTTCGGTGCATAAAAGAGTTTCATTTATTTGTCAATCAACACAACTGACTTCGTCGATGTTTGATGTCAACTTCTTTAAAAAGAGCAGATGGCAAGCATTTTGATTGAAAAGCAATTAAAGTAATCAAAGTCATAATTTCCATATAATTGAAGTTGTAAATGCTAGCGAATTACTAAATGGTGTACACAAGAAAGTGTCACCTTCAACAAACTTGACAATCAACAGATAATGAACTGAACAAGTGTGAAAACAGGATTATCCCGTATCTGAAATCGCATTTGATAAACAAGCTGGTTCCCGAGTTCTTATTAAAAGTACTGCGATTACGGGAACCATCGATACATGGTTCTCGGCTCTACAGTAAAAACAAGTCGATATTGACTCGAGATCGGCAACGATGCGGTAAACAAACATCAAATTCTCGCGGAAAATAGTCGGCGCCAGGCACTTTCGCCAAATTTGTTTTTCTTGGGCCAATTTCTTGATTTTGTCGCCAATGGCGCCATTTGCGAAGGCCAGCGTGAACCGTGAACAAGCGCTCATAAAAATAGAAATAGCTTAGGCAGCCTGCCCACATTCATCAACAAGCCAACAAACTGATGTTTTTGTAGTTCACAAAGAAAACAAGGTATTCTCGAGACCTCATATAACTTACACTGAAACAACTTATACTCCTATAACAATGTTAGGATTATCTACACTTAACTCATGGATGTGTGCAACATATTTACTTTGACACACAGTTGTCAATCATGGATATGTGCAACATATTTACTTTGACACACAGTTGTCAATCATGGATATGTGCAACATATTAACTTTGACACACAGTTGTCAATCATGGATATGTGCAACATATTTACTTTGACACACAGTTGTCAATCATGGATATGTGCAACATATTTACTTTGACACACAGTTGTCAATCATGGATATGTGCAACATATTTACTTTGACACACAGTTGTCAATCATGGATATGTGCAACATATTTACTTTGACACACAGTTGTCAATCATGGATATGTGCAACATATTTACTTTGACACACAGTTGTCAATCATGGATATGTGCAACATATTTACTTTGACACAGTTGTCAATCAAGTGGATATGCAACATATTTGTTTTGACACACAGTTGTCAATCATGGATATGTGCAACATATTTACTTGACACACAGTTGTCAATCATGGATATGTGCACATTAACTTTGACACACAGTTGTCAATCATGGATATGTGCAACATATTTACTTTACACAGTTGCCAACAAGTGGATATGTGCAACATATTTTACTTTGACACACAGTTGTCAATCATGGATATGTGCAACATATTTATTTTGACACAGTTGTCAACTATGGATATGTGTAACATATTTACTTTGACATACAGTTGTCAATCATGGATATGTGCAACATATTTGCCTTTGACACAGTTGTCAATCATGGATATGTGCAACATATTTACTTTGACACACAGTTGTCAATCATGGATATGTGCAACATATTTACTTTGACACACAGTTGTCAATCATGGATATGTGCAACATATTTACTTTGACACACAGTTGTCAATCATGGATATGTGCAACATATTAACTTTGACACACAGTTGTCAATCATGGATATGTGCAACATATTTACTTTGACACACAGTTGTCAATCATGGATATGTGCAACATATTTACTTTGACACACAGTTGTCAATCATGGATATGTGCAACATATTTACTTTGACACACAGTTGTCAATCATGGATATGTGCAACATATTTACTTTGACACACAGTTGTCAAGAGGTAGAAAGAAGCCTTTAAAGGTTGTGAGTATGATGACTATAAGAGGTAGCAACCTTTTGATTTCTTATGAATTTATCCACACCTTTTGGTGTAAGTGTTGGTTTATATATATAACGAGGTAAGAAACTTGAGAGTGACTCATTAATGCAAGTGGTTAAAAAATTAATTAAAAACTTGGTCTGCAATCAAAAATTAATTGATACTATTATCCCTTAGAATGTTGGGCACTTTTCTAAAAATAGATTTTTTATAGCAAGTAATAAACCTTTCCCAATGTAAAAAAACTTTCAAAAACCATAAATACCTGCTTAATTTTTATGAGGACAGCTACCCGGAGTAGCAAACAGGTTAGATCACAGGCCAGCTGGATCAAACCTGTTTGCATTTATATAAGCATGAGGTTAGTCTCAGGACTGTAAGGCCAAAGGGGTTAATTGAAAAAAACATAACAGCCAATATCAATGACCTTTTTTTTTTTACAGAAATACACAGAGATTAAAGCTTAATTGATTGTGTAAAACAAAATAGGTTCATTAAAAAAAATTGTCATAATATTTGATAGTTATGAATTTAGAACACATTCCCCTTTAACCCGATGTTTCAAGATGTCAGTTTTAAGACACCGGTTTAAAACAACTATGTGTATGTGATAAACTAAATAGTTGATTGCAAAACAGTGTGTCAAACATGTCACAATATTTTTGCTTGGCCATTGTGCCCATTTCCTCTTGATTTTACTTCTTCCAGTGTAAGGATGAAACACTTTCAACTTATAGGTACCCATCTGACAATTCTTGTTGTGTCAATTGGCTTTCAACAGGAATCTGACTGGTCTAATCTTCCATAACTGTGGCATGGTATGGCAAGCTTTTTAAAACAAAAATGAATTGGTACCAGTCTAAGATCTTGCTAAGCACATTGTCTGAGCACTGTTGCTACCATACTTGTTAGGTGTTTTCAGCAGCGCCCTGTTTTCAGTAAGCAGAATTTGCAACGTCTGTTTAACAGCAGAGAAGGGAGTGTCATTTCAGCAGGTCCTGTTTGGGACTATACAACTTGCTGGGATGATGGGAGATGTCTTTATCACACCATTACCACTAATGTAACAAACCCAGCAAAGAGAACTCTCAAAATAAAATGTTTCAAAAAATGTTACACGAAAATGGAGCGACAGTGATACAGGGTATATCCAATTAAATATTGTTAAATGCATTGCTCCACAGTTAGAACTGTCCATTTAAAATATCTTTTATATACTTTGAATCGATGTGTGGTTAGAATTGGGGACTAGAGACAGGTCAACCAGGGTTCGACTCTTGAAGGCGGCTGTCTATTTCACCATAGGGTGTCATTGGGCAGAAGATACATTTCCTAGCATAGTACTGATGGGTCATGGAGGGTAAAAGGACTTTAACACTCAACACTGAGTCCTGTACATTGATGGAAAAATGAACAAAACAAGACAATCCGGTTCAATTCGGAAGCATCAGCAGACGACAACGTTCGGTACCGCACACGATAACATGATCAAGTATTTAGTGCCATAACTAAAGATTACCATTTGATTACCTGATGAATTTCTCGATAAGAAGCTGTTTAAAAGCTTAGGCAACTTGTTAAGGGTTTAAAACAATAAAAGTTTAACGGAGCTTTCTGGGCGGATCACTTCGTAATGACACGAAATTGACAGAAACCGGCTTTTCTGGAAGCACGAGTTTTTAGAATCAAACATTAAAAGAAAATTGACAAATAATTACTTACAGCTCAAACATAATAATCCGATAATCCCTATGACCAATAGAGATCGCTTCATTTTGCTAGGTGACAACAATGTGAAACGTAAGTAGTGGTATGGAATCAATCAGAATGTTTTGCCAGTCGTTTCTCTCCTTCTCTGGAGTTGGATGGTATTGATGGGAATTCCCTACGTCAGACCCGATAGCCAATCATATTGGCCCACGCTAGTGAAATAAACCAATCGTTGCAAAACAGGTACGTGAACCCCAGTTTTACTTGGCCTCGTTTGATTTGACGAATTTTATTTACACGTGGTACAGGGCCAAAAGAGACGGTGTTGTAAGAAGAACACTGTAGTGGAGTTTCTTCGACTTGTTGAGAAAACATAATATTGGGCAATGGAAAACATAGAAGCGCTGTCAAGGCGTAATATTCACAGTGGTCGAAAGATTTGTGAACCTTCTGTCCCAACATGGTATAAAAATACTGCATCTAAAACAGGAGCGACGACCATTTGAACATCAATTTGTTTTGTCACTCATGATTCGTCCCAATCTCTTTCGTTCTTTACCCGTTGAATTTGCTTTCGAATATCTGCCTTAGTTCACTAGACAGTATCAATAGCATTTTAATAGCAACAGTGACAGAAGTGTTGTTGTCGGATTAAAAACAAAGGAACATACTATTTGAATTAATTGAAAGGTTCATCTTACAGAGTGTGATCAGTGTGGTACAAATGCAAACAAGATGTTCAAAATTATCCTCATCTCTAAGCAAAAGGCCTTTTTAAATTTCTTTATTCCAAGTTGCAGGGAACCTGGTTTTTTTTTCAGTAAAAAACTGAAATGTGGTTCCATGCTTTGAGGTACATTGATTGCAAATACCCATTCTTTTAGGTCATTTTGCGCAGACAATCTATTTTATCTGAGAACATACATGATAATAGTACCTGAAAATAACAACGCATATCTATAGGTAATTGATGTTTAGATCACTATGTAAACAATTTACTATTTTGCAACATAAATGCACTATCTTCACTACAAGGTTATGAAAGAGGTTGAGAATTGTATAATTAACCAAGTTGTGTAAATTTATAAATCTGTGATTTCATTTAGTCCATAGAAAAAAATTCATTTTAAAACTTAACAAAATATCAATATGTGAAATACTCTAGTCCTTTTAACTTTGATATTCATATTGACCAAATCTGATTTTATTTTGATGTTTGTTTACATATTGTTTATATTGTATTAAAATAATTGCAGAAGAATGACAAAGCAGTTATTGTTGGCAATATGCTTTGTCACAATGATTTAATAAAAAATGTCTAACAAATCTTCTGTTGACAGCATTTGAATAAGGGAACTATGATTCTGCTTGAGAAACTAATAACAATGAATATGATTAAAGTATATAGATAGAGAATAGATGGTTGGTGTCGTGAATCGGAAATGTTATCGGGCAAGGCGTAGGAATATTATCCGGTGAGCCGAAGGCGAAACGGATAATATTCCGATGCCGAGCCCGATAACTTTTCCTATTCAAAGACACCAATCATCTATTCTATTTATCCTGTTACCTTTATGTATTCTTTCAAACAAATAATATACAAATAAAACACGAGAAAGAATGAAAAATATGTAGAGAATGATGTAAACATGACGTCTTTTCGTTCTTATGACGTCATGATTTGTCGCGTGGATGTATTATATGGTTAGTGCCGGATATCACAAATGTTATACGGCACCTAGTTATACGTCCCAAAATGACACTAGTGACAGGATAAAAACTGATACTTTGTCTCTTTTCTCTAGGCCTAAGATCACAGATGAAGTTGATAACAATATTAAAGAGCATATCAAAAGGTAACTTAATTTTATCATAACTATGATGACAGAGAAGTTGTTTTTTAACATAAAGATGTAAAGCTAACCAATTTCTTTCTCATTATTTTTTAACATCCTTCTTCTACGGGGCCTCCATGCCTTGGTGGCAAGTATAGAGAACTTGAAATCGCCTGGTTGATGTAGTTAAAATGATTTGATATGAAGCCTTCAAGGTTGCCATTTATTTTCTGATGGGGCAGTCAAACGGGAGATATTGCCTGATGCAAAAATTTCTCAATGTTTCCCGATCATGTCATATTAGTTTGACCAACGGCTCATGATGGCATTTGAATTTTCATGAGGGGTTTCTCACAGTTGACTTATGGAATGCCAATGGTTGAACAGCAGTTAATCTTGAGCTAAAGTTACATCAAATATGATCCGGGTATTTAAATATAACTTAAATACTGTTGATGCCGTTTAGAAATTCATCAAAGCAGTATCCTTTTTCTATCCAAAGAAATTATCAACAAAATAAAAAGTAATCAAATAAGTAGTAAGTAGCAGTCTAAGAAAATCAAGGCATTTGATTTTTGTGCAGATCTTATGACCATTTCAAGAGGCGATAAAAGTTTGTTATACCTTCTTATTTATTTTTTTAGGTCTATATCTTAAACTTACCATACATCAATGCAATGTCATGTTTACATACTCATTATTCACATTTCATTAAGAAAGTGATATTTGAATAATTTCTTTTTATTATGCTCCAAATTGTTGTTATTAGCAGATGATGTATGAAGGGTTCATTGCTAGACTATATAGTAAGTGCTTCAAAAACATGAATCCCTTACTAAAGTATTGCACTGAACCCTTGGTAGGGACTTCATTTCATTCAAATACCAATTTTTGTTGACCGGTCAGTACTTCTTGATTGTCAATTACAATAACACACACCTTCATAAAAGTGTTAAAGATACATCTTGTAATTAATCTAGACAGGCCTGGCCTTCTTTCTTTTTCATATTATCCTCATGGAATTCTTTTTTGACATTCAGAATATTTCAGATCAATAAAGCCTGCCTCAGGGAAGGACAAAAGCAGGAAGACAGAAAAAATGATAAATCAGGTCAGCTGACTGAATCAGAAATAAAGGAAAGGAAAGCTTTCAGGTATTAATGAAATTTGACAAATTCCTTAGGTACCAGTATATATGAAAATGAGGGATGGAAAGTTTTAAAGGGACATAATTGATAAAGTAAAACTAGAATTAAGAGAAAAGTACGCTTTCAGATAAGCAAATGCCAATTAAGAAACAAGTCATTATTGGATGCTGCAACTTTTTTGTGATGATAATTGAATTGCAGAAATCTATTTTATTAAAGAGGAACCATTGTGCATTACCTGTTGTGGATGATTTGTGACAAACAATTATTGCTCCTTTTTACACTGTACAGTGTAGTTATGAATTCATTTCATTTGTACCAGTTTCTCTTCTCTTCTGGCCAGTCACATATGTGAGTAGGCTTACCTTTTCAGGATATAGAACTAAAGGTTTAAGGATTTTGAAATCCTTGAACTTTCAGCCATGTACCTAGGCCATCATTTAGATGTTCACTTCATATAAATGTGACTGTAAATATCTTTACTTATTCACAACTGTCATTACAGATCCACATTTACAGTTGGGTTTAATGCGGTTATAAGAAAATTGGAGAAGGGTCAGCTGCGACTTGTGATCATGAATAAAGCATGCCATCCTGCGATTCTGAAGAAAGCAATACTTTCCCTGGCATTGCAGCAAGGATGTCCAGCCATCGCTGTGTCTGATCTCCTATCTCCAATCTGCACATCTTGGACAGCAGTCAAGTCTGTCACTTGTCTAGGAATAACGGTAATGTTGAAATTTGTTATATTTTAGTTTGTACATAATAGAGCTAATTGTGATTCAGTTGTCTCAAAAGCATACTAGTGCTCAGAAAAACTGCAAAACTGGGTAATATGAGTTATAAATTAACATAGAATACAATGAAACATAGCAAAAAAACATAGGATCGTAACAATATAACAGGGGCCTCCGTGGCCTAGTGGTTAGAGTACAGAACTTGAAATCACATGGCCCCTCTCCGCGTGGGTTCAAATCCTGAAAGGGATATGGATTTTCATGAGAGGCAGTCTCCCGACTGACTTACGGAATGCCGATGGTTCTACCCGCCTTGACCAGCCCTTATGGGCAGTTGAGTATGGGGTCTTCCTCCATCATTAAGAGTCGGGCATCGCTACATAACTGAAATAATGTTGATGTGATGTAAAACCCATATGAAAAAAAAAAAAAAAAGAACAATATAACACCTTTACTATATGTTGAATGAGTGCAAGTTTGGCTTTAAGATGCAAGGTTTATAACTGATGGATGTACACTCTCCAATAGGCAGGGTAATTCTGGATAGAACAATCAGTGTTTTGTTAGTCACCAAGTACAAACTTGTTAGCGGAAAAGGCGCTTGGTAATGTGTGTTTTAACAATGAATCCTAGATAAGCAAAACATCCTTTAGTTCGAATTGTGTTATCAAAAAATAAACCAGGCCTAGAATGTTTCCACTGGCAAATTGAATCTTTAAGATTTGTTGCTTTGTCACAATGACTTTTGTAAGATTTTTAGGATGCCAAGTATGACAAAAGACAGTCATAGAAATAAGAATCTGGGTCCTGGGTTGTGGTTTAGGTGTTAGATATGTTACCCAGGGCTCCCAGGTTTAAGCCCTGCATGAACCACTGGTTTTGGATGTGCCCTTTTGCAAGACACTTCAGAGCTTGAACTTTGTTTTTGCAAATGGAAAGGAAGCTGTAAGAAAAATGAAGAATTATCAACAAAGTGTTAAACCCTATCAAAAGTAAATGAATAAGACTCAAATTGTTACCCATTGAGAATAAGTTTGAATTGAAGTCATAGTTCAGCATTGAGCCCACCTATCTATATTATGTGTATTTTGTCACCAGACAATGCTTTGTTTTGTTCCATTAGGCCTGGTCCTGATTTCAGGCTTTGAAATTTTGAATTGTCCTTCTTTGTTCATATTGGAGATGTTAAATTCAGACATCAAGTAATGAATTTCAGGCTGGAGCATTCCTTAACAATAGCAGGCATGAAATGCAACTGACTGCTAAGTCACCTGAACAAAAATGCTCATTAGTGGAAACAAATTAATCATGTTCCATGACATATTCAAACGGGAATGACTTAAAGCTTTCAGAAATATCAAAGTAGTTAGCATAGCAAATACACCTTTAAAAATGATAACCTCTGAGCAACAATTGATACTTTTTATCTTTTTGTCTTTCAGAAAACAGATGGGAAAAATGATTTTGATGCACTTATAACCTACATTAGAGATGAGTGCTCAATTCCTTCAGAAACACACAGACATTTGTTTGACAAGGAAAGTGTTGACGCTGAAAAGAATAAGGCCGATGAAGAAGACAAACAAACGAGACAAAAAGAAGAGAAAAGTAAGCCCAAACCAACAAGGCCTGTGGTGGATTTTTCTAAGTTTTACAAAACATTGCAAGCCAAGGGACATGAGAAGAAATTTGAGGGACAGAGCTTCATTTCGTTTTCGGATGAAGTGAGTGATGAAGTAATAGTATTTTGGCAAGGGACCAAAATTACAGAGGAACTTAATAGAGACAAGGAAAGTTATGGTATTAAACCGATTGTTGCTGATGTATCGGAAAAAGTGTGGACAGGTGGTGTGAAACGTAAATTTGAAGGAACAGAGAGAAAAAGTGATTATAAGTCGATCACTATCCAGCAGCTTAACCTTAATGTTAATAAGAAACGAAAGGAAAAGAAGAAAAAGAGCAAAACAAGATGAATCTATAGTGGTATTTGATTAGTTCATAGACCTTAATAGTCATGCAGAAAGAAATGGCATAATATGCAAAATGTCTGCTACTTTCTGGAGTAGAGTTGTTTGCCTTGTGTTAGGGTGAGACTTGACATAGATAAAGTTTGAAATATCTAAAGCCAACTTGACTGTCTACCATTATGTAATTACAATGAAACACTAAAGCAGCTGCTCATTTCTCATTTAAAACATTTTCTCCTGTTTTAATGGTCTTGATGCTGTCAAACAAATGTTTTAATGTCTAATACTTTCCAATGATATTCCCTGAACTTTCCTCTCATGTATGTTAATTTTAGATTCCGGTGATGGCATTTGGACTTTCATGAGAGGTAGTCTCCGGACTTACCCACAGAATGTTGATGGTTCTACCTAGCTTGACAGGTCCTTATGAGCATTTAAGTAGGGGGTCTTTCTCCATCATTAAGAGTCTGGCAACATCACTAAGATAGTGATGACGAGATGTAAAATCCAATATAAACAGAAATGAAAATTTCGGACTGGTTCAATTTGGAAGCAATCACAGATAACCAAAGTGGCATGGATAAAGATCAAGTATATAAGATCCCTGTAAGATGTTAGGAGGAAACCATTGTTACAAAATGAGGATTGCTCATTAAGAGCAGTTATGTATTTCCACAGTGTCTTCTTAAGTCTTTTCTACTAAATTTGTAGAAGTGTGGTATTAGTGAGTTAGGGTTTTCCCTTTATGAAAAGAGGTCCCATTTGAACATTTCACAATTCAAAAAGTGAAAAGTACACAATATAAGCTGCATGATTAATACACAAACAAGGGAAACAATGGGACAAAAGTTAACTTTTGCCAAAGGGGAGTTCTCCTTTTGCTGCAATGTTTCAAACTTTATCAGTTGCAAAAGGATTTAGACTTTACAACAAAGGAAATCGGATTATAATAGACAGGAGTCTAGCCACGACTTCTTTCATGACTCCATGGCCTAGGTAAGAAGGATAACAATGTCACAGGTTGTTTTGAAATAAAGTTGCAAATTGAAATAGAGTTTTCAGGCTTGTATTTTATATTCGGACATTGACTCCAAGCTGTAACAGGTGACGACTGAAGGAAAATTGATGTACTTTTGTTGCAATGTTTTGTATTACTGAAACTTAAAATACTTCAACATTTCCCCTTGCCACTTGGGTTCAAATTATGGTTAGCCAGATTTGGATTTTCATGAGTGATAGTCTCCTGGGGCCCGTTTTACTAAACAACTTGCGGAAAATGTTTGCGTAAGTCATAATTGATAAACATGGATAGTATCTTCAATGAAAGTACAATGTTGCAATGTGGCACTTCATTGGAAGCGTCTCGGAGAGACGATTCCAATGATGTGTCACTTTGCAATATTGCTAAGCCCAATATTGGAATAAGAGGAATTGTTGTTATAGACTTACGCAAATCTTAAGCGTAACCTGTTTAGTAAAACGGTACCCTGGATGCCTAATGGCGTATTCATGGGTCTATCTGTCTCGATCAGTCCTCGTGGAAAGTTGGGGTTTGGATCTTCCTCCGTTTATAGTGAGCCAGACATTGCAAAACAACTGAAATACTGTTGACTTGATGTTAAGCCATTACAAACAAAGATAAACATAGAAGCAAGCACCCTGAAAACAAACTCACCACGTTCCCTTGGTAAAGTTTTACTCAACAGTTTATGCTTGAAAATAGACGCTCAGAGACGCTTCCGGTGAAGTGTAACATTGTAATAAAAGTTTTGACTTGCACATTTATTTTCCTTAATCCATAACCAAACAATAACGACACTTGACCAGTTTGTTGCAGACATCTCTGGAAAACATTGTGGGAAGAAGGAAAATTGCTGTTAATGAGTATTTTTTACTTTTCCCACAATGTTTTCTGCCCTATCACAAGATTATTTTTCAATTTCATTACATTTTAAAATGTCGTCTGCAAACTTTCAATTTTGGACAGTCGAACATTTGGTGTTTGGTAAAGGGTTAAGTTGTTGAGTAAAACGATACCCATGTATTTTAGCCTTGAATTGGGTCATCAACCGCAGACCAAATAAATGAGAGAGAGCAACTATTTAAGGAAATATCTGCAGACTTATTTTGAACACATTGCATTGCCAAAATTCTCATTGAGAACACAAAAAGACGGTACGGCTATTGAATGGTATGCGACTGGAAAGTGTTGCAGAATTTTGGACGTGTTTATTTTGAAATGGTCATGGTATATGCACGTATATTCAATATGTAGGGTATGCGCCAATGGAAGAGCGCCACAATTCAACAAGGAAAGGATCTTTGAACAAGAAACCGTCTGTTCATGAATTTATCATGTTTATATGGATAGTTAGCAAGTTTATATGGTTGATTTGTATGGCATTCTGTAAGTCGGTCGGGAGACTGCCTCTCATGAAAAAATTTGTATCTCTCATGGGTCTTTGAACCTACACAGAGAGGGGCCATAGTTTATGTACAAATCAACGACAGTTCTTGTAAGTTTCATGTTTCAAAGATGATCCAGTCCTGTCCCTCGAAAAAATACTTGCTTAACATAAATACAGTTAACTTATTCAAATAACAGTTTGTGTTATTACCTCATTTACCATCTTAAAACTCATCTAGTTACCTTAACGAAACATATTAGCTACCTTTATATACATATATCTTATTAATTGATTACAACTTAATGGTTGAAATAAAATTTTCTTTGGTTGATTAGTAAGTGATAGGTTTTTGTTTTCGTAAGTATATCAGTAAGGAAAAACTTAATATTTCGGACAGACAATGATAATACGACATTCAGTTTCTATAGCATTTTGATTACTTATTATATAGATAAGTTATCACATGTACACTACTATCTCCAATGTGTGATGGCTATTGTTTGTTTGTCATAAGCACCTAAGCATAAAAGAATTAATCTATTTGATGATTTGTCAAAAATGTTTTATTTTAAAGACAACATATATTCAAGGTCCATGTTTAAATATGATCTATTTGTATGTATGTTGAGAATTTAGATAACTCTCGAATGTTGTTTGATTGATTTGATTTGTGGTTGCTTAAATAATGTACCGGTAGCCATTGATTAAAGCATATTAAACACCACACATAACAAAACCGTTGTTGCGAAATCAGTTTCTCTTAAAGATATTAGAAAGTCGATTTATCTTAACCCGTATAGGCAGAGCTAGAACCGACTTCATGCTTATGCAAACAGGTTAGATCCAGGCCAGCCGCCAAGTAAATTTGCGGATACCCTGTGATCTAACCTGTTTTTTACTCTGGGTATATTTTTTTCAACAAAATTAAGCAGATATTTTAAGGTTTTGGAGTGCAGACGACACAAAAATCTATTTTTAGAAAATTTTCCAGCATACCAAGGTTTAAATATGTAGGTATACATGATGAGAACATTTAGATATAAAATAAAAAAAAAATTACAATAAAATGATACCACAGATCTGTTCAGTTACAGAAAACTATATTATGGATACACTTCTAATATCCTTCTTTTAACGTGTAGAGACAATATAGCACTGTTGCGTTGCCGATTTGGTCACCCGTTTATATTTGTCAAGATGTGTTCTAGCTTTCTTTGGGACATATACTCTTCTTAGTCCAAGCATTGTTATTGGTCAAAGCTGTGACATGCGCTCAGGTTGGGTTGACTCACTCAACTTAAGTCGAGACGTGTACTATTTATGGTTGAGGCTTGTCCTCTGGTTTCAAACAGGCATTATTATTAGTAAAGACGTGTACAATCTATGGTTGACTATTTATGGTTGAGGCATGTCCTCTGGTTTCAAACACGCATTATTATTAGTTGATACTTTTACTATTTATGGTTGAGGCATGTCCTCTGGTTTAAAACAGGCATTAGTATTAGTTGATACGTGTACTATTTATGGTTGCGACATGTCCTCTGGTTTTAAACAGGCATTAGTATTAGTTGATATGTGTACTATTTATGGTTGAGGCATATCCTCTGGTTCAAAACAGGCATTATTATTAGTTGATATGTGTACTATTTATGGTTGAGGCATATCCTCTGGTTTAAAACAGGCATTATTATTAGTTGATATGAGTACTATTTATGGTTGAGGCATATCCTCTGGTTTTAAACAGGCATTATTATTAGTTGATACATGTACTATTTATGGTTGAGGCATGTCCTCTGGTTTTAAACAGGCATTATTATTAGTTGATACATGTACTATTTATGGTTGCGGCATGTCCTCTGGTTTTAAACAGGCATTATTATTAGTTGATATGTGTACTATTTATGGTTGCGGCATGTCCTCTGGTTTTAAAAAGGCATTATTATTAGTTGATATGTGTACTATTTATGGTTGAGGCTTGTCCTCTGGTTTTAAAAAGGCATTATTATTAGTTGATAAGTGTACTATTTATTGTTGAGGCATGTCCTCTGGTTTTAAACAGGCATTATTATTAGTTGATATGTGTACTATTTATTGTTGAGGCATGTCCTCTGGTTATAAACAGGCGTTATTATTAGTTGATATGTGTACTATTTATGGTTGAGGCATGTCCTCTGGTTATAAACAGGCGTTATTATTAGTTGATATGTGTACTATTTATGGTTGAGGCATGTCCTCTGGTTTAAAATTGACATTATCATTAGTCGAGACGTGTACGAACCATGGTGTTGTCATTGGTCGAGATAGTTAATGTCTTTGGTTAGTACATAACCGTGCCACCTTTGTACAATCCACTCTTTACATACATACATGTATATACTTTTTTAGTGAATGACATCCGGGAACTTTAAAGAGACTATCCATATTAATAAGTTTTGGCTTACAAAATAGTTTCCTTATGTTGTTTAGTAAAACGGTACCCTGGTTTCTAAGCTTTGCAGACATACAATTCCTCACAAAAGTCGGAGATGTGTCAGACAGCTCTATAAACTTAATGAACAACTATTTGTCCAGAGTATTGCAGAACTGTAACAAACATAGCTTTCCTTTACAGCTAAAGGAAAACGGAGGATGTCATCATTTGTAGTAGCTCTAATGTCAAACGCAGGTACCACTAACAAAAACCAAAATGTAGTGCACTATATATTTAGTACAATACACATTTTTTGTTTTGTTTTGTTACTGAAACCTGTGACTTCAAATATACAAGAAAGATAGATTTAACGATATATTTTAGAAGCTTTAACAAGAGGTGAATGATTCCTTGCTTAGCCTCCAATTTGTGGGCGAGTTTTACAAAAGAATGTGAGAATAAAAAAAGAAAAACAGTTTTAAAGTTTAAGAATCTACATTTATTATCACAGAAAGTAACAATTATCTACCTTTGAAAACATTAAAATGAAACGTTAAGTCATCAGAGTCAAACCTACTCTAAAAAATATCTTTACATCTGCTGTTGCTTCCACTTTGAAGCAAAATTCTGATAATAAACACGGTTCAAAGATATTTCAACAATTTTTCATTTGTATGCATTCACCATTACCAGGTTGGTGCTCTGAAGCGTCTTGCCGAAAGTGCAATCCCACCACACAAGAGGAACTAGAAGGATTTGTACCAAAGACCCCTGAAACTTGCCATTTTAACCACTGAGCCATGCAAGGCCCCCAAAAATTCTTTATAAGAGATTGGGTAAGGCTGTTATGATTCTCTCGAGCTATTTGATTTCCTCCAACTCATGAATGAATCGAGAAAAATATCAATAAACAGGGTCCCTCAGGTGTCCATCCTTCTTCTTTTCCCAGCCAAAGTACCTACAACAACAACAAAAGAAAGAATAAGACAGTCAATCAGTCACAAAAGGTTCACCCCTTTCACAAACAACAGCTTTTTCTATTAACAATAACTAAATGATGAAATCAATAAGCATTTAACTTGTCAGTAAAACATACATAAAGCTTAATAAAATGATAGCATTATGAAAAGATAAATTCATAACTTCCAATAGTCGACTTTTTTGCAATTCTATTTATTTTGGTATCTTTCCCAAGCCCTAAGTATCTGCTTAATTTTGATGAGGAAAGATACTCAGAGAAGCAAACATGTTAAATCACAGGCCAGCTGCCAATTTACTTGGTTGTGCACCCTCTTATTGAGGGGCCTCCCCACAAAATTTATTGAGTAGAGGTGAAAATTTTGAGATATGGCATATATTTTGAGATTAAGGGCAATGCATAATTCAAACTTTGTGATTGAAATTTGGTATGTTTTATATGTATTGACAGACATTATTCCCATGATTATTCAATATGAGGGGGCATGACGAAATTAAAAGAAACATACTATTAGTCCTTTGGTGGTGGGAAGCTGTTTTTCTTGTGTTGCTTTCTTCTGGATCAGGTTCAATATCAAGGGTCTGATTCCATATAGAGAGGTCATCACCTGCAAATATTTATTAATCAATTTATTCATTTATATGGTTTTTTTTACATCACATTGAGATTATCTCTTTACTATCTGCAGATGATATCTTTTTATTTGAAGCAGACGACTTTAGAAAAGCTTTGTAGACACATGAAAAACATTTCAGTTCTGCTGTTGTGGTATGTGAATAGATTCAAAAAAGCATTGTGGCAAAAGGAGAAATTGCTTAAGCAATATTGCAATAAACCTGCGTTATATTCTACCGTAAATACATGTAATCTCTTAATCTAAACCTTCATGCGCATGCATTCTAAAACACAAACACATCAATTGACTTGAGAAATGATAGGAGCAAAGGTGAAATAGCTTGCTTTTGCCCAATATCACTCCTTCAAGAGCTTTCTGAATGACTCGCTTCCACATGAAGCTGTAAGTTGTCTTCAACACAAGGATTCTATATCTTTTTACTCTAGTCGCTTAAAATAAGATTTACTGAAGTATGATTAAACAACAGCAGGTGACAAACATACTGAAGGAAAATTACGTATTTTGTATGTATCTGGTAGAAACTATCTTGACTAAAGAATGAATTTTTACCTTTTTTTGCCACAATGGCTTCTAACATCTAAGACTTATTTCACACAAACTTTCAAACTTATCACTTTGTCATTCAGCACTTTATCATGTAATTCAATCACATTTTCTTGAAGTCAATAAGATAAGATATTCACCTAAATCATCCTCTCCAATGAGATCCTCATGTCCATTAAGACTTGCACTCGGTACAGTCGATGTCTGACAAGCTGGGGTAGATGTTGCTACAGGCAATCCTGGAGTGATAAAAACCAGGGTAGCGTTTTACTTAACAATATTTCCTTTTATATGAACTTTTATGCCCTTTTAACAGTATTTCAGTTATTTTACAGCTTTCCTGGATGTCACCAGTACTAGGCAGGGTTCTGCAGTTCAGCTGCCCAAGGTGATCCCACCAAAGATCCCAGTGGTGCTTTTGAGGATTTATTTACATGTATTTATATGGGTTAAAATTGCGTTATATTTATATGGATTACCATCAAATTAGCAGTATTTCAGTAATGTTCACATGCCCAGCGTATAATGATGGAGGAAGACCAAAAACCTTACTACCCATAAGGACCAATAAAGGCAGATCAGCTAGGAAGAGCCGTTGGCATTCCGTAGGTCGTATTCCTCATAAGTACAGTACAATATTCTTGCCAAGCCGGTGACTGCTTTCCCACATGAACATAATTGATAGGTGGTAGGAGACTAATAAATTGTATCACATTGACATAAATGCTTGTTGGACAATTTATTGCTTAGATCCAAAAATCCAAATGCTCTTATCTAACAAAGAATATAAATACATACCAAACATGTCTCCCTGCTTCTGCTTCTCTAACGTTCTCAAAAACTCTTGTTTTTTCAAGTTTTGCTTCATCAATCTTTCCTGTTTGGCAGCCTCAGACTGTCCACTGATAAAAGATGAAATAAAGTTAAGATTGATCACTATTACAGATATTTATGACCACATTTTGTCCCAATGAATTAATTTAAGCACAATATATACATGTACTTGTAAACATGTGTCTAATAACTAACCAAGTATCTACAGCTTCTAGTAATAGTGTTCTGCTTTACTGAAAATCCCACATGGCTGTGTTATGAGAATTTAATTGGTGTTCGAGTTAATGTATTCACCTTCAACTGGTGGTATAATTAAATCTGATATAATTACACATAAGGGTATATAACAAACAGATTAATCAACTTGATTCCAATGAAATAAAAACTGTCAATCTTATGGGTGTTATCTGGTCAAACAACTTGTTCCTTTGGTACAATGAAAAATTTCCAATATCTTATTCTTGTATTTAGCTGTAAGAAAATATTTTTCTTCGCTTTCATACCTGGAATCCATTTTTTGTTGATCATTTGATGAATGAGACCGTTTAATACCATCCCTGAATACGGGTGAGCCTCTCCCTGTATCTGAATCTGTACAGTTCTCCTTGTTCTGGCCGTTTTGTACACAGGTCATACTTTTAGACTTATGTGCCATATGTCTCACGGAAGTAGACGGTAGATTGAAAGCCCGATCAACATTTGTACTTTGTTCACTTGGCAGGACATTCCGACCATTCGAAGTTGCAGTTTTAGCAATTGTTGAGCATTTTTCTGATGCAGGAATGTCAGCTTTACCAGAATTTATATCTAAATCACAGTTTAACTTTGCTTCCGCACTATTAGCACAATTCTGTTGGAGAAGATTCACAATCTGTTCTTTTGATGCTGCACTTTTTCTGATTTCATCTGCTTGTAGGAGACTAGACCTTCTTGCTGCATCGATGTTGGGTGAAAACTCTGAATGTTTCATTTCTGTCACATTGTATGGTTCCGCTGGCTGGGTAAAAAACAACAAGACTCTAAAATTAACATTTTACCATCTGCAAACAGCTTTTTTTTACTTCAAGCAGAAGACTTTAGAAAAACTTTGTAAACGTGTGAAATATTTTGCAATTCTGCTGTTGTGATACATGAATAGATTGTAAAAACATTGTGGCAAAAGGAGAAATTGATTGTGACAAAGAAATTTTTCCTTTTGCCCACAATGCTTTTTGAAAGTAATCAGATGCAAGACGGAAAAATGTGGTGTTAAGAGGTAACATGTCAATCAAACAACAATGTGCAAAATAAGGAAGTTAATCACAGTATCAAAATACCAAAGCAGTTTGTATGTATCTAAGTAATGATGCCGTATATAAGTTATAAAATGGTAAAACCCTTTTTGTGTGTGAAAACTCCAAGGAATATTCTAAACCAGGTCTTAAGAGAGTTATTTTTTTCAAGGCATGGGTTCAAACCCTACTACAAGAAATTCTCCAGAAAGGGGACTTTTTACGAAAAATGCTATCCACCATATACATTGGAACTACAGAAAAAGACTCACTTCTTAACCTTTTTCTCTAAACCTAAAAATTATTGCTAAAAACTGTGTTGACAACCTTGCCTAGATGACTATATAATATATACACACATAACGGACTGTCAATATCCTTTTTAAACAATGCATGCCAAGGTATAGAATATGCTATCTTATCTACATGACTAATACATACTACTTTTGGTCCACGGCTGACAACCTTCAAGTAATCTTTGTCACCCAAACAGTTCCCCATGGCATTTCCAAAACTTCTGAAAAATAGAAATTAAACCTTATTAGATAATAAACAAAACATTTGTTAACTCATTACTTTATGCAACTTCATTTTAGAGGCATACATAAAAATCCGTTTTGTAAAACTTCAAGAAACTAAAATGTGGTGGACCCGCATGTTTGTGTTTAAATGAAAAGAAAACAACAAAAAACATTTAAAATTACAGTTGTAAAGATTTTTTTTCTTGTCTCAACAATATCAAGGGGCTGCCACAATTTATGATGGCTAATAATGTGAAGAAATGATAGATAAGCTAGACACTTTAAGAAGTGGTCTTACAGCTCGCTTTCTTTCAAATCTTCTTCAAGCCAACTTACTTTGATTTTTTGTTTAGACCAATGAACATCAATGCTGCTTTAGAATTTTTTTATTGTTGAACTTTTTTACACATAAGCATATTGGTGGCTTTTCTATACCCATTTAATTCAAGTTTGCTTTCAAAACCAACTTACACTAGCACACTTACTTTAAAGCCCTTTTTAAGCCATCAGTGACAGCTTCTTTCCTAGCTTTCTCTAAAGACAGAGCTTTTGACTTCATCCCCTCGCTGACACCATACCCAACATCTTCATGGTGAATTCCATCCTGTGGTAAACAACAAAATACATCACAAGTTGTGTATATAATGAGGTCCTTATATGAGGCGATCTTCTCCATAGTCTTTCAAACCCTATATTGTGGGTACTCTATTAACAAGATGATTCTTATGAGTACAAACCCAATATGATTTGTCATGTAGTTTATAAAAGTTGCATGTAAAAGACCCTAATACATGGCAATCTTATTGAGAATACTGGCATATTCATATTGTATTAATTTACTTCAAAGTACTTTCTCACAGATTGTGCTTTGTGAGTAATAAATTTTAAAATGGTGATATGTGATATAAATGATCCTTGTCAAAAGACCATTAGTTTATTTCTTTATTCTAAATTTGCTGAACATCTGTGTCTCCGGTTAAAAAATGAAACAAACTTCAATGCCTTTGAGTGCTTTGGTGCAAGTATTTCATCGGGAGACTTCCTTTCGAAAAATTCAAATCTACCACTACCCTTATTTAACCCCATGCATGAAGGGGCTTTGTTATTTCAAGTTCAGGGTACCGTTTTACTAAACAGTTTACGCTTAAGATTTGCGTAAGTCTAAAACAACAATTCCTCTTATTTCAACATTGGACGAAGCAATATTGCAAAGTGACACATCATTGGAATCGTCTCTCTGAGACGCTTCCAATGAAGTGCCACATTGCAACATTGTACTTTCATTGAAGATACTATCCATGTTTATCAATTATGACTTACACAAACATTTTCCGTAAGTTGTTTAGTTGTTTAGAGATGATTCCAATGATGTGTCACTTTGCAATATTGCTTCGTCCAATATTGAAATAAGAGGAATTGTTGTTTTAGACTTACACAAATCTTAAGCGTAAACTGTTTAGTAAAACGGGCCCCAGAACTTTAATTTCTAGGCATTGGAAGCCCCCTGATATAATGCATACAGTTCCTATACAACTGAGAGAAATACTGCCTACCTTCAGTGTTACTTTAACAAAGGCACTCACTCCCACATAGTATCTCCCATTGTAATGGTCAACAAAATCTGTAAAGAAATTATTAAAATATATGGTCAAAATAAAATGTTTCAGTTTATATCAAAAGATATTTCCCATTTCTTAACTAATTGGACTTAAGGTAAGACCTGGGTAATGGAGAAAGGTCAGAATAATAGAATTCAAAATGTAACAAAACAAATGCCGTTTTAAACATCAATTGTCAATTTTCCATTACCCAGATCCTACCTTAAGTTCCATGTTAAATAGTTATGGCACTTCAGAAAAGATTGAGGAAGGTTAATTGTGTGAATATTGGATTATTCCAATGTTATTATTTGAAAATTAATTACCTTATTTAACGATCGCATGCTAAATAACCTCCCAAATGTATGATAAATACATGTAGTTCTGATATGCGGCAGAGAAAGACATTATCCCTCTTTTACTTTGCACACATATAAGTTTTCGCACATACTAATTTTCAATATGCCACAGTGTTCAGCAGACAGGTGTCCTTATCACCCTACTGTTTCATAACTGAACAATTGTTTGTATGGCACTGGGGAAGAGGACCCCTATGGGACTTGTATCAAAATATCATTAACTTAACTTAAGAAAGGAAATTAAGCTTTATTAGCTCTACTTTTTCTTTTCTCTTTTGTTAAGAAGACAAAAACACCAATAAAAAGAAATATCATTCATATTCTAAATTGTATGAATAATATATTAAATCATTACAAACACAGATATAAAAGAAGAGAGAACGGTGAGGATTATGGGTATGAATTATTGTCTTACCGATGGTTTGATGCGTTACGGAGTGAGACCATCCATTGAATCCAAACATTTCATTGGCCAGGTTCACTAACCTCCATCCTTCAATGTAGGCAAGCTGAAATAACAGATAGAAAGTTTGGCAGTGCAATAGTGTATCAACCCCCTTTTTTTTGACAAGCATTGACACATCTGCAGGTGTAAGAATGCACTGTGACAGAATGTTATGATGGTACATTATATGGTACATTTTAACAAAAGTGAGGTCTTTTATGCTTTGATACTGTTAGCTGCTCTTAAAAAGCAATTGCTCCTTTTCCCACAATGTATTCTGCCCTATCAGAAGATTATTCTTCAATTTCATCACATTTTGAAATGTTATCTGAAACTCTTTCAATTTGGGAGATGAAAATTTGGCGTTTGGTAAATGTTAAGTGTCCAAAATGCTACAGGATCAATACATATACCTTAAAACATTTACCTTTTGTCCACCAGCTCCAGCCCTTTGACTGATGAATTCAGGTCCAAGTCTTTGTCGCAAGGCCTTCTGAATTGCTTCATGCTCTTCTGTTGTAAAGTCTTTCTAATTAAAGAATATAAGAGATTATTAGCTAAACAGTTTAAGATATTTTACAGTTCAAGCTTTACTATTATATCCTCCTCCTTCACTAATCAATATCTTACAATTAGCATTTATTTAGACCATACAATGAGGGTTTTGCAAGGCGCTTTGTAGTATATTGTTCCGTTAATGGAACACAACTACAATAATTTATTCTTTGCAGATGGTCTTTTTTTCCTTGGAGAAAAATCTTCATTATACTTATCCTACTTCAAACAAAGAACTGTATTGGTGTGTAAAAGGTTGAAAATTTGATAATACATCAATCTGTATTCAGTGTAACCCTGCATCATTGTAACAATGTTTTAACCAAAATAGCATTAGAATGATTTTTTTCTGGGAGATAATGAATGCTGCTATCTTTTTTTATTCTTTTTGTCAATCTTCGTGTACTCACTCTTTGGAGGATTACAGTCTGGAAGAGAAAATTATGGTAAATGTGAGAGCATAAATAATCTTTCAATCTGATTTAAACATGATTGATTGCAAAGAGGTGTTACGTCATTTTCAACGTTTTGCCCCCGCATAGAATAAAATCGATAGTGTCTCTATTTCTACAATTATTAAGCTATGGATTCATCAACGAGAGTAGATAAAAAAAAAACAGCGCTCATTTTTGATAATACAGTCAACTCGACAGTTTCGGATCATCGACAGTTCCGGATCATCTTATGTTTGTTGTCAAATTTCTATGAATGCGAAGAAACTCTGGCCTTAAAAACTTAACAGTCATTTAGCATATTCATTTAGCTCTTGACAAAACCAAGATGACATTTCCACTTCATGTAAAGCGATCACAATCAATTTGGAACGGTAAATTAAGACCGAGAAAAGTCACCGGAAGTTGACCTAATTTCACCGATATTTTTTTTCGGCGATTTAGACGCTCATTTAAAAAGATAATGTTCACTAAACATTGACATCATTTGTAAGAAAAATTATAATAGAATGTATTTATGCAAAATTTTCACGCTAAAACGGGTCTGGGATTGTATAATTGCATGATGAATGAAGGCAGGTGAACTCGACAGTTTCGGATCACCTCTTTGATTCATAGGGGTTGTCTCAATATTACTTCCGGTCATTCTCGTACGCTCTTAAAAGTAAAAAGTAAAATAATTCCTTAAAGGGAAATCGCACAAGGCATGTGTTTGATGAAAATAAAGTATTAATTTATGATATTATTTTCCGTTCTTATTGTCTCTTTGTGAAGTTAACCCTTTTTACAATAAATGATATGACAATTAACGTGATTCGGAACTGTCACATTTGATCCGAAACTGTCGCGATGATCCCGATCTTGTTTTCTTCAAAAACTGAAAAATGGCAAATAAAAGCGGTAAATCATTGGAATGAATAGACAGAGGAAGAATTTTTCGTTAAATTCATATGTTGATTTCTACAGTCAATTGGTTAATACAAGAAAAAACGATCTTTTATCTATTAGTGATCCGGAACTGTCGAGTTGACTGTACCAGAGAAAAAGATATAACAATAATTGCAACGTTAAATTAAAGCCGTTTCAGAACTGAAAAATGTAGGAACGGCCCCGACGAAGAGGACCCATAAGGGACCTGTGTTGGGTAATGACTCTAAGCTAAGCTAAGCTAAATGTTTTGCATGATCTTGACCGAGTGCTGTAGGGTCGAACACGATAAGGGCCGAATGATCTCAAAATATTTAACTTCACTTGATGTCATCTTTATAAAACAAGCAATTTACCTCTCCAAATCTTGATTGTGCTTTACCTTCCATCTCCCAAGACGAAAGGTCCTATCGTGAACACCGATGAGTGTAGTTCGTACTGTTTTGCAGTGTTTTTCTTTCAAAGATTCCGCCATCAAAAATTATTTAGTTTAATCGGCGGATCAAACGAATAATCAAAGTACCGCAGGTTAGCTGGGTGACGGTCGTTTTCCTTAAGAGAGATGCCATCATCATGCATCCTTTATCAAGATAGTACAAGTGATTTGTATGTGTTAAATGTCGTGCCAACAATTTTTCAGTAATGTAACGACTTTCCCGGATCGACCAGTAATAGGCTAGGGTTTTGTTTACAGTGACTTACCAAATGTCACTCTCATGAAAGGAGGGGTGTCGGTGGGGCTCGAACCCGGGACCCCAACGTTCTAAGGCCGCCTACTTAACAACTACGATACGCAGGAGCTCTAGTGCAAATACAAAGTTCATATCTGCGTGGGAAGGGGTGTTGGGTCTCATTGGCCTTCTAGTTAGAATGCATTTCCTTGACATGAAATCACATGACCCCTCTCCGTGTGGGTTCAAAACCCATTGACGGCATTTTGACTTTCATGAGAGGTAGTCTAGCTCCGGGTTGACTTTCAGAATGCCGATGACTTCAGCCGGTTGGATCAGCCCTTATGAAAAGTTATGTTTTTTGCCTTCCGTTTATATCATGAAACTCAACATAACAGAAATAATGATAATAGATAAACAGCTCTCCTTGTGCTACAAGTGGCGAATTTCTTTAGATAAAGCAGAATATGAGTAGGTGAACTTGTCGAAAGGATTAAAAAATAAAAACAGAACACAAATACTTGTATATAAAGCATAAATTTTGTAACTTTATTTAAAAATGACAATTATTTCAACAAAATCTGTGCATGCAAATATTTCAAAAACATATTGGGAAACACAAATCAATTTGTTGAAAACTCTTAATTTCTTAATTCATTTAATGCTTCATTCATGACAACCTCTGGAACAGGCGTTTTAAGAAACAGTGGTGACAAAAGACGACATTGCTTGGAAATCATGTCTTCCTTTTGTCGCAATGTTTCTTTTGAAAGCCTAAACTAAATCAACGGTATTTTCTCTTGTTTTGTCGCACTTGTTCTATCGAACACTTTTAACTCTATTTTCTTCTCCAAATTTTGCATAACTTATGTCCTCTGCAAAAAGTCGTTCTCTAACACATTACCACCAAACGACACATTTCTGCGTTTTGCAGCAGGCGACTTTCAAAAAGCAATGTGGCAAAAGTAGAATTTGGTAGTCACAAGCAATTTCTCCTTTTGGCGCAATGTTTTTTCAATCTTTTCACACATCACAAAGGTAGAACCGAAAGTCTTCTCACATGTTTACAAAGATTTTCTAATGTCTTCTGCTTCAAGTAAAAAATGTCGTCTGCAGCTGGTAAAGGGTTAAAATATCTCTCGTTAACAGGTTTACTAAATGAATTGTTGAGACTGAGCAATTTCTCCTTTAATCACAATGGTTTCTATATAATAATTATTGAAATGTTAATTCTCATGCTCTATGACTATCGCCTTCTTCCATTTCACTTTGGACAAGTTAACAAGTCTAATATGAGGAATGGATGAACTAATTGATCTTTCTGTAAAAAATGGACAAACCATTAGAATGCTGGGTAATATTCTAAAAAAAAGATTTTTGTGTCGTCTGCTTTCAAAAACCTTGACGAGGAAAGATACTCAGAGTAGCAAACAGGTTAGATCACAGGCCTTACTTGGCGGCTGACATGAATCTAACCTATTTGCATAAGCATGAAGTCGGTTTCGGCTTGCTAGACTAGAGCTCTTTAATGCTAAGCCAGAGGGCATTCCCACTAAACCAGCCTCTAACCACTCTGCTACCCCAATTCCCTCTGTATTCCTAATAATTATAATGAATGCGATCATTTTCTGAACAAAAATGACATTTTTCATTCTGATTGTTAAGATGGCTTACACCACAAAGAAGCCTTATTGCAAATTACCACCAAACTGCTTCCAAAACGGCTACTCGAGGGCCAGGATTCGTAAAAGGGCCACGTAGGGTCTTACATTTGGAAGCAAAAGAAAAGATCCTCATGTGCACTGAACAAAGATGTGAAACTGTTTCCATATGATGATCAAGTTTGGTTCAATTGCAAATTATAAAAATCAATTACACAATTAATAAACATCATACACAGAGATATGCAGAAAGACACGGAAACAAAATGACATATAAAATGATTGTCATCAAAGAAACACTATCCAGATATAGCCTTTAATCCATAATACCTACTTATCATGCGTCTGCTGATGGAGACTTAAGGTCCTGGAACTGTAATAACTGGTTTTGCATGCTAATTGATTTTAATTAACTAGTCAATCTTATTGTTCTTTGAGGTCTTCCTATGCTATGTCCACTACCTAATATTGCAACGTGTGGTCCGAAGTAATAACAAATGGCAACGATATCAGAATCTATAATGACTACTTTTCTTTTTGATCTTGATTTGAGTTTTGGCTTTGTAAAAGCAGTTTCTAAAGACGTCTGCGACAGATTCGTCAAAGTAAGGTATTTTGAGGTATGATTTAAAAAGCACACGAACTACATGATGGATAAACTTATTTATGCATTAATCACAACCAGAATAACAAAGGATGAGAGTTCAAAAGATCGTCAGCATCATACTTGGCTTATACCACGCAAGACTACTATACCTCCCCTGGCTTTTCTGCTTTGTTTTGTTTTCAAGCAGTATACTAGAACACTCTTTGCTTAAAGGGGAGATTGCGATATCTAAGTTCTGTCTTTCAACAACTCAAGACAAAAGTAGAAAAATAAGATACCGTATTATTTGACATTCCTTTTTTTGCGTAACCCTATGACCCATTGCTTTATGTGCCTGGTCGGAAGAGAAAGCAACTGAAGACGGAATGGATTACATTGCGTCTACGTTAAGATAAGTTATGTAATCTTAAACCATTACCAAACAATAACGACATTTGACAAGTCTGTTGCAGACGACTTTGGAAAACATCGTAACGAGCAATTTCTCAGTTTCCCACAATGTTTCTGCCCTATCAGAAAATTAATTTTCAATTTAATCGCATTTTGAAATGTCGTCTTCAAACTCTTTCAAATTGGGACGGTCAAATATTTGGTGTTTGGTAAAGGGTTAATCTGATTTGTGTAATTCATCGCATAAGGTATCCAAATGCATTAGCTATAAGACAAAAGATATGAATTAAACGCTGTTGTATGTAATTGGTTACAGCATGTCGGAAAGAATATTGGTCGGGACGGGTTTTGAATTCACGATAAACTACATGTTATTCAAATTACACACGATTTGACCTTGACCCTTTAGGTCAATGATCTCATAGATAGTTTAAAGTAAGAAACAATAAAACCCCAATGTGTCCGATTGGTTGGTTTTGACCATGCGTTTACAGGTTTTCCATCGCAGGAAAAAGCTGATGACCACGACGAAAATAGAAACAGGCTTGAAAAGATCAATCTACATGCGTCATGGGAAAGGTACATTAATATCTCAAGAGCACATGATTTGTACATATATAATGTGCTAAATTTTCTGTGATTGCAAAAACTGATTTAAAACATCCATTTCATTTCGATCAAGCCTTACTCTCTTATTGAAACATAACATAATTAATTAAAACAATATAAAACAATATAACACTGTTGTTACATACAAATACATATAACAATTGCAGCACACAATTATACGATCAATACCAAAGTGAGCATTAGGTTTATTTCATATCATTAACATTTCATATAATTAACATTTTATTTACATAATAAATTTCCAAACTAATCAATTACATGGATGAGTAATTGCAGCTTTCCAGCAGATAGATGTTAATAAACGCGTCTTTCGGATTGTCCCATTTAGAAAAAAATAATAATAACAAAAAGTACATTTGTTTTACATTTGCGACTCCCAAAACAATTAATCACTATGTGACTTATTGTGGCTTCCAAGAAGATAAATGGACACTGGAGTTTCGATTAAGTTTTAGCTATCTCATTGAATACAAACCACACGAGATCACGACCTACATGTATTCAATCGTGTAGATAAGATTGGTCGTTTTCGGTATACATCGGTCTGAGCCGGAACTATCATATTAAACCGAATAGTTTCGGCTCCGACCGGTGTATGCTGACGACGATTGTTTTCTTCTTTTTTTCAATATCTACTGGAAACCACTCAAGAAAGGGAAAGGGGACAAAAATAAAAGAATAGGCTGGGGTCTCGGCCCATGTGTAAACCCTCCTAATGCGGGGCATACGCATTAGCCGGGACCACAGGCTGAAAACGGAACAACAAGTTTCATAAAATGTGCGCATGTAACATAAGTGATGAAACGATAAAAGTGAGCAGAAATAACACGTTGGAAACTGTGATGGACGTCGCGCCGCACCCCAATTCACTCTCCTGAAATATAAGATAAATATTTTGTTTTACTGAATGTATTATTGCATTGCTTATCAGTCACTTGTCCCTTTATGTGTGAAACTAGATTCTCAGAGCAGCTATGTTTGACTGTTTGCCGTTTTTTTAAGACCTTAACAATACACTGTTGCTCCAAAGTTTGCATTATCAAAAGGGACTGACAGACGTGTCCATAGAACATATAGTTTAAATCAATAACAACAATCAAAAAGCTTAAACAATTGTGTCTCAGTAAAAGTAAACTCATACAACCTCGCTTCCCATAGGTTGATTTCTTAAAAAAAGATTGAAGGCGAACTTAGACACCAAATTCATTTCATGTTCTCCGAGTCATAATGGTGAAATAGAAAGGAATACGTTTGTTACTCAGTTGGTATCGTTTTTAACTTATCGGCATTGTTCTATGTTATTTTCATTCAATACTGAGTGGCTGTGATTGAACGAATAGGTTGGTATTGTATACACGATCATTTTAGTACACAACAATTGCTTAAAGGGAATGAGTTACAAACCATATAGAAAACAAATTTATTTTAAATTCTACATACCTCAGGACTGTGGTCTATACATGTAAAACTTCTATCCTTATATGTCTCCTCTGTTCTCTTAAAACACATCTCATCTTCAGTATGTAACAAGTCGTTAAGGATTTAAACATTGTGAATACTGCGTTTTACGTGGTTATAACGTTCGTGCATTCTGGTTTGATTGTCTAATTCATTCAAAACTTAGAATAATACATGGTAGTATGCGAAATGTATCTTTGATTATCATGATCTAGGAAAATATGTTGAGATATAACCAACAGATCTTTGCAAATTATCTGGTTGATATGTATTAACACATAACTGTTTTAACACGGTTATACCAATTCATCCCGATTTCTCTTCACACATATTTTGCAAGAATCATCCTTAACCAACTACTGTTTTCTGTCATGTTTTTGAGCTCCTAAATACTGATAATGAACAAAAATGGAATCCAATCTAGGGCACAGTGCCAATACTTGTCCGATGCATGTATCTAATGAAGCATCTTATCTTATTTGGTTTTGCATCAATATTAGCTTAGTTATGACAATACTAGAGAAAGATGGGGAAATATAAGACTGTGCATACCGTGGCTTTCCTGTCTAACATGTCTTCACGCCCTTTCCCATGTTTTATGAAGTTGTTGGTAAACATAGTTATTCAAAATTCGTTGCTCCATAAATCTTATACCATTTATTGACGTTTTGCCTTGAGGATTTTAGTTCACCACTTAACTACCTGTTATTGCTCACTCTACATTTGATTATTTGGCAATTGAGACCCCCACCGCAAGGCACGAACCGATACGATGTGTTTAAAAGCACGTATGTGGAAAAAAAAGACTCGGTGCATTCGTTTTTTAAACAATGTATATCGCTCTAGTTAGAACAGGGGCGAACCGGCGAACGAACAAAAATGCCATGCTCAATATGCCCAAGATTCTTCGATCTAAAGAGGACATGCAAGAAAGCCAAACGAAAGCTACATATATAAAAAAGGATATATTCCACTTCAACGTGTTCCATATTAAAAGGCATCGTGGTGTTGCACTCACAATCGTTCGCTTCTGTCACAACCATTAGTAAATTAGTGTCTTTGACCCATGAGACCACATAGGATTTGATACAGGCAGATTCCCGCACGCACATTGGTGTGGGGTCACATGTACCCAACTCTAACTCGTATGGACTGCACGGCGGCCTACAAGAGAAATGAAAAGTGCTTTTGTGTACATTGCATATGTGACCAAGGTGAGGAAAACATGCAGCCAGACCGGGACTCGAACCCAAGACCCCCGCAAACCGTGCGAACGCTCCACCGACTAAGCTTTCCGGGCTGCTTGCACATTCAACTCTACCTTGTATATTGAGACACCTACTTCATATATATACGCTTAAACCATGGACAGTATTCAAATTTCATATCATGTCAACATTACAGTGTATTTCAGCTATATTGCGATGTCCCACATATAACGATGGAGGAAGATCCAAACTTAGGGCTGGGCAAGCCGGGTTTAATCATTGACAATTCGTAAGTGAAAATCAAAATGCCATCACCGAGTTTGAACCCACGTTAAGACGGACAATGTGATTTCAGGTTTTGTACTCTAACCACTTAGCCATCTACTATGCACATTAACCAGTAAACCATATCGCTTGATGCAGGTTTTACACATGCTACAAATAATCATTTCCAAAAGAGTTGATGATATAATCCCCGGCACGAGCGGGTAGATATACATCGTAGGTAGTTCTTGAATACACCAGAAATCCTGGGGATATTCGGCTATTCTCCGCCGTATAACCCACTTTATTATAACATTAGACACAGGGACTAAATATTTATGTAAATACACACAAATTAGTTAAATATCAAAATTGAATGGGTTTTTTACTTATCGATTAAAGATAATCATATCAACACATCTGTGTTTCATATTTTCTCAATTGTATCTACTCGGTAATCCCGATTACAAACGGACATGCCCTTCGTCGCCGCCATGTTGCCGGACTACTTTCAAAATGGCTCCCCAATATCTCTGATTTTATTTTAAGAAATGGCCGTGGTGTTCCGAATGACGGGTGTTATTCTTACGTATAAAACTCTGCACACATAACGCAGCCGTCTATCGTCCCGTGAAGAAGCGGTCTCCTCCGATGAAACACGTTCAGGTCGGAATGATACAACGTGAATTGTTTAACACACGGTCTATGTCCGACCACTTTGCTCTCCTTCTGAAGGGAGCCCACGCATGCGCGTTGAGCCTGCTGTAACGCCCCTCTCTCGGACCCGCTCATGTCCGAGTAATCGTAGTCCGAAATGTTGTTACACTCTCCGGACCCAACTGAAATTATGATTTTCGATACTACACCAGTAGAAATAAGTTCATTAACTGAACTCGCATTTTCTCAAGTTAACTTTCAAAAATAAACACAATTCAGATAATTTTATATGGAACCTCCATCTACAAGAAATCGTTTGTCAAGCGATCTTATCTCAGACTATGTTATATCTAGATGTATATATCCTTAAAATTCTCCTACAAGCGTTTAAGTCTTGTATTACTTCTTTCTTCTTAATCTATCTCATCTTTCTGTCTTTTTGATGCTGTCACAATCTAATTCTCAACAATTTAGACAATGTAGGTTTTATGCTTTTACAGATAAATCATTACATTGTACTTTAATTTGAACCAGTCACGATTTCCATAGATGAATAGGTTAGTCGACTTCAAAGTATTCTTACCTGCGTTTGGTATCCAAATTGAAGATATACTAAATTCTGATAAAAGTCTGGAAAAGAAAACATTACAAGATTTTTATAAATATAAGTTTTTGTTGTTCCTATTCATCCAAATCACAAGTACAAACTAATGATCTGATGTTGTTGTTTCAGTGCTAATATACATGTACATTTTTGAACAAATACATAAATGAATTTGATCTTAAACTATAGATGTTACTAAGATGCTTATGCATTTCCAATACATAAAAACTTAAACTTAGAAATATCTAAAGCACCAAGGTAAGATTAGTTCACAGTTATGTATAATTTAAATGTATATAGAAAACTTAAAACTTATTCCTTATGATTATTTAAGAATTCAAAACCACCTTTTGAATAAAAAAAAAAACATTTAGAACGTTTTCAAAAGAAGTCAACAGACAAAGAAAAAACGAAAGGTTTTTAGATAAGTAATTAAAAATACGCAAATAATCATTGATTGAAAATACGTACATAGCGAATTCTGTAATGCTCCACATCAACAGATTGAATATAAACTTTATCGGCTGAAAAGTAGAAACACATCATTGCTTTATCATTGCATTTATTTAAATACATTTGGCTTTGAAGACTTGACACGTAGAAGCATATTTAGGTCAGTGCAACATCAAGCATTTTAAACAAAAGATGACACAACCCTAAAAACTCAGTCGGTATAACGTTGACCCTTGAATACAAGGGCCCGATTACTGGGAACAAATAGGGCAGTTGACTACAAAATGCCGCGATTTGCCGTAATGTTGAAAACAAACTGATTCGAGACAACAGAAAGTTCACTGGGGAATTATCTATTTGCTCACCGGTAAACGCGATCAAACGTTGACCCCGTTTGATATCTTCCAATACTACAAGTCTAAACGCTTTTTTTTTGTATAATGTTTCGCATTTGATAGATGATGGCCCAGGAAAAAAAGAATAATCTTGCTCTTCTACACTAAAAACCGCTTGTACAAAAAGGATAAAAGCTTCCTTTTGTCACAATAATTTCTACCGAATACCACAAATAATGTGGGGTTTTTTGTTTCTGCCATTTTTCGTCGTATAATGCTGTTTTCAATTTGGGACTGTAAAAAATTTGGCGTTTGGTAAAGGGTTAAAATAATAAAGTGGATAATGTTTCATAGGGAGACTTACATTGAGGATGGAAGAACCACTACTTCTTTCGGTGGCAGATTCCCCCTTTATTTCACACACAGATTGGTAATCTGTAAAATTATATCTGAAACGATAACAAAATGCCATTATAACTTAAAGCATTTATAATCAAATTGTGTATCTAATTTAAAAACCATATGTCGGTAATCAATCTGGCCTGCCAAACCATCTGATCTGCCGGAAGAATAATGCTATGTTAAATTAAACCTATTCAAATCTTATAAATTAAACATATAAACTAATGATGAATACTCACTGTAAATGACTTACGTTGGTCAATATACAGCTCATATACTAGTACCAGTCCTTCGTAGCCAAGCTTAGAATAAGTCAATTAAATGATAGAATTATTGACTTTGGAAATTACTTTGAGAAACCTGAACTTGTTAGCATTCTAAGTACCTCAACTTTACTTCCTGCATTTAGTGAATTAAAGAATTACTGGGTTATTCTCTTGATATTCTAAAACACATCAAGTCTCTTTTTACAATGGAAGTGTTTCAAACCCATTTTTACATGAAAATTGTTATTTTTGGTGCTTTATAGTTTGTCCAGGTACAAAATTCACGAGGGAAAATGGCAAGTAAAGGCAATTCCTTATAAAGCGACCACCCTAACCAAGGAGTGAAATAATATAAACTATGGTTTGATTCAATTCGGTTTCCAAGTCATGAAGAAAGCTCCTTCTACGATAGACGCTCTGTATTAAACCCTTAGAATGCTGGTTAAATTTCTAATAATATATTTTTGTGTTCTCTGCTTTCCAAAACCTTAAATATCTGCTCAATTTTAATGAGTAAAGATAGTCAGAGTAGCAAACAGGCTCGATCTCAGGCCAGCCGCCAATTTACTTGGTGCCTTGCCTGGATCTAATCTGTTTGCATAAGCATGAAGTCGCTTCCAGCACTATAAGGGTTAAGCTATTGGTTGTCCTAAAAAGCATGTTCCCCATATAAATATAGTGGTCCCTTAACCCATTACCAAGCAATAACGACATTTGACCAGTGTGTTGCAGACGACTCTGGAAAACATTGTGGGAAAGGAAGGAATTGCTCTTAAAGAGCAATTTCTCCTTTTCCCACAACGTTGTCTGCTCCACTAGAAGATTATTTCTTAATTTCATCACATTTTGAAATGTCGCCTGCAAACTCTTTCAATTTGGGACAGTCGAAAATTTGGCGTTCGGTAAAGGGTTATTTAAACTAACTGTACGTTACCCGACAAAAAGGCGCTTTGTAAGGATTAGGTCCGTCATGACGGCGCCCTCTATTTCCCCGAAAAATACTCCCGCAACGTCTGGATAGGGTCCAGCAACAATGTAACCATGGTTATCAACCAGAAAGCAGTTTATAAGCTGAAATTAGAACAAAGAGGATATTAAGGATAGATAAACAGCGAGCCTTATGTATGGAGGAATATCAAACATTTCACATGCAATGATTTTCAATAACATTTGCATATATCGAATTTGTAGGTGCATGTATACAACATAATTTTCTTGTAGCAGCTTCTTTGTTGTTTTTTTTTTCAACGAAACGTTTCCTAGCCTCTCCCTACGTACGGTATGTTTACCCTTAGAATGTTGGGTAAATTTCTTAAAAAATGATTTTTGTGTCGTCTACTTCCCAAAACCATTAATATCTGCTTAATTTTGTTTCGAAAAGATACTCAGAGTAGCAAACAGCTATTTTACAAAGCAGTCAGTAGTCTGAAGGGACTATTGAGCGGTACATACAAGAAGCATGAATAGATGAAATGACCTGTCCAACACAACCGAAAAATTGATAGAAAAAAAACGCATAGTAAAAACCTAATTAGCCAATCAAAACATTGAGCGTTACATACAAAGAGCCTGAATAGTTGAGCAGAGCGTTGCAACATAACTATAACTATTGTTAGAAAAAAAACCGCATAGTAAAAACCTGATAAGCCAACCAAAGCAATCAACATTACGAAATATCACCAGACCTTTTCGTTGCACGGAGTGTTTTTGCACATCTTCAGGAACATCCTGCAGCTGTTTATGGAGTCGAAGAACAGGTCCTGAAAACTGCCATGGGCCATCTGATACCCAACCACCGCTGCCACGCCCATTTTCTTGTCTCTGGTCTGCACGACGGGCGCGCTTACTGTCACCATAGTCTTGTTGGGTAAGTATTCTGTAAGAATTACATGGAGCATTAATGGCCCCGCATAGTATAATGGGATTTCTTCTGATACAAGTTGAAGGCAACACAAGACAAACGACAAAATAGTACGAAAGAGAAACATTTTCGTTTTGATTGTTTGGAGGACAGTACTGTTGTCAGTCTCAAAATAACATTGCGATGTAGATATTCTGTAAAATATCGAGGGGCCTTTGTAGCTCATCCTAAAAAGCCATGTAGGTTTTATTCTTCTGGTCAAAATTAAAGGCAATGGAAGACACTTGACAACATTACCAGAAATAGAAACACTTTCGATTTGAATGTTTGGTTGAAACCACTGTGCTAACTGTCAGCATACTCTTAGGTTATGGGTATTGTATAAAACTCTCAAGGACCAGATATACACTTATGTGTAAGGAACCGATCAAAGAGGCTTCCCAAAACGATATCACATGCGTTTGGGGTAGAACATGGTCATTCAAAGACCTCTTAATTGCCTCTCTTGAAAATCCAAGTCCGTCACCGGGAATTGAACCAACGCTTAGAGGGACGATGTGATTTCAAGTTGTGTACTCTAACCACTTGGTCACGTAGGTCTACAGTTATGTTTGCATATCGCTTGTGTGCGTTTGTGTGGTGTGGTAGATGGATGATATAAGAATTTGACTTGAAATAGTACTAACGCGACGATAAAACCATATGAAACACACACGGTCGATGAATTGGCTCGAATAAGATGATAAGCGTCGCCCACTCAAACTCCTCACAGTGATCTACCTTTATAACATATTATCACTGCTACCACACATAACCATCTGTCATCTAGAAACGAACATGGTGTTTAAAGAGGGCGGCGACGCCAAATCAAATCATCCATTTGTACATTTTTGTAAGTAAAACAAATTTTCAATTTAAAAGGTCAACACAAGAAGGCATTATTACTTAATTAACTACTGTATCGAATAAGAACTTGCCAAAAAATAGACATATAAATTTCATCCAAATTTTGATGAAAACCTTGTGGTGGCAGTGATCGATGCAGCGTAGCAAAGGGAGATTACTGTAAGGAGTTTTGTTGGCCTACTATCCCTTACCTCCGCCAATAGGCACAGAGAATGTATAATTCCAATGCGGCTGGTTATCCAACAATTCAGCGCCCTCTATCGCTCGTCTGTAATAATCCGCTTCTACAGTACTGGTACGATTTAACAGGTAATATCTGAAGGACATTCAACATATCAACATAAGGACATTTAACATATTAACATAAGGGCATTTAACATATTACATTTATGATCGCTTTCATTGTAGATCGTTTACAATCCTAGCCTAGGGTCCTGGCCCGTGCATACCCGCATTCTAATGCGGGTATATATGGGCAAGGATCCCAGGCTAGTACAGTCTGTAATCTGGAATACCTGTCCTTTAACATTACATTGGAAGAGGGGAAACAGACTAGTATTGTCCGAATCCTGTTCTGTTGGGTGCCATCTAAGATATCCATAATATCAAATTGTGCGTTCATGTACTCGCAATGTCGATGCATAAATTATGTTAGCACTTATCGTTAATAGATAGAGCATATACACTCTTACGTAATCGACATGAATTACCTGCCCCTTAACACTACATTGGATGACTGGAACAAGACTAGTACAGTCCGAATCTATGTTTCATAGGGTATCATTTTATACAAACAGAATATCAAAATGTGCGTAAAGATAACTTCATTGTATGAATTACGTTACGGTTTATTGCAAATAGCTACAGTATCAAGCTCTTATGTCACTGATATGATTTTAGGTAATGAAGAAATCATGAATCATATCACTTTATCTAATCAAAATCAGCTCGTTCTGCCACATCTTCCACGAAGAACTTTTGAAAGCCACAGCTCTTGCTTTATGCGTAGTCCTTCCTTTTTGTAACAACTATTTATAGCAGATGCCACAAAGGAAAATAAACATTATCTATGATTGTAGTTTGATGCGAGCATGTATTTATAACAACACCAATACACATTCTTCACAAATAACATAACTAAATTAGCAATCATTATTGTTTTAAGCAATTTCTTCATATGCTATTGTGATTCTGGGATGACCTCCCGCATTTTCTAGCCAAGATGATTTATAATAATTTAAACCTTACACATGTTACATGGACTTACATTGAATCAGAGTCTTTTTTGAGCAACATGTACTTCGTGACTCCGCTCGGGGTTCCAGCAAATACCATCTCAATACCATATCTGTAATACAACCAGACAATGAACTTTTACAGTGTATTGACACGTGGTAACCCCATGACAGGAGACCTTTGTAAGAAACATATATAATACATTTAAATAAAAAACATGCCAAACGAATAGTGATCATCTTTTGTCAGAAATGTTTCTATCCAATGTTACAGCAAACTTTGAGGGAGTGGGGGTCATATTGATTTGTAACAGCTTTCTGTTGTTGCTTTTAGGGAAAAGGGATGTATTTCAAATAAAAACCCTAGTTCTATGTATCTATATAAAATGTGTTGATTCTTTTTACGTAGACGGAATACCCAATTTGTGAAACAGTCGCTTCAAGCATAAAGTATGAATAAAAAAGAAAACATTTCAAAAGTTCTCAGCTCTAATCACCTTGTCCGTGTTTTGCTGTCTATCTTTGCCCATTCCTCCATAAGATTATGTGTATACTTGCTATCTGTCAACAACATGTTCTTTAAATCTACATCACCTGTAATACAACACAAATAATTCTGTTGAATATAAAACAATTGAATTGGTGAAATAAAGTTAGCTTTTCCTTAAGGAGGTTGGTTATCTTTTAGAATGACGTATTTTGGAATTCCTCTTCAAATGTCTTCAATAAATGACACAATTCGGTTTCTTTTATAAGGTAAGAAACGATCACAAGTTTTGAATATATGCCATGCATTTGGTATTTTCCATCTGAACAGAATACATGAATAGATAGAGAGATCACACTTCTAAGTCCTCATAACAAGTTAAAACGGGATTAGGAAAATCCTTCACACATTTGATCTCATGTGCCATAATAGCTAAAAGAGATTGCTTGCTACTTACAGAGTTTTTGTAACGTGTCGTTTTTTAGGATATATTTGAGCCTTTGAACTCTCCTCTTTCCTCTAAGCTTGTCATTCAGATTTTGACAGTATTTCCTGAAATGTAAAAAATAAAATGAAAAAATAAAAATAAAAATTGATTCAATTTGTTTCGTGATTTCTTTTCTTGATACATTTAGAAAATCGTGTTTACGTTTTATTCCGATAAGCTATGCCAAAGACGTAGTTTGTTTAAAACTAATGTGTAGGCACATCACCAAATGGGGTCTGAGGCAAGCTCAATATTGATTTTTAAGACGCCAACGTACATGGATAAAGCTATAAACAAAATCATTCCAATGGCGTCTTTTCTCGTTTTATCAGATTTGATATGATTTTTTTCTGGCGATAAGCAAGTGCTTGTTTTTGCACTCTTCTAAAGCTCTTGCTCTAAGTTTAAGAAAAGCCTGCATGAAGTTAGTTATTGCTATCGTTTTCAAACTACACAGTCATGTTTTACTATTCAACATTAAATTTGCATGCGATCTACAGAAGCCATGTATAAATTATCTCCTGCGGTCAAAGGTTCAAAGATTGACATTGTTATGAGAAGAAAGAAAAATAGTAAACTGCCTTAACGAACAATTTCTCGTTCTCCCATAATATTTTTCCAACAATGTTTTCTGCCCTATCAGAAGACTTTTCAACTTCATCACATTTTGGTATGTTGTCTGCAAACTCTTTGAATTTGGGGCAGTCGAAAATTTGTCGTTTGGTCAAGGGTTAAACCCAATACAAAAAGCAAAACCACAGGGGTTTCTCTTACCATGGTGCAAGCAGTACAGAGGACTCATTAAGACACTCGTTGATAACCCTGTCAGCAGCTGTAATGATATATAGAGAATGGGTCAGATGTGTCGCTAATGGCATTCATTGGCACCGAGATTAATCATGGTCCTGTTTGACGTAGGGTTGGGCTTTTTAACTGGGAACTATTCTTGTTTAAGGAAAATCTGCAGCATACCATCTCCGATTTCTAGGTCTTCGGTATAATTACTTTAGAAATGACAACTTAAATGTTTTGATCAAAAAGTAGAAAAAAAAGAGAAGAAAACAGGTTCTAGGTTCATGAATAAGTTTTAAGATTTATCAGTGAATAACAAATGGATAGTCAGTTATTAATTCAAATAACGCCGCGTGTTGTTTACTTTTAGACACTCACGAAATCCTACATGGTAAATTGGGTTGATTTCCGAACAATGCTGTGCATCATCTTTTGTTATGAATTATATTGGTAGACATAAAAACAGAGGACATACAGGTGCACATTCATTATACATGGAGCGTTTCTTTCGTCTATCTTGAACCGGTTATTACAATAAAACATTATGAAGAGCTGCTGGCGCGGTATACAAACAAAAAACCAACAGTACAATATAATTGCCTTCATGGTCTCTTTATATCGCTTGGTGTATATTCGATTTGTTTCAAAGAACCATTATAAAACACTGCAAAAGTTGTTGTTTAGTTAGAGGGTTTCTTTAATAAAAACACAGTCATTCGGAAGGCTCCTACTGAAAGGTTCTGAAAGGCTGGCGTCTGTATCAAGCGACACGTTGTCAAAACACAGATATCCTGTCTCCTTTCTTGTATGATCGCCTTAAACAAAGTTGACTTTATGTTGGGAAAAGGGATATATAGTGTAATTAATCAATGAAAACACCTCTGCAAGATGCATCAAGGTGATTTGTTTCTCTTTACTCACGTAAAACTGGAACCATCAAGACTTTAACAAAGCTGGTTGTCGGCAAGGCTATACCAAGGCTGAAATAAAGACAAGCAGAAATGAGAATGGTTCGTCTCTGCCTAGAACGTTTTGTCATTTGTAAATGGAAAACAAAGTTTATAGGCTTCCATCCATGTTCCTATTCCATTTGATGTGAAGAAAATTACATTTTAACTTGTTACACCATAGTCTAAAAATAACCAATAGTCGAAGGCACCTGTGAAAGCAGCAACACTGTAAACTAAAAGGATGGGCAAATATTTTGTAAAATGGGAAGTTGCCTCAAGAACTTGAAATACTGCTGCCATATAATACCAAAAAGACACAACCCAACCACTAGATGGGAACACGCGACATTTTAAATTGGATAAAACAAACTTTGAGTGATAACCTCTTCCTGCTGTACTATATGTAGTAGCATTCTTTGCTTGGCTTGTATATGTCAACTTTCAACGACCACCCACGTTAAAAGCACTGTCTATGATATAATGACTATCTTATAAATGATTGTTTTAAAAGATGCTTCTGTTGAGTAAGACCTCTTTTGTTACAAAAGTGGCTTTAGTCATCTACATCAAGGAAACAAAAACGTGTTTTAAAGGGTTATTTCATCCCATAAAGGGGGATGCCTTTTGGATTTAAATGGAACATATGTACTCACCTAAAATTAGTGTCCATCACCTTTTTGTAGGAAAACGAGTAATTCCTCCATACCATTCTTTTCTGAATTGTGAAACAGAAAACAACGATATCATCTCGTGGATTTTAAATGGCTTAGTGTTTAGACAACATATAAAGTGAGTCCTTCCCTTTTTGAAAGATTTATTTATTGTCCTACATTAGACCTATGGTACAAGATGGTCTCAGTACGAGTGACATGATGTCAAGCTGTTTCTATGGAAAAAACACCGCTTCTTAACCCATAACCTAAATGTGGGCAAAGGATAAATTGCTCTTAACGAGCGATTACTCCTTTTCCCACAATGTGTTTTTGCCCTATCAGATGATAATTTTTTTCAATTTATCACATGTTGAAATTTCATCTGCAATCTCTTTCGATTTGGGACAGTCAAAATCTAGCGTTTGGTAAAGGGTTAAGCAGTCCTTGTTAACAGAGTAGTGCATGTAATCCACAGCCGCCAGGTCGTGGTAACAAACCAGGCGGGGTTACCTCTATAAGACAACTTAACCTCATTTCGGTGTAACTTCTATCAATTAATACACATACATGATCACTATACCTTTACAATTATACTCTAACAATGTTACAAAGGTTTCGATCTTTGTTTAACTGGTCCTATTCTTTACTAAAGAATGCAATGGTACTATAGGTCAGGTCAAGACAAGCTTATATTCAATTGGACACAGTGTCGTATAAACAATATGGGGATTGCTGTGTAAGAAAGGTAAAGACAGTAATTTTTCCAATCACAATGTTATTGACCCAAGTAACCGTACATTTTAGTTGCAATACGTTCAAATAAGTCCTTGAATATACCATTACCAAAAATGATGAATTTTGACCAGTTTGTTGCAGATGACTCTGGAAAACATTGTGGGCAAAGGAGAAATTGCTCGTCAAGAGCAATTTCTCATTTTCCAACAATGTTTTCTGTCCTATCAGAAGATTGTTTTTCAATTTCATCACATTTCGAAATCTCGTCTGCAATCCTTTCCAATTTGGAACAGTCAAAAATTTGTCGTTTGGTAAAGGGTTAAACTATATGTGGATTGCTGTGAAAGAAAGGAAAAGCCAGGAACTTCTCCGATCACAATGTAATTGGCCAAAGTAACCGTAGATTCCAGTTGCAATACGTTCATGAGACCTTATATTAACCACACAAATGAGTAGGACTTGTAGGAGTAAGCCTAGGGGTTAGGAAAGGCTCGAACTAGACTCACCATATCATCGTAGTGGGTCAGTACCTCTAACATCTTACTTCCCAGATTGCCCGTCAAAATGTGCTTTCTCACCTGAAAGGTGCAATTAGACCAGGGAGTCACAGGCTTTGTAGTATAATGAATACCACAGAAGCCTATACTTTCCTTGGAGTCAATACTATGCAATAACGTAGTATTAACCCCAGAAAAACTATACCCCTGTGGTGAAAATAGGATAAAGCACTTTTCAATTCACTACGATGTTAATTACATTCTGATGTCATCATACCATGCTATAGATATAGTCTGCCTTCAAATTTAACTTTTTCCAAATAAGGAAAAAGTGGTTAAGAATCAATGTTTGCCTAGTGATCAAATGGAATGGCTACACTTGCAAAACGTAATCATGTGTATTGATATGAAGAAAATCTGTTCACAGTCTAAAATTAGACAATAAAAGAATATTTAATCTTAAGAATCTTGCTAAATGCATGTGTACGAAACATAATAGAAAATTAATTCCATAGCGATCACATTTCTCAAGCACATCACCATTAATCATGTTTGTGTCGAAGTTTCTAATTCTGAGATGGAATTAATTTAATAAAATTAACTGGGAAAGATCGTGACCAGAGACGCATGTCACATCTGGCTTCCACTAAATCTCCTTATCTCAAAACCAATGTGCTGCGAATCGTTCTAGTTTACTCTTTAGTGACTGTATCGTATTTGTTTTTTATATTGAATTGGACGACATCTCAACAATATTTTCAGTTACCTCTTGATACAGAGTTTTAAGGCTGCTTAAGTTTGAAAGAAATACAACATATACATCGTGGGAGAAAATGTCACTAAGAGAAAACTTATACGAACTATTAATTAGTATTGAATCCATTGTGACAATGTAAGAATTTTATCATCAGCGATGGTCAAGTTAAGAATTGTAAAGTAAAACATAGAAACCTCAGGTCAAGGAGGTATGATTGCCCCCTCCCCCCTTCCCCCCTCCCCTTGCCTACACGCAAGGGTGAAGGGGGATTGGTTGAAGGATTGATTTGGGTTCAAATGGATGGGGGTGGGGCTTTACAGCCCTTACCTGTGAGATATATCATTGTGACAAAATGAAAGTTGTATGATATACCTCATGAAAGGCAGCTTCGTTGGTGGGCAGTAGGACATCACTAAGGTCTACATTCTTGTAGTGGGGATTGAGCAGCACTTCTTCCTGTTTGTGGGAAAGGTGAGAAAAATGAATAAAGACTCATCACTGAATATCCCATCCAAATGTTAAAGCCATACTTGCGCTCATTTAAACTTAGATTGGGAAACTTCTAGAATTAATGTCTATTAACTTAAAAGTACTTTAAATTCAAATTAACAGAGGAAATTAGACGGTAACACATTCACAAGATGCTTTTAAAAGACTGAATATGATAATGTTTGTTTACAATTAGCGATAAAACAAGGTCATCCGAAAAGCGACGGGAACCAATAACACCTGAGAAATGCTCCATTTTGAATGTTCACGTTGTTTGGTAATAGGATAATCCACGAGAAATTTCTCTTTTTATCGGAGTGGTTTCATAACTCCCAAGTGATACCATCAACATGAACATATAAGGGAAGGCATAATAGGAAAAGCGTTAAACGTGCATTCAGAGAAATATAAATATTCAGTGAACGGCTGTGGAATCCTTACCGTTTCCGGGTCTGTGAAGTAGGGTCGGTAATCGGGATGGAATAGAACGTATCCATTGTGATTTATCATGAAGGCATATCCGTTCGCTCCCAACTGAAACAAAAAGAGTCAAAAGTGAAAATACTCGAGTGATAATCTATTTCAATTTGGTGAGACTAAACGCAGTTTCAAGCAAAATGTTAGTTACATGGTGGGACAGTTCACCTCTCCATGTAGTCTGTGGGAAGATATATAGTATGGTTCCTGTTGTACTATAATAAGTTGGTAAAATTACAATTAATAAAAGAGACAAGCTTGTATAAGTACGAGTGCTAGTAGACGTTGTCTGAGATAGCCTCACTTATTCATATAACTTTAAAGAACAAACTGACTTGTGTTCTGAAAGAATATTTACACCTTTTGTCATTTAACCTGTTTTGTTCCCGATGGATGGAATTACAATTGGCAATAACAATGTCTTATAGAACTTTAAGGGAAGACATTTTTTTTATCAGTTTAACATGATCGTCTATCTATTCAAGTTTCCGATCGTCGGCATAAAAGACGGCTAGACAAGCCATGTCTTGCTCGTAAAGATCAATTTCTCCTCTTCCTAAAATATTTTCCAGAGTCGTTCGCAACAAATTGGATAATTGTCGTTATTGTTTGGTGATGGGTTATGTAGTGTATCATCATAAGGACAACAAATGTTTGTGTTTTTTTTCTGCTACTCCTTGAGGCTTACCTTGTAGGCTGGGGCCTTGTCTTGGAGGTACTTTATTGGTATATCTGTACCCACCACACCCAACAAGTTACCGTCGAAAACCTGGATAACATGTAAATATTATTCATTGAAACATTCGATAAACATGCAACTTAAAGGTCCTACTTCACAGACGAGAGAACTTGTAAGTCAAAGTAAAATGTTGTTAAACCAAATACAGTAGTTGTATTCTTGTTTAATATACAATAAAAAAAGGTATTGAAAGCATGATTAATTCACGGAGCGATATTTAATCTATGAAAATACAGTTTCTGAGAAATAGACCGCAAAAGCGTTGTCAAAGTTTTGGATTATTACACTGTCTATATACTTGAGAGAATTTAAAACGATCTAATTTTGCTTCAAATGACAATGCTTCAGTATGGATCATATAACAATGTAGTTGTTGTGCAGTTTTAAAGAAATTAATTTTTAACTATCTAAATTACTAACATCTGTAAACAAATACCTTTAACGATCAGGGCCCAGTTGTTCAAACGGTTGTTAAATCTAATCATCTGTTAAACTAACGGATGATTAAAATCCCTAACAGTCTGTCACTTAACAGCCTGTTAATTAAGCGTTGCTCAAACCAATTTAGCACCTTTGTTAACTGACGGCTTGTTAGAATTTTAACAAGCCTGTAAGTCTTCTGTAAGTTGGTAAATTACGCAAGTGTCATGGCCGCCGATCCCAAAAAGTTGAGATTTTGGAGTCAAAAACTGCAATATATTGAGTTAGAGCTGTTGCCAGGGTATTTCGGAGATTTTGAAGCGGTGATATGATTTAATAAATCGATCAGGAGAGTTAGATGTCAAAGGAAGGGCTCATTGATGAAAAACAGGATGTTGTCTATGGAGAAGGAAGGTCTCAACACGAATCTGACAGAAAGGTATGGTTACAATAATGTAATATCTATGAAAAATGGCAATTTCAAAACATTTTCAAGAAATAAAAAAATCCGTCTTCTTTTGTTTTTATTAATCGCTCGTAACCATGCAGTTATGTCCCTTGATTGGTCTTTGATAGTGCGGTGTGTAAAGTCTAAAAGTGACAGTTGTGTTGTGAACACATTATATGTCTCAAATGTCGATCTAACTACACAATTTGGTATGTTAAACCTTCCTTAGTTGTTGAGATTTATTTTTTGATCCAATGAATGAAGGCAAATACGTTTATCCACATTAATGTGGTTTGCAATTGATAAAAATTGATTCGAACCCAAGCATGTACGTACCTCTATGAAATGTCAAAAGTGTGTACTAAAGGCTGACGAACTTACAGGATTGGTAATTTTTCACTTTAAAACTTCTATTTACATGCCACAAATTTCATTTCGCTTTGAAGCACGTTTGGATTGACCTTAAATATGTAGATGATGAAGCTATGAAATAGTTGTTATCATGTAGACTTAAAGACAAAATGACATGGATTATGATATTGCATTAGTATTAATTTTTTTTCTTCAGACGAGTGGCCAATTCGTTTGATGAATTACAGTAGATATGGTTTGGAGTTTAAACATGACAGTGTGGTACCAACAGTAAAACAAATCAGGTAAAGTATATTTTAATTGATAACAAATCCCTTGACCATTCATGATTCAAGCAATGCTGAAAAACAACATTTTTGACAGTTTTGTTTATATGACCACTCTGTCATATACTTATTTGACAGGGACCACTAACATAGCTTTCAACCATTTACTATACAAGCAATGAGGACTATTGTTTTCATAGGTGTGTTTCATAATCCAACATAAATGTGTATATATTATGTAGTTACCACTGAGTAAGCTATGGAAATATTTTTGTCAAAGAAACTGACATATGAACTGAGTGTGGAATTTTACTAACATGCCATTCTTGGTCGTATTTGAAAGATTAAAAGAAGAAGAAATTGTCTTCAATAACTTAGATATACTTTTAAGAATATTTTCTTTGTATAAATTGATATCTACATCAAAATATTATGATTATTTCTTTGTTTCTAGCAATTAGTAGCACATGCAGGTAATTCTTTAAATCAGTGTGACTCAAAGATGATTTGCACAAAATGAGCATAATTTCCATTTATTACAAGTGCTTGACTGAGAGATATCCTTTGTCTCTTTTATAGATGTCATAATCCTGTTTGTTTGCTACATGTCACTGGAAAATAGCTGCAGTACTAACTTGATGTCATGATAATACTTGAATAAGCTTTCAATTCTTTTATATTCTAGATATTTTCATCAAAAAGGACAGAGGACTACTATCAGAGAACAGAGAGAGTATTACACCAAATCAAACATGCAGAATAAAGGGGAAAATCTATTACTTGTGTTTATATGTTGATTGTTTGACTTAATTTTAAGAAATTCACGTCAATAATACTATCAATTAATTGATCTTAGATGTATGCAATGAATCGCAACTTGTAGATGTGAATAAACAAATGATGAAATTGCTTAGTATTTCAAACATTAAACATTTTGTTACAGGGGTATGCTTATTCCATTCCCTTTTAGGAGTTCTTAAATTGGTTCAAATTGAAATAGTGCATTTTGTCACAGATGTCTACCCAGCATTTTATAGCAGGTAACCTGAAATAAGTCATTATTCAGTATCCATGTTAGGGGTTTATTCTGTATCCAATACCTTTACTTAGACATTTTTCTAAAGATTCACCAACACATATCTCTCCTTTTGTCTAAATTGGCTTTTCCTTCAATGTTATCATGCATTGTCACTGATTTGTCAGATTTCTTAATAAAACACACTTTTGCAAGTTGATACTTTTGAATTTGACCATTTACAAAATGTGAAAACAAAAGGAAATAAGGCTTAAAGACCTCCAAGTTGCAAGACTTTCAAAACAAAGGATAGTTTAAGCTCAATCCTTTCTTGATATACTTGTCATTTGTACTCAATTGCAGCTTTGTAGTAGATTGTGTGCCTATATGAGATATTTTGCAAAGTGAATCTTGCCAAAAATACATTTGCTCATTCACAATAATAAAGCTCTTTTTAGAATACATGTATTGTTCTATGTACACATTTTTCTTATTACATTTTATTGTTACTGCAGCAATTTCAACTACATGTATTTCGTCTTCCACTGATTGTAAAAAGAAAATGTGCAAGTCATATGTGAGGCCATAAATCAGTTATACATTGTGGTATATTCAGCATAAAGGGAATGTAAGCCTATAATTGAATAAAACATATTATCTTATTGGATGTGTTTGTCATCTCTTTCTTTTTTTTATCTCAAGGTTCTTGCTCAAGACATGTAGTTCATGATTTTGTTATAAAATCAAAGCTAATTATACATCAATATGCCCCAGTGTTATATGTTCATAAAGTTACTATAATTTTCTGTATTGGCTAACAACAATAGCCTGTTGGAGGAGGTGTCTTGTTATGAGTGGCCTTGTATCTTCCAAACCCTAAGTACCCATTCATATGCATATAGCATTCGCCCTCTGTGTGGATGTTTGGTATTCGAATCCAGACTAGACCTTTTCCAAGGTCAAAAGATGTTGCACTCAGTATTGGGATAAGGTTATGACCGGACAGATAGCTCAAGGTAGAAAAAAACATGGGCTTATTTGGATCCAGGGAGTATAAAAATGAGAAGTGTAGAGGAATTACTGAAAACGGCAGAAAACAGCATTCAAACAATGTTTTGTCAACTTGCCCTTGCATCATCTGTGAATTTGATTTATTATGGAGACATGATTTTGTTAAAATAGTCACCTTTTGAGAATCACACAGTTCCATTCGAAGAGAAATTTTTAGACAGACGCATATCTAGGGTTCACTGGCCAATGCTGTAGTAAGTGCTTCATGTCTTGTACTGAACCCTCAATATATAGAGGTATTATCATAAAACGGCCGCGTAAAAATATCTTTTGATTCATCGGATGCAGTTGGTGTGTTGTACTGTGTCACGGTGCATTGACAGGTCTAGTTATGTGCATGATATCGGGGTATACCAACCAAATTATCCAAACTTGTCAGTCATTTCAATCATTAAATGAACATTTTGGCGTAGAGCAGGAGGACTCAGGTATTCGGACAATGCATTACTATAGTATTGCGATGTAAAATGTCAACAAAAAAATCGTTAAAACCGTATTGATAAATAGCCACGATGCCGACGTAAGTAGTCAGTTGCAACTACCAATACGATGCTCTTTACTTGAAAGAAATAGGAATATTCAACATATATTCCTTTCGAAGTTACTCTTTTTGGTTTTTCACTGAGATGTAGTAAAACAACGTAATAATCACAGAGATCGTACTAGTTTTTGAGCCAGACGTGAATATTGTTCACATAATCCTTAAATCCGTATCGATAAACCCTTGCTCGAATATCATTCGTTTTTGATAAAAATGTATATATATCTATAAGAAGCGTAATTTTTATAAATTTTCTTTATTTCCCTTTTCAATTGTAAACGAAAACCCAAACAATACTTGAAAAAGGACTTTATTGCTAACAATGCGGCAATATTGGATTCCTATGTTAAATTTTAATAGACCTCTAGACCTCGATTAAAGTTAACAGGCAGTTCCTATGTCAAACGTCTGTTAAATCCGGTTGTTAAGTTCGAACAACAAGATTCAATCCGTTTGTTAAATTTAACGGCTTGTTAGGGTATTTAACAAACTGTTAACTTTAACAAGCGTTCGAACAACTGGGCCCAGAAATTTCTAAAAACCAGACGATTCGTTAATTGCGTTATTAGCAATGAACCATTTTCTCAAACCATTGCATTAAAGTCGCATGAAGTAGGTCCATAAAATCGACATTTTTGGCAAAGTGCGGACTTTCACCCTCAAGCTTATGAGTGTCTGGACTTAAGTTAATTACTTATTCATTAAAAACTAACGAGGATGTGGCTAGACAAGAACAAACCATAGCAATGCAGAGAGCAACCTTTTTAGTGAAAACCCATCTCACATTCTTAATGCAAATGCTTCCTTTATAAAATTTGCCAAATTGATAAGAACTTGTGTATCATCGGTATTTAAAATGCTATGAATTTGTACATTTGGTAGCTTAATCCTTTCAGGGCCCAGTTGTTCAAACGGTTGTTAAATCTAATCATCGGTTAAACTAACGGATGATTAAAATCCCAAACAGTCTGTCACTTAACAGCCTGTTAATTAAGCGTTGCTCAAACCAATTTAACACCTTTGTTAACTGACGGCTTGTTAGGATTTTAACAAGCCTGTTAAGTGTTCTGTAAGTAAGTAAATTGCGCAAGTGTCATGGCCGCCGATCCCAAAAAGTTGAGATTTTTGGAGTCAAAAACTGCAATATATTGAGTTAGAGCTGTTGCCAGGGTATTTCGGAGATTTTGAAGCGGTGAAATGATTTAATAAATCGATCGGGAGAGTTAAGATGTCAAAGGAAGTGCTCATTGATGAAAAACAGGATGTTGTCTATGGAAAAGGAACGAATCTGACAGAAAGGTATGTTTACAATGATGTAATATCTATGAAAAATGGCAATTTCAAAATTTTTTCAAGAAATAGAAAATTCCATCTTCTTTTGTTTTTATTAATCGCTCGTACCCATGCAGTTATGTCCCTTGATTGGTCTTTGATTAATGCGGTGTGTAAAGTCGAAAAGTGACAGTTGTGTTGTGAGGGAACCCGTCTTGTGAACACATTATATGTCTCAAATGTCGATCTAACTACACAATTTGGTATGTTAAACCTTCCTTAGTTGTTGAGATTTAATTTTTGATCCAATGAATGAAGGCAAATACGTTTATCCACATTAATGTGGTTTGCAATTGATAAAACTTGATTCGAACCCAAGCATGTACGTACCTCTATGAAATGTCAAAAGTATGTACTAAAGGCTGACGAACTGACAGGATTGGTAATTTTTCACTTTAAAACTTCTGTTTAAATGCCACAAATTTCATTCGCTTTGAAGCAAGTTTGGATTGACTTTAATATGTAGATGATAGGCTATGAAAACGGTGTTATCATGTAGACTTAAAGACAAAATGACATGGATTATGATATTGCATTAGTATTTTTTTTTTCAGACGAGTGGCCAATTCGTTTATATATAATAACTTAGATATACTTTTAGGAATATTTTCTTTGTATAAATTGATATCTACATCAAAATATTATGATGATTTCTTTGTTTCTAGCAATTAACACATGCAGGTAATTCTTTAAATCAGTGTGACTCAAAGATGATTTGCACAAAATGAGCATAATTTCCATTTATTACAAGTGTTTAATGTTTACATTATTGATGCTTGACTGAGAGATACCCCTTTGTCTCTTTTATAGAGGTCTTAATCCTGTTTGTTTGCTACATGTCACTGGAAAATAGCTGCAGTACTAACTTGATGTCATGATAATACTTGAATAAGCTTTTATTTTTTTTATATTCTAGATATTTTCATTAAAAAGGACAGAGGACTACTATCAGAGAACAGAGAGGGCATTACACCAAATCAAACATGCAGAATGAAGGGGAAAATCTATTACTTGTGTTTGTATGTTGATTGTTTGACTTAATTTTAAGAAATTCACACCAATTATACTATCAACTAATTGATCTTAGATATATGCAATGCATACCAACTTGCAGATGTGAATAAACAAATGATGAAATTGCTTAGTATTTCAAACATTAAACATTTTGTCACAGGGATATGCTTATTCCATTCCCTTTTATAAGTTCTTAAATTGGTTCAAATTGAAATAGTGCATTTTGTCACAGATGTCTATCCAGCATTTTATAGCAGGTATACTCATGTAAGTCATTATTCAATATCACTGTTAGGGGTTTATTCTGTATCCAATACCTTTACTTAGACATTTTTCTAAAGGTTCACAAACACATATCTCTCTTTTTGTCTAAATTGGCTTTTCCTTCAATGTTATCATGCATTGTCACTGATTTGTCAGATTTCTTAATAAAACACACATTTTTGTAAGTTGATACTTTTGAATTTGACCATTTACAAAATGTGAAACAAAAGGAAATAAGGCCTAAAGACCCCCAAGTTGCAAGACTTTCAAAATAAAGGATTGTTTAAGCTCAATCCTTTCTTGATATACTTGTGACTTGTACTCAATTGCAGCTTTGTAGTAGATTGTGTGCCTATATGAGATATTTTGCAACATGAATCTTGCCAAAAATACATTTGCTCATTCACAATAATAAAGCTCTTTTTAGAATACATGTATTGTTCTATGTACACATTTTTTTTATTACATGTTATTGTTACTGCTGCAATTTCAACTACATGTATTTCGTCTTCCACCGATTGTAAAAAGAAAATGTGCAAGTAGTATGTGAGGCCATAAATCAGAATCAAAGTTACATATTGTGGTATATTCAGCATAAAGGGAATGTAAGCCTACAATTGAATAAAACATATTATCTTATTTGATGTGTTTGTCATCTCTTTCTTTTTTTATCTCAAGGTTCTTGCTAAAGACATGTAGTTCATGATTTTGTTATAAAATCAAAGCTAATTATACATCAACATGCCCCAGTTTTATATGTTCATAAAGTTACTATAATTTTCTGTATTGGCTAACAACAATAGCCTGTTGGAGGAGGTGTCTTGTTATGAGTGGCCTTGTTGTATCTTCCAAACCCTAAGTCCCCATTCATATGTATATAGCGTTCGCCCTCTGTGTGAAGGTTTGGTAATCGAATCCAGACTAGACCTTTTCCAAGGTCAAAAGATGTTACACTCAGTAGTCTCAGTATTGGGATAACGTTATGACCGGACAGATAGCTTAATGTAGAAAAAACATGGTCTTATTTGGATCCAGGGAGTATGGAAATGAGAAGTGTTGAGAAATTACTGAAAACGGCAGAAAACAGCATTCAGACAATGTTTTTTTTTTCAACTTGCCCTTGCATCATCTGTGAATTTGATTTATTATCGAGAATGATTTTGTTAGATAGACACATTTTTAGGACCACACAGTTCCATTCGAAGAGAAATTTTAGACAGACGCATATCTAGGGTACAGGCCAATGCTGTAGTAAGTGCTTCATGTCTTGTACTGAACCCTCGATATATAGAGGCATTATCATAAAACGGCCGTGTAAATATCTTTTAATTCATTGGATGCAGTTGGTGTGTTGTACTGTGTCACAGTGCATTGACAGGTCTAGTTGTGTGCATGATATCGGGGTATATCAACCAAATTATCCAAACTTGTTCGTAAGTAGAGTGGTGAGATGCATTTCCACGGCATTTTCGAGTATTCATAATGTGGTCGTACGGCGATTCTTGACGTTGATGATAATCCAATTGAATCATGAACCGAAAAATTGAAAAAGGGCCAATTTAATCAGACTTTCTTATTACCGTGTTGTCAGTCATTTCACTCATTAAATGAACATTTGGGCGTAAAGGATGAGGACTCGGGTATTCGGACAATGCATTACTATAGTATTGCGATGTAAAATGTCAACAAAAAATCGTTAAAACCGTATTGATAAATAGCCACGATGTCGACGTAAGTAGTCCGCTGCAACTACCAATACGATGCTCTTAACTTGAAAGAAATAGGAATATTCAACATATATTCCTTTCGAAGTTGCTCTTTTTGGTTTTTCTCTGAGATGTAGTAAAACAACGTCATAATCACAGAAATCATAATAGTTTTTGAGCCAGATGTGAATATTGTTCACATAATCCTTAAATCCGTATCGATAAACCCTTGCTCGAATATTATTCGTTTTTGATAAAAATGGATATATATCTATAAGAAGCGTAATTGTTATCAATTTTCTTTATTTCCCTTTTCAATTGTAAACGAAAACCCAAACAATACTTGAAAAAGGACTTTATTGCTAACAATGCGGCAATATTGGATTCCTATGTTAAATTTTAATAGACCTCTAGACCTCGATTAAAGTTAACAGGCAGTTCCTATGTCAAACGTCTGTTAAATCCGATTGTTAAGTTCGAACAACAAGATTCAATCCGCTTGTTAAATTTAACAGCTTGTTAGGGTATTTAACAAACTGTTAACTTTAACAAGCGTTTGAACAACTGGGCCCAGATGTTTAATACTCTTGACGTTTATACAGCAGAATACTTTCAAAATAAAACTACTTACAAAAGAATTCTCTTTTAAACGAAGTTTTCTACCTTTTATCGCTGAAACATTTCAACTTTTTGAACTATTTCAGTAAAAACCGTGTGATTTCGCCTTCATTCTGTTGTATATGGACATTTAATTTTTAACAAATTTTAGTTATATTACGACCTTCTTAAGATTCATCAGTACCAGGCTGTTAATGGGTAAAGACTAATATTTCGCTTTAAAAATCCATTTAATGGAATAGGTATTAATAAGCCCAAGTGTTATAAAAAAGCTTGAGCAATTAGAAGGCGAAAAAAGTATATCAACTTACCGTATCATTTTTTCTATCAAACACAGGAATGGCGACCGAGGTCATAAAATGCAGACCCTGAAAGACAGATGACTCAAAACTGTGGAAATATTATTGCATGAAAAATTGAGCGTATAAAGGATGGACGCTTCAATGATCCGTGTAACAGAAAAATGTTATCTTTGTAACGAATTACCCATCCGTTATGATTGAAATAAGCGCAATCAATAAAGAAAATCGGAAACCTGATTTAGAGATGAAAACATTGAAACGAGAAAAGAAATATGCCCTACTTATTCAAATTAAAAAGAAACGAAAACAAAACAAAAAACACGAATATGAATGTAAGTTATGATTTTTTAAATTCAAAAGTCGTCGCTGCTTTCTTCTCAGTAGTTGCCTAAAATGAGAATCGTAAGAAGGCCATTGTTATAAGTAACCTACACAATACCAGGTGGTGTTTATTTTCGACTTCATGTACCAAGAGATAAGGGTGTTTTTCTTGAGAAAAAGACAATGTACTTGATCAATTTCTGTTCTCCTGAACAAAAATGAATTGTGTCTTCCTTCTTACCCTTATTTTGTACAATGTACTCGTCTGAACACAGCATAAATGAAAAGGTCAAAGGCACAAAAAAAAAAGGAGAAAAAAGAAAGACAAATAGAATTAGAAGCATAGTAATCAATGTGATTAATCAAAATTTTGATTATCATGAATTATAATTTCCTTTTGTCACCGTGTTAACAACTGTCGCAGGCTTTAGGGGTATAGGATTTTACTAGGAAGCGGGATTAACTTAGTACTATAACAGGAATCATTAAACCCGTCCTTACAGCTAATATACATGAATGGTACGATCTGCCGATAGTTTTACCCATTCCGCCACAAAGATTTTCTTTCATGTCTAAATCTAGGCCAATTGCACAAAACGATTTATAACAAGCTGAACAAAATTCAATGACGTAATCCTTGGAAGAAACATTGTAGCTAAAAGAGGAATTGTTTATTTGAATTACTTCCATACTGAATAATGTTTTTTTCCAATGCCAATTCTTTGTTTTAAGCATATTCAAATTATTCAGTGTAAGACTAAGACTCTTTACGTTAGTACTAAAATTCCGCCCAATGAAATAGCACGGCAGATACAAAAGGTACATACACGAGTTACCGATCAAAAATAATTATTTAAAATGATGTTTAGCACTTCCGTATACATTGAACTACTAAACGTGAACGCTCATAGGAAACGTTTAATTAGCCCGGGCATATAACACAAAGTTTATAACCCCATACATAATATCGAGGGTTCAATGCAAAACTATAATAAGTGCTTCGTGTTTGTGAATCACTCACTATAGTTTTGAATTGAGCCCTTGTTATGTACGAGTTGTATCATACTGAATAAAATTAATTGAATTGAATTGAGTTAAAATTTCTTGTGTCACAGAATACCCGAATAGATATGATTGAATACTATACCTTGTCAATATTGAGACTGGACATGTGGTCGAGATAGACCGCTGTCCAGATCTTGTTGTGGAATCTGTTGATGACCATTGGTCTGCTTAGCACTCGGATATAATTCTGAAAAAGTAAGAGAACATCAATGTCAATGTTCAAGGTCAGCGATTGGTTATATTATACGATTGACTTGGCCCAGTGCTGCTTGGTTAACCAGGAAACACGCTAGGTATCAATAGCTAATGCTAGGATTCCACAAGTTGGTGCCAATTTGTCCAGATGCATGTTGTAGTGGCACCAAGTGTCGCCAATAAGGTGCCTAGTGTCGTATTTTCTGAAAATATATTTTTGTATCGTCTGCTTTACAAAACCTTAACTATCTGCTTAATAGTGTTGAGGAAATATACTCAGAGAAGCAAACAGGTTATATCACAGACCAGCCGCCAAATGGTGGCTGGCCAAGATCTAACCTGTTTGCATAAGCATGAAGTCGGTTCCATCACTCTAAGGGTTAATGGACTGTTGTAAATGAACACAGACACCGAGACATTCCCTTACCATTTTGAAATGTTGCATCAGTTCCCTATAGAATATTATTGTTTAGAATCGGTTCCAAGTATACCATTGAAATGACGTGTTCGATGGCATTTCCTCGCAATGGCATTTCCTCGACAATGTTTGAATATAACGTTTCAAATGTGAACTCGGGTTTATGACTTTTTTATTTTAAACTACCAAAGGAATTCTTTGACATGTTAGGCGTAAAGGACGGTTTTTATGTTACATAAAAAGCTGAAAGAAATCGACATTAGGGCAATAAAACAACTGTTCTGATGTCTTATGGGAAATATGGAAAAAAAAATGAAAAGAAAAAATAACGCATAAAAAGAGCTGCTTTCTCGCAGCTGGGGACATCACGTTCTCTAGCTTTTTAGCGAAATATCCGTTTGTTGTTGTTTCGCTTCCTAAAGGTAAATAGAATTGCGGTATTTTAATCCTTAGAATACCGGATAATATCCAAACATATATTTATGTGACGTCTGCTTTCCAAAACCTTGAATATCTGCCTAGTCTTATGAAGAAAGATACCCAGAGAAGTAAAAAGGCTAGATCACAGGCCAGATGCCATACTACTTTTCTGGCCTGTAACTAACCTGTTTGCATAAGCATGAAGTCGGTTCCAGCACTATGAGGGTTGACATATTTTTTCCTATAGTTTTTAGATGGTTATTTGGTTGTTGTAAATATACCCCTTATAGGATATCTATACTTATAAAAGAGATATTCCATCGCACATATGTAAAGAGGGTGTAATAAGGCACGAATGCGGTTCGATTTACGCCTTAACCCTTTACCAAACGCTATAAGTTTTCGACTGTCCCAAATTGAAAGAGTTTGCAGACGACATTTCAAAATGTGATGAAATTGGAAAGTTATCTTCTGATAATGTAGAAAATATTGTGGGAAAAGAAGAAATTGCTCGTTACGAGTAATTTCTCCTTTTCTCACAGCGTTTTCCAGAGTCGTTTGCAGCAAAGTGATAACATGTCGTTATTTTGTAAATGGGTTAAGAAACGATTGATCTGTATTGCACACATGCTCTTCATAGATGTTCAATGGAATACCCTTATTATTACATTTCCAAAACATTTCTAGACGTTTCTTTCGTTTCTATTTTTAGCATTTTGTAGCTTTCTTTTTCAATGAATTACTCTGCATACGAATATGACTTTAGGCAAGTTTATACATGATGTAATTTATCTCCGGTAAGAAAGTTTTAAATAAGGGTAATATTTTGTGAATTCTACTTCGTTTCTTTTGACGGAATGAATTCATTTGTGGCTATAAATCGAAGCAATTGTCGAGAAATTTGATCTGTTACGATTTTTCGACTAGGTAATAAAACAAAATGGTAGCAACATAATCAATATCGTTCCATAATAAATAATATGTTCGAAGATCACAGACCAACGTTAACGTTGTGACGTCACGCATGACATCATGTTATCATAAGAAAAGTAATCAGTTAGTAAATTCATTCCGTTAATAATTTGGAAAATGACTGTGCGGGGTTTTCACACACAGGGGAAATCGTGTTAATGACCGTAAGGAATGTAATAAAATAAGTTTGACAGTGATGGGTTTGTTTATCTGTGTACGAAGAATGAAAGTACCGCCGTGACGGACAGTTTTTTTATAATTAACATCTGATTCTAGGGCCAGAAAGTTCAAAACCTCTTTGTACCAAAGTTCGACTATTTCCAAGACCTTTTGTATTAAAAAATGGTTCTTTAGAAAGCTCGATAATTGACTATTCTCTATCTCGCTTCCCTTATCTAAGTTTCCACTCTTTTATTGGACTACAGTTAAAATATAAACATGGCTAGCGTTATACAAAAGACCTTCCTTATACTAAGAATTTGCGTACGTTGTAAGTTTTAAACAACATTCCTCCTTGTTTTCAGTATTGAGTGAGTCAATATTGCAAGGTAACAAGCCATTGGAATTGGCTCTCCGAGACGCTTCCAATGTCATGTCACATCACAGTATTATACTTTTGTGTAAGATGATATTCATAATAGCCGGTTTTATTTTTCACAAACGCTTTTCATATCACGTTTAGTAAAACGCTACAAATTCTAGACTGATTCTGATTACAAACTATTTCAAATTTTAAAAGTGACTGTACGTGTTTTCAGATTAATTAAAACCAAGCTCATGTTTATGTACCAGTACGACAATAGAAAAGAGTAGTTAGATATGATTTACCTGTACATTTTCTTTTACATCTGCTAGGGTGGATATGTGGGTATAATAACCTGAAACAAACCAAAGAAACAAAATGATTCTATTGTACCAATTACATGCTTTGGCAGAAAAATGTCTCTCATTATTCAGAGTGTACTATTACTAGTGGTATAAATTTAAAAAAAAAAGGGGACATAGCTAGGGCATGCTTTTATATGTGATGTATGATTTATTGAAAGACGCTAAGCGTGGCTGTAAAAGGAGAGTATGTTTCAAATGGGTTTTTTATGAAAACACGAATTGTGTAATTTACTATAAAACAAAAATAAATTCACCTTTATTTGCACATGCCATCCACTTTACTTCCCGTTCATCACCGTACTCTCTTCCTATCAAGTATGTGAATACACGAGTCTGTCAATAGAGAAAAAAACATTACAACTATGAACATTTCATACATATACATTTCCACATTATAGGTCAGTACACGAACAGTTTTGATGCTGAGCCTTATTGTTTTATGAACATGACTATTTTTTAAATGTATGTTTAACCAGAGACATAGAAAATGTAAAATCTCTGTTATCTATGTCTCTGGTTTTGCTTTGATTGTGTATGTTAACGATACAAACTCGGCTTCAGTTTCTGAATGTCACATGAGAAAGCATTAGAAAGTAGATAATTGTTAAAAACTGACCAAAACATTTACTTTGAATGTAGGTCGCTTAAAAAGTCGAACAACGTTTGCCCAATACATATTTATAAAAAAAAATGTCAGGAATGTGAATGAATACAAAGCATAGTAAAACCTGCGGTTCGTAACATCTTCAAAATAACGACGTTTTGTTCAAGTCAGGTCAGGCATGTCTTGGCTTAATTTATTACTTTAACCCTTAACCAAACCCCAAATTTTCGACTGTTCTAAATTCAAATAGTTATCAGACCACATTTCAAAATGTGATGAAATTGAAAAATAATCTGATAGGGCGGAAAACATTGTGGGAAACGGAGAAATTGCTCGTTAAGAGCAATTTCTCTTTTTTTCACAATGTCCTCCTGAGTCGTGTGCATCAAACTGCTCGATTGTCGTTATTGCTTGATAATGGGTCAAGAACTCACATATTTTTCCGGCCAGTTGTTCCTTTTGAATAACGGTGCATGATGTTCTGGTACCCCGTCTGTCACCAATAAAATAGCTTTGTTACACAATTGTTGCTGGGTTACAGCGTTCCGACGGATGAAATCCTAAAAAGGGAAGAATTAATTTTACAGTAAAGCAGTCGAAATGAAAAATGATTCAAGCTTCGAGATTTTACCGATTACTTAAACGGAAAATAAGCGCATCGTTATGTGACAGTTCAAGAAAAAATATTTAATTCTAAGAGGAAATAGGTGTATACAATAAGAAATTTTCCGTTCTGATTACGTCTGAAGACGTCTTTTGTTAGCAAGGAAAGTTCTAACCATTAAAACCATAAAAATCTACAGCATCATTTATACCCTAAAAATCTAAGTTACATAAAAAGAGTTCAAGAAATAGGGGATTCAAAATCTGACATCAGCTTTAGGTTCTACCCGTGTTACGTTTCCGCATACTTTTGGACTAGAACTGGCTCACATAGTTAGGAGGTGTACGAAAACCATACAGCCACATCTATAATCTTCGCATACGATTATTTGTTCGAAATTCTTCAAGACAATATTAGAAGTTTCATGAGGAAATGGCTGGCACTCAATTCCCATAATACCGACATACTTAATACTCAATTAGCAATTTAAATTTCAACACCACATGATATCAATTGCTTTAAATAATTCACAGATTTTTTTGCGATTTATCGATCCTTTTTAATTCAATCCTTACCACCTTTGGTAGATATTGAAACTAAACAATACATTTTCTAAAAAATGCCTTTTCGGTTTAAATCGTTTTCCGACATGGATTTTCTTTTTGATATTGATCGAAAGCAATGACAATCGACATATGTTGCAAGAACGATACACTTTTCTCTCAGACATTGCGTAGATAATGTGACAGAAGGATAATTTGTTCATTACGATCAATACGTCTTTATTTGTCATGATAAATCATAAAGGGTACTGCAGCAGATGCAATACGTTGATATGCCATATACATGTGATTACACCTTGGAATGCTTGGTAACTTTCTAAGAATTTATTTTTGTGTCGTCTGCTTTCGAAAACCTAAAATGTCAGGTTAGTTTTATTGAGGTAAGATACTTAAAGTAGCAAACAGGTTAGATCACAGGCAAGCCGCCAATTTACCTGGCGGCTGGTCTGGATCTAACCTGTTTGCATAAACATGAAGTCAGTTCTAGCACTATAAGGGTCTAAGATTTAACACTTTAATGAATAAAATCACAGTTAACCAAATGAAACAACAGAAAACCTGCTCTTACATACCGCCTCTAACAGTCTGAAAGCCTCATCAAAAGCGATCTCGAAGTTTGCCTTATTCTTCGCCTCGGTTGTGCTATCTACGAGCTCTGCCATATGAAGCTTATTCATACTGTTGGCGGCCATCATTGTACCGTTAAAACACTCGTCCAGGTAGTGAAACGTTTCAGAGAACTGGAAAGAAATGCATTCGTTTGTACCAGTACGTTAAGGCTATAAGCATCAAAATGCCTGCGTTTAAGTAAATGAATTATAGTTTTTCATGAGTCATTGTGAGTCTCGTAACATATCTTAAATACAAGCATATGCATCTTGGAGTATTGAAAGAGTCTATTGATAGCCATCTGTAGCGACTGAGTAACGAAATGTCGGGGGTTCTATCCAGCTTGTCCAACTTCTATGGGTAGTTGAGTATTGGGGCAGTCTCCATCATTAAAAATCGGGCATCGCAACATAACTCGATTTCAATATTTCAATTTCAATATTCTATTGTTTTCTTTCCAGTTTACAAAGTGAACAAAATATGCAGTTTGTAAAGACATGTGGGCAAATTAACATACATATATCACTGAAATAATGTTGATGCGATATAAAACCACATATATAAAACATAACATAACTTAAATTTTATTTTCGAAATTGGGCTTGAGCATGGTAAGGCTCATCGTCCATCACAATGAATATATAAACAAATACATCTATTAACATATGTACATACAATTTAACAATAATTGTACACATGCGTGCGTAAATCAGTGTCTGTACTGCGGAAGCAGGTAAAACACATTTATGGGGGAATATAAAGAAAAACAGTAAGGATTAACATTTTATTTATATATAAACAGATAAATGTACATACCCTAATGATATTAAAGTAATCATTATCGTCTAGCGTATCTATGATCTGTTTAACCGTACTCCGGGCGATCTCCATACGTAATCCCTTCATACTGCCGCTGGTATCCAGCAGAATTATCACATTTTTCGGACAGGTGGCCGCTTGTAGGTACCAGCTCCGAACTCGACAGTCAAATAAGTCGATGTTGTCGCCTATGTTGTTGTTGGGCCACTTTAAACCTGTGGGATAAGTTATATTGTACCCGATAACTGTATACATTGTTGTAAATCACATCCTAATTTGTTTCTTTTGGTCTATTGAGAATGTGCCAATAAGATATTTACCCTTAGAAAGGTGGGTAATTTTCTAAAAAGACATTTATGTGTCGACTGCTTTCTAAAACCTTAAATATCATACCAGTTTGCATATGCATTAAGTCGGTTCCAGCATTATAAGGTTTAATGTTCGACCTTTTTCAAAACTGTGGGATAACCAACAATGTTGCCAATAAAACGCTATGCCGTAAGCTCTTGTTTCATTTCAATTGTTTGTTTGTTTGTTTGGAACTTTCTAGACGGTCAAACTTTGATGTGATTATTCGGCTTTTTCAAACACTTTATATCAGTTTCAATATGTAGACGAAACCCTTTCATGTGGAATACATTTTTGTCATAAATGAACTATTTTCTTTTGTCTTGGAAATCTAAGAAGATTGCAACCTAGTGTTGTATTTGGCCGCCTTTAACCTATGGCACAAGTAAAATGTTCAAGATTACACTATATCCATCTATATTTGGAAGATCTCGGAGATAACAACACAAATGTTTTTATCAAAAATCTATGATTTATTCATTTGAAGGATTATAATCAAAGATACATTTGATTTTGTAAAATGTAAAGGCGACATTTTCAAACCAACAAAGTTTGGTTTCAACGGTCCATGTAAGATTTTGTCATCATTGTGAATGTCAAAAATAACATGTATGCTTTTTACTCGAAATCATATGAGACACCACTTCTAGGGTGAAGAATCTCAAGCGAATTCGGGAGAACTTGATACAGTGGAATAGAGTGACAGATCTTGTTCCCTTCCATTATTCCAAACGCCAAGTAACTATGGGAATTCCCATTTAGGCCCTTGACAGTTCCAGCAACATAACTGACAAGCATGTAACTTTCTAATGACGTGAAAATGACAGTTATGACAGCTCTCTCTGGATGGTGGAATTAAGCCATCAGAGCAGATTAGCCTTTTAACCCACGCATTTAACGGTCTGGTGCAGATGGCGTTTAACCCTATCCCAAACAACAAATTCTGGACTGTCCCAAATTGAAAGAGTTTGCAGACGACATTTCAAAATGCGATAAAATTGAAAAAAACAATCTTCAGATAGAACAGAAAACCATGTGGGAAAAGGAAAAATTGCTCGTTACGAGCAATGTCTCCTTTTCCCACAATGTTTTCTAAAGTCGTCTGCAACAAAGTAGTCAAATGTCGTTACTGTTTGGGAAAGGGTTAAAAACCATTTTGGTGACAGTATAACGACCATAAACAGATTGTCCTTTCGTTACCTCTTTTTTTATTTCTACTTTACATCTTATGTTGTGGGTACATGTAAATATCACCTCGTTCACTCGACGAGACTCTTCTGATTGATATCCACAACTTAGCATATATCTTATGACATTTGAAATACATGTACTTCATGGAAAACAATCTGGTTCACCGATCTATCTTTAACGCTTAGAATGCTGGGTAATTTTCTAACAATAGGTTTTTGTGTCATTTCCATTCCAAAACCTTAAATACCTGCTTAACTTTGATGAGGGAAGATACTCTGAGTAGCAAACAGGTTAGATCACAGGCCAACCGCCACCTGGATCAAACCGGTTTGCATAAACACGAAGTCGGTTCCAGCAATATAAGGGTTAAAAGCTGTATCACGATAAAGTTGAAGACCAGACACAAGATTAAACTGCCAAGAAATCTAGGATGAAGTTACTGTGAAAAAGGTGTAATACTAACCTGGGTATATTCTAAAGAAACCATCCGTGCTACAATAGTACTGCCATTTAAGTGAATAATTGTTGAAATTGCTCATAAACGTCTCGTCTAAAGGCTTCGTCCAGTAAGCACCATTCATAGTTTTTTCCGCTGCATCAGACACAAGATAAAAATAAAAATGCATTTGAGTCAACGTTTGCTTAATTCGAAAAGCGTTTCAAAAGTTTCCAGTCAAGTGTCTTTATGAAGTTGAAGAAGATGTAAAGAACTTATTCATCTTGGAATTTATCCCTTTTTCTACAATAATTTCAATTCTGTCCTACAAAAGGGCTTCTCTTTCAACTCTATTTTAAACCACTATTGTCACCTTAATATTCTAACATTATTAACTTATGATACATACATCTGAGCGCCAGAAAGCTTCCTCGTTGAATAATCAAATGCAAAACGTTTAAAAATCAATGCAAATGAACATGATTATGTAATGGGATTCATTAGATTGAATACTTTGAAATAGGGTCTGCATTTTTAGCCTTTAAATGAATAATGCATTGGGCGCCCAATACCACAATTTCGTGAGAGCTTCATTTAGCATTTCATCGTTACACTTTTCTTTCTGTTTACTGAACATACATACGAAGACATTATAAAACATTGTGGTAAAAGAGGAAACCGAAGGAAATAACTAAGCAGATTATTTTCAGTTGTTCATTAACTTTACTTTGTCACGATATTGTCCTTATTACAATGATTAAAAGAAACAGCACGTTGTCAATTCTTAACGTAAACTTCTTTCTCAAAGCCTAGCATTTTAGAGAAGACGGGGTAAATCTGATGTAACCACTCAGAAAAATGTAGGTGGGTAATGGAAGTCCACGTACGATATTCAAGCTTATGAATATAATCGTTGATAAAATGGCAAAAACGATACGCTACCAATTAGTAAAGGACCCATCATGCAATTAGGAGATCTATCAGTTTCTTGAGATTAGATTGTCTATCACGTTGGTCTGATTACGCAAATCTCTCCTAATTGAGCTAAATGAGAGTTTAAACATATTTTCAATATAATACTGCTCGAAAATGAAAGCAATAAGAGAAGGTAAACATAGCAGTACGTAAACGCGTCTTCTCTCTTTACCACCTGCAGACGATATTTTTTTACTTGAAGCAGACGACTCTAAAAAAGCTGTGTAAACATGTGAAAAGACTTTCAGTTCTGCTGTTGTAAAGTGTGAATAGCTTGATAAATAATTTCTCCTTTTGTCACAATGATTTTGAAAAGTCGCCTGCTACATGTACAAGACGCAAAAATGTGGCAAAAAGACGGTAATGTGTTAGAAAATTTGTCTGGAAACATTTCACACTTTTTAAAATGGAGTCTGGGTAAATGCAGTTTTCATCCGAGAGTGCATTGTATGAGATCAGTTACAAAGAATGCTGAATCAGACAGAATAACGCATTAAGCGATTGCGTTCTTCAATCGGAGACTTCCCTCAGTAAATCTCTTAGAGCATATTCAATTACATTAAGAGTGCCTTTTGGTACTGCAGTGCAAATCTTTTCCCGGCACAAGAAGTTTTATTGCCACACAAATAACACTCCAGTTGCAAAGAGCTGTTTGTATAAATGTTTAATTATTTATCTACAGTACATTGAGACGGAATATTTGAAACTGCATTTTGCTACAGGCCCATTAGAATTTCAGTGCGCTTTTCATTCTAGTTCCAATTGATACAAGTTTCTGTTTTCAGATTTTGTTTTCAACTTTTTATGATATATGATAGGAATCGATGTGTAACTTGACATGAAATCCCGATCGGCTGATGCATTCACACACAGATTCTGCATTTTTGTAAAGGACACATTTTGTTCTTGTAATGAACCCTTTTGTTTTCGCTTTATCGTTTGACTTTGTAATGTAAGCTGTATTTTGAAAACAATGAACTTATATCTTTCAAATGCGTTTTTGTGTATATATGGGTTTCTTTTGTGACTATTTTCAAAAACACATACAAAATGAAAATAAAGATTGCCTATCAAAAGCATGCTTTGTTTACTTTCAAAGATTCTTTTAGAAGACTCAATGGCAAACTTAAAGCGAATGACTAAACAACTTTTTAAAATAACCTAACCAAGTTGTTTAATGTTTATGTGGATTTGTTTTCACATTGCCTTTTGGACTACATGTTAAAAAGTCAATTTGAAAATAAAATCCCTATGAACATTACAAAACTGAGTCGGCTTCTATTTCAATAATTTGATAAGTCATTCACTTAAACCCTTTACCAAAATGCCAAGTTTTCGACTGTCCAATATATAAAGAGTTCGCAGACGACATTTCAAAATGTGATGACATTGGAAAATAATCTTCTGATAGGGCAAACACATTGTTGGAAAAGGAGAAATTGCTCGTTAAGAGCAATTTCTCCTTTTCCCTCAACGCTTTCCGGAGTCGTCTGCGACAAACTGGTCAAATGTCGTTATTGTTTGGTAATGGTTTAAGTCACCTTATCTGGCAGATTACTTACATCTGTCGAATACGTTTGAAGGCACATGTACCGTAATGGTGTTTGAATTACTTTATATGGCAGATTACTTACATCTGTCGAATACGTTTGAAGGCACATGTACCGTAAGGGTGTTTGAATTACTTTATCTGGCAGATTACTTACATCTGTCGAATACGTTTGTAGGCACGTGTACCGTACTTGTGTTGCGCGTCACCGGTACGTTGTTGAAGGCCTGGTCTGGCAATAGCTTCAAGGATTGGAACGCCATCTCCATATTCACAACGTTTTGGCTGACGCTCGGCAGGTCGGCCTCGCTGAGCAACTTTTTGCTATTAAGGTAATCTATCTGAAATAGTGATATAAAGATTTCAGTTGATTTATCTGAAATGGTGATATAAAGTTTAAAGGTGATCTATCTGAAATGGTGATAAAACGTTTAAAGGTGATATATCTTAAATGGTGATATAAAGTTTAAAGGCGATCTATCTGAAATGGTGATATAAATTTTAATGGAGATCTATCTGAAATGGTGATATAAAGTTTAAATGTGATCTATCTGAAATGGTGATATAAAGTTTAAATGTGATCTATCTGAAATGGTGATATAATGTTTAAATGTGATCTATCTGAAATGGTGATATAGCATTTTAAGGTGATTTGTCTGAAAAAAAAAGGTACAAGGTTTTAAGGTAGTCTATCTGAAATAAATAAGATTTAGACATTTAGATGAGACATGATATCTTGATATAATAGTAAGAAACTGTTGAAATGAGAAAAGTAGTAGTCTTCTAAAACCGTTTTTATCCCATTTAAGACTTCCTTTCATTTTTATACTAATTTGGTTTCTTCTATTTCCAATTTCAATCTTTGAAATCGAAATAAAAGCAATTTTCTTAACTAATGAAGAATTGGCAGCTGTTAGAGGGAACCCAAAATTGCTATGAGGTAACTTGTATTTAATAAAAGACTAAAACAGGTATCTATCATTGAAATGTTTTCAATAGTCTGCGGAGTCATTCATTTCTAATCACTTTAAACATTTCCCCATAGTGTAACATATCTCCTTCTCGAGCTGAAATGAGTTCTCTTCTATTGGATTGAACTTTTAAAATCATATAAATCCCTGTTCATGCACCTGGGGAGGGGGATTTAAAGATACTTGTTCACAGTAGGGAAAAGTCAAAATAAAATGTCGTTGAAAAAAAATTTTTTTTGCTGCATGATGTATAATTACAGGAGCTATTAAAAACATTATTCCTTCACAAAAAGGTAATGCATCTTAGTATGTAAATGCGATGGATCTCAAAATCGTTGCAACACTTTTGATTTAAGTACATATAAATCCACTGTTTCTCGAAACTTAAATATGATCTTATTTTTGCTTAAGATATATGTTTTATTCTCCGATGCATAATATACAACGGTACACCTGTTATACAGTGAAAATAGGTTTAAAACCTACAAATTTCCTCACACCTGTAAATAAGCAACTTTGACCCATTCCACATAAAGCTCTGACGAATGGACGTAATAGAAACCTTGGGTAGATAACAATACACTCGCCCTTTTGCCCAAAATTGAAGGGTACATATTAGTTTCTTGATGCCTTTTTGAGTGTTTCTGCGCCCAATATGGAACAGTCATTGATATCGAAATTAGAAGACTGTAAGGAATGAAAAATAGTCATTTCTACTTCTTGTTTCACCAGTGCGCTGCACAATGGGTAAAGAAAGTCTACTTTATATGGTACCGATACACGTAATCTAAAGTCAATGAAATTCAAACGAGATACTCTGGGTTCCAACAATAAACACGCTTCTCGTAAAGGTTCGAAAAAGATAGCCCCATGCATTGGGCTCATCCATGCATGCGTTATGAGTATTTACGATTATTTACTTACATCTAAGTTTGGATCAAATTTGTAATCATCGTATAGCTTCTCTGCTGCCTCAACTAAATTCTAGAAAAAAGAAAAAAACAGTAATAATATATACAACTGGCACTCTTTAGATATTTATTGAAAACGGATATAACTCTTTTCAAGATTGGAAAATGATATCAGTTCGAACACCCTCGTTCAGTATATTTAGTCTGTCTTTACCCTGGGTTTGACTTAACCCTTTACCAAACGCCGAATTATCGACTGTTCCAAATTGAAAGAGTTTGCAGACGACATTTCAAATTGTGAAAATATTCTTCTTATAGGGCAGTAAAACATCGTGGGAGAAGGAAAAATTGCTCGTTACGAACAATTTCTCCTTTTCCCACAATGTTTCCCCGAGTCGTCTGCAACAGGGTGGTGAAATGTTGTTATTGTTTGGTAATGGGTTAAACCTGATAATAACTTCCCATGATCTTCCCGTACATTTTAGCACCATAGATGGAGACCAGTCTCTACCAATGTTCTTTGATGGGTTTGGCATGGCTATTTTGGATTCGATGAAATTGCTTTCAACACAAGAGACCGTTAATCTATGGGGCTTGTCTCTGCTTTTCACTCTAATCGAATAGGGTTTAGGGGAAATGACAATTTGCACTGTAAACCATGCCAGTTATCAATTCTCCTTACCCCTGACCGATATCATTTTTAGAAGTGGACACGAGAATCATTTTCTCTATCTATCCATCCAGAAACATATGTTACAATTTCTAATCGTTGTCTCCAATCAAATCCATTTCATGTTTGTAGACCTGAAATCTATCCCACCGAATAGATTGCTTCGATCGATCCCATACCATCTGTTTTCCTGGATTTTACCACACTTTACACAATTTATGCTTTGTGTGACATAACATATATCATAAACACAATGGAGTTGAACACAATATCCATTAAATCCTTCATCGACCAAGACTGAACTAATCAAAGAGATCAACCAATTCTTGGTCAACCACAGTAAAAACCTCATGGAAAAGCACCTTGTTTTTGCATAAACAAGGAAAAGGGAAAAGCATATTATAGCTTAATACAATATGTGGAAAATGGTGTTTGAAAAGTTTCTATAATATTCTTGACGTTTTCTCCTTGATTTCCCCTGAGTCTTGTAAAAAGAACACCACGTAATTACATTTTACATGTTATTAATCGGTGCACTTGGTACACGTTACCTAAACGCACTCGTGCATTATTCTATGCTCATCGTATAATATACGCTGAAATACGTATAGGTGGTGACGGTTTCTTTTTTAGGTCCATTTTCCTTTGTTTAAATGATATTTGTCTCATGTTTATGCGTTATTAACTACGGTTCCTGTTAGCGTCCAAAGATGCTAGGTAAGTAGAGAAATATCAAGCAATTGGTGCATCGTCAGCTTCTTTTGACGAACGGCGTTAATTAAATCGACATTGGAGTGTTTGAGTGTCATATTAAGGCTCAATAGAAGAAGACATCAACTCTTTTTTAAACTCATTTCGGTGCCGAAGCTAAGGAATAAAATAAAAGACAAAGCTTTGAGCAACGACCTCTTTTGTTACCATTGCTTATTGGTTTGACTGATTTGCAGTTGTGTTATAATGCGTAATGATTGCGGAATAATGTTAGTCCGAATGGTCCAGGGTACCGTTTTACTAAACAACTTACGGAAAATATTTGCGTAAGCCATAATTGATAAACATGGATAGTATCTTCAATGAAAGTACAATATTGCAATGTGACACGTCATTGGAAGCGTCTCGGAGAGACGGTTTCAATGATGTGTTACTTTGCAATATTGATTAGCCTAATATTGATAAAAGAGGAATTGTTGTTTTAGATATACGCAAATCTTAAGCGTAAACTGTTTAGTAAAACGGTACCCAGACGTATATGTTTTACCACAGTTACAGCTTGGATAATCCGAGTTAGGGTAAAGTCAAAGTTCTACTTACATCTAGGGCAACAACTCTATCTTTGAGCAATTTTTCAATTTTACTAGCTAAGTCATCTATGAGGTCGTCCCCTTTCACTTCATGAAGGTAGGAGTATTTTGTGTATTGCTGAAATAGAATAAAACATACATATTAAATAGTATGATACAGGGGTAAAGTGTTCCTTTTGGATTCATTGAATGAATGATATGGGTTTCATTTTAGTTTAAACTTATTTATTTAACATCGATTGTGAAACAAGTACTCACAACTTAGATTAATCATTCGCGATTCTGCTTCCTGGATCATAACCAGTACTCACGCCAAATGTGTATTAATGAAAAGTTGCAAGGCGGAACCCGCTACTCAAGGGATTCGAACCCACGACCGTCGTGTCCGGAGGCCGACGCTTTACCCCTGGACAACTGTCCTCGATATGGGTCTTAAAACACATCGACAGCTAAGGTTCATTATATTATAGCCAGGACTTAATAATTTCATTGATTAAGTAGCCCAGTGGGAAAGAGAGGGTGTCAAATTCGAAACCCCGGCTCGACTGATATTCTTTCCGACATATGATAAAGTCATTGTGAGAAAGCTTTGTCTTCTCCTCACAATTTCACCCAGACTGGGAACCGGTCTCTCGTCTATCGAATATAACGACCGGTATGGTACAAATCTACTGAACTGAATTCGGAAACAAATTCTAAGTCTGAAAATGCAGAAAAATAGCAAAGTAGAGGCATAGGTATACCATCACAAGTGTTTGTTTTGATGCACAAACGCACCAATTTCATCGTCAGCACCATGGTGGTGCGGTAGAGCGATCACCGGTCGTAGTACTATAGAGAAGCAAAAACAAGACTACAGAGATCTGGTTTAGACATGTATCACACTATCTAGTTTGTTTATTGCTATAAACCAATAATTTTAATACTCGTAAGACGAAACGATTCTAAGGAGCTCTCAAACCATAGATTAAACCTGTTTATTCTTTTAAAACACTGCATGTGGAAGACTAGCATTGGGTCCTTGCCCGTACGTATACCCCGCACTATGTTAAGTTCGGGGTATACGCGCGGCCATGGACCCCACCCTAGTACAAGACATAAATACGTCCCATAATCGAGACATCCGGAAGAAAACAAAAGACAACCGGAAGAAACCAAGTGCTGAGTTAAATGTTGCAATGAGAGGATTCAGTCTTTAAGAGTGCATGACGTGGATTAGCCTGGGGCCTGGCCCGTTCCTATACCACGAACTAGCCTAATGCGGGTATGCATGGGCCAGGACTCCAGGCTAGACGCGGATGTCAACCAACAATATTTAATACCCGAGGTGGGTCAATGTGGTGGTCGAATGCTAGAGAGCTAGAATAAGCATCAGTACTTACTGCTGTGATGGAATCTATGGCTGTGATGTTCTCGCTGAGTGAAATAAGCCGTCTGCTCAGGGTCCCAGTCCATCTCCAAACCCTGAAAGAAGAGTGTAAATATATCATTAAATCCTTTACCAAACGCCAGATTTTGGAATGTCCAAAGTTGCAAGAGTTGCAATTTCTCCTTTTCCTGCAATGTTTTCAGGAGCCATCTACAACAAAGTGGTTAAATGTCGTTAATGTTTGGTAATGGGTTAAACGATGAGAGCATGTAAACCAGAAATTTCCATAGAAATATAGTAGTCCTTTTGCAAAAGGATGCCAACGGGTACCGTTTTACTAAACAATTTAAGGAACTTGTTTGCGTAAGTCGAAACTGCTAAGCACGGATGGTATCTTTAATTAAAGAACAATATTGCAAAATGATCCGTCTTTGGAAGCGTCTCGGAGAGACGATTCCAATGATGTGTTACTTTGAAATATTGCTCAGATCAAATTTAAAATAAGAGGGAATGTTGTTTAGAACTTACGCGAATTTTTAGCATCAACTGCTAAGTAAAACGGTACCAAGCAGGTTCTTCTACAAACAACAAATCTATTAAAACTGTCTGACTGACAGTATGACTTTCACGAAATATGTTCTATGACTCGGGGAGAATTTGTCAATATTTCCGCTTCCATGTGAAGTTCCCTACATAAACTAGATAAACACACATATTGACACCCAAGGGAAAAAATGAATTACGTATTTTCGATGAAATATCTTTAAAATGTCTTCTGTTCACCCACTAATGTCTAAGACAAATTATATGAAGAAGAAATTGTACAATGCGACTTTGTCATAGTCGTCTTAGAACGAATATGTGGTTCTTTCGTTACCAATTGAATAAATGCCCTGGTCTGCCACTGTATGGGCCAAACTCTTTGCTACGCTGCATCGAACACTGCCACCACAATATTTTTATCTAGATTTGAATAAAATTTAAATGACTGTTTTTCTTTCATGTTTATGCCGGATATAGTAGTTAATTTAGAAACAATGACTTCTTGTGTTGATTTCTGACCAGTTGAATTGGAAAACCTTTGTTTTCTTTACAATCAAAGCACAAATGGATGATTCGCTATCGACAAAGTGGCTCCGTGTGGGATCGGTCGCGGTACCCTCGAATAACAAGTCAACGACCTTAACCCTCATAGTGCTGGAACCGACTTCATGCTTATGCAAACAGGCTAGATCCAGGTCAGCCGCCAAATAAATTGGCGGATGGCCTCGATCTAACTTGTTTTTACACTGAGTATCTTTCCTCATCAAAGTTAAGTAGATATCTAAGGTTTTGGAAAGCAAACGACACAAATTTAGAAAATTACCAAGTATCTTAAGAGTTAAACTATACATAATTTAATACGCCTATCAATATACACACGATTTATCGCAAATCGATCAAGAATTGAGACGAGCTAGCAAAATCTTGAAACATCGGAGATATATCCCCGTCTAGTGCTGCTAGACAGACACATTAAAGTCAAATTTAATCGGTTTGTATTGCTCTTAAAGACGTATTTGGGAGTGTAGGAAGCTTAACGAGGTCTTAAATAAAATACGTTACCCATAACTTCACTTGAACCTTTATTTTGAAGCATTTGCTACAAAATAACTAGATAACGCTTTGCGACAGAAGCTTAAAACCTTAAAAGCAGCGAATTATTTTTGTCAAACCGTTCTTATTACTTAACAGCGAAAACGAAAACTAATTTGAAAGAATTCTTTTTTTTTCCGATAACAGATATTTTTAACTTGGACCCTGTAACAGTTCTTCATATGAAGTAATGGGTTAAAAGGTTCCCGATTTAAATACAAAAACAAACGATTCGTTCTCTAAGAAAACTCGCACCTTCTAGATTGATTTCTACCCTATACATTAAACCAAATCTGCTAGGCCTATTTTTCTTTGTTTTTTCAATCCGGACCAGGGACTTGGGGCCAGAGGATCAGGTTTGGCAAGTTAAGAGCACGTACTGTAACATTGCTGCTGAAACAGCTGCGGACCCAGCACATCAAGATGAGCCGTGCTAAGTTTACATGTTGACAAATAAAAAATCTGCTTTATGACTTCTCCATTGTGCCAGGAAAACATGTCTTTTCCCGACATTTTGTTTATTGAAATACGACATATAGATGAAAGAGACCTGTGATGCGAGGAAATATGACAGCGGGTGGGCGGTTTTAATGCAGTGAAATGAAACAGAAATAGAAAGTAACCATTAATGTTTGAAGCCGACGGAAGACTTGTATCGTGACATCGTAGCACCATACTCGTCGTAATTATGTTCATACAGCACAGTTAAGGCTTTGTACAAGAATACGGTTAGTCATTCCCAAAAGTGTTTCCATGATCATTCTTTGAGCCACAGACATCACAGACATACTGTTCAAAGAATAAATTTAGAAGTGACTTCTATACAGCGATTCATTATATTTAAGGAAAAACGCACTATTGTATAGAAATCGATTCTTCAACATTTCATCTGGCGTACAGAATGCCTTCTTCATTAACGCAAGTAGGCCTATGCAACGACAAGGTACCTTTCTAAGAAATGCTCCGAAAGAGATTTAAGACCGCACAGTAGGTGGCGATGCAGAGTTCAATGATTAATGATGATATATTTTCCCGCTCATCCTCATCTCGACAGGATTTATATCTAAATCAATCTAATTTGACACGATAATTTCGCAGGTTTTCGCCACTCGAAGACATTAAAATAAGATATACTGTGTTATGTAAACGTGGTATGTTAATTGTTAAGGTGGCATTTTTACATCGCGCCAACACCTTTTCAGTTACGTTGCGATGCCCGACGCATTGATGAATACATGTAATGCATTGGGGACAACTCATTCGAATATCAATTGACATGGAACATAATTGTTTTTTGGGGGGGGGGGGGTTATGGGATATATAGCCAACACACGCTTTCGCGAATGGTTCTTTTCCTTTTTCGCGTAAGAAAACAAATCTATTTGTATGTTTGTGTGTGGAGGGGGTGGTTGGTTATGTCATAGGAATTAATTGGTCTGGGGGCCAAATGGCCGCCGTCATTAACCACGTTAGCGCATTTATTACTGTCTACTGTCCATACGCCGGCAGAATAGTCTGGTCTGTAAAACGTGGAAGAATGGGATTTAGTGCTGTTATATGGCGTGGTACAAGACAACAGAACGTCCCTCACGCAAGTCAAAGATTATATATACTCGAGTTTAAGTTTGTGGAACGTCATTCATTGCTCACAAACAAGTGTAGTGCATGATCTAAAGGTGTTTGTTTATAAAGGAGAATGTTTTAAAGTCATATAAAATGTCGTTAAAAAATACGGTTTTGGTACTGCTGTTTGATTGCAATTAAAAACAGTCATTAAAAATCTTATTTGATACAGGAAGCGTTAATTTGTCAGAGTATGTAATATACTGGGTAAATCTCAAAATCGGTGTCACGCTTTTAGATTAAAATACATGTATATTCACTGTATACACACTTTAAAGAAGTAATACAGATCTAAATTTAAACGACATTCTTCATTGCATATCATATAACAGTACAACTGTTGTATATGTTTAAAGAAATTGAACTTTAACTTCCAAATTTCCTAATATCTGTGAACAAGCTTTAACCTTAGAACAGCATTTTCGTTCCTGCACGACGAAGGCCGAACTCTTATATCGAAGTAATGAAGATCATTTTTACCGTCATTTTAAACTTGACCGCTGTACAAACAACACCCTTCCGCAGTGTTTCCTCTATGAAAATGAGATTAATTCGGAACGTTTTGTGTGGAATTTACTCGAAGAAACTTGTTATACATTATTATTCACTTCTCGTAGAGAAGCGTGCTTGTAAGTAATTAACTAAATTAAGTTCTCCCTAATTACATACGCTTGATTACTTTTTTTGTCAGAATAAGGTTCTAATCACATTACAAACGGAATTGCTCTCATGTCGAAGGACGGTAGTTATATTCGTCTTTCAGTTTTACCAATCAATCGAAAGTTGTCTGGAGGTGATGTAATCATGGGGGTCGATTGGACTTATATACTGGCACAAATATGTTATGACGCAACGTCAATAACTATACAGACGGATACACGAATGGTACTGTTATGACGGAAAGGAACAGACGCGGGGAAATACTTCTTGTAACAACGTAGAGTTAACAACATCCTAGCGTCGCTTTATTATATTGAACATTTGTCTAAATGAACCCAAAACAGTACCAAACTTCATCTTTATAATAATTGATTGATTCATAAGATGTTTGAAAAGCGTCAAAACTTTGTCATAATTTCAATTATTAAAAGACTAGATATGAATTAAAACATATTGCAATGACAACAAGGGGCTCTGTTGCAATTTAAGTTGTTACGCGGCCTCGTATTAAGGGTATGCATAGCATTTTAACGACAAAGACAGAAATATAAAGCGACCAAGATCATATTGTTATGATATTGTCACATGCAGAGATATGAAGGACATGGAAATCCTTTTCTCAAATGAAGCTGTTATTAGTTCATACTTAGCAATAACTGCTATTGTAGAATACCCATAACCCGCCATTTTGAATTTCTTTACCTTCGTCGGATTTCTTCGGTCGTTTTCGATGTACATCGGTCTGGGCCGGAACTATTCGCTTTGCAGCGAATAGTTCCGGTCCCGACCGATGTATACCGAAAACGAACTAAGTAATACGATGAAAGAAAGAGTTTCAACATGGCGGTTTATGGGTATTCTATCTTAATTTCCTTTCTCTTTATAGGTGGCATGTTTATGGCAACAAAATGAATTAAATAAACCAAACGCTATATCAGTGTCCTTTTATGTAAAAGCCATTAACATGACTTTATGAATCACGATGCGGAAAAAAAAGTAATTAAAACTTGAACATGACGTGCTTTGAACACCAGTTTCTCCATTTTAATTGTCGTTGGCGGTACTTTAATATCAGATTCAAAGAGCATAAGGATTGTTTGTGTCACGAACTAGCTGAATGAAAATCGAACCAAATGAACCGATTTCTATATGAAATGTCGTTTCATTTTAATGTTGATATACATTGTAGAATTCATGTATGGGGTTTTCATCGGGTCATCATTGTTTTAGTTTTGTTACAATGCCCGACTTTTAATGGTTGTGGTATTATATCAAGATATATTCTTTTCGTAGGCGAACAAGCTGTGCTGGTCACATAACATCTACGACGAATGTACTTGTCAAACATCACTGTATCCTTTAAAAACAAAAGTACAACTCATGGCTTCATATATCATTATCAGGGAGACATGTGCCTTTGTAATGTATCATCTTCAACGACGAATGTACTTGTCAAATATCACAGTATCCTTAAAAAAACAAAAGTACAACTCATGGCTTCATATATCATTATCAGGGAGACATGTGCCTTTGTAGTATATCATCTTCAACGACGAATGTACTTATCAAATATCACTATATTCCTTAACATTCCTTAGTTGGTGATCTAAATGCTTACATAAAGGTCTCTTATAATTCATATTTGAATGGCATGTTTTTATTGTGACTTTTTAACATTTTATATAATGTTTGTTGTAACCATGGTGAGACTTTAATAAAGCTTTAACATATATATACTATATTCTTTAAAAATAGAAGTACAAATTCTTGCTTCACATATCAATATCGTTTAGACAGGGGTCTATGATCTGTTATAGTATACATCATCATCCTACTTCTGGTCAAATGGTCAACCCTATAAGGTAGGGATTATAGGAATATGGGTTTGTTTATCAGGTACACATTCACCGAATTGCCATGGAAACGGTTTTGCGAGAAGATGAGCGCGATAACACGGTGTTTAATAATTTAATTAATAACGCCAAAATGGACCATTATACTTGATTCGCTTGACCCTTAGAATGCTTGGTAATTTTCTGTAAATAGACTTTTGTCCACTTTCATCTATTGGATATTACAAACCGTATAATCTAGGGAAACTCATTCTAAACAGATTGCCAATACGTTCTTGAGTAAAGGTATTCGAAATTGATTTATAATGAGTTATTCCAGGCATTAACACTAAACAAAACACCGGATTGCTAAACGTATCAGTTTCGTTAATGACAATCATTGCAAGCGACATTAAACACAACGTGGTAGAGCCAGATGTAAATCAGCCAGACTAGAAAGCTTTGAATGGTTTTTCATTCAGACATACAAAATCTGTATTGATCAAAGGCATTTCATTTTGACGCTCAAATCGTCTTATAAATGAACAAGCAACTTAAATCGTGTTCCTTTATGAATTCGTCGTTTAAAGAACGTTCATTTGAAAAAAAGAGTTGTCTAATCGCTGTTGAATATCCTGTTCGTGTTGTAATGAGGCGATTTTCTCACCAACCCATATTAACGAGCAAACAGTATCAAAAGCCCGCGAAACTAATGGCATTAATGCATTCCTTTCTCGGTCTAGATTGCTATCGCTACATTTCGGACGTGTCAATACAAAAGGGAGGTTTCCAAAAAGCCTCCTTTCGAGTGAGCCCATTTTCATTGACGTGCTTGTAACGAATGGTACAATCACGTCAATTTTCCCAGTCACTAGCTCTCTTTTAGGACTAAAACCAAGCAATAACGACATTTGACCAGTTTGTTGAAGACGACTTGAAAACATTGTGGGAAAAAAGGTGAAATTGCTCTTAACGAGCAATTTCATTGCTCTTAAGGAGCAATTTCTCCTTTTTCAACAATGTTTTCTACCCTGTCAGAAATTGTTTTCAATTTCATCACAATATAAGATTTCGTCTGCAAACTCTTTCAAATTGGGACAGTCCAAAATTTGGCATTTGGTAAGGGTTAAACAAACATATAGTAGAAAGTGTCATTCTAGGGACAGATTGAGAAATTGCGCCCTGGCTGCTCCGATTTGTCACCTCTTCTGTTAAGCACACAGGGGTAAAGGGTTTGTTTCAACATCTCACAAATCGTTTATTTCACATTAACAGACAAAGCTATCCGATTGGATCCATCTAAGAGCAATTCAGGGGATTAAATTGATTTTCCGATGTCACAGGAACGAAATCTGTTTTTTATAATTGTTCGAGTGGACTGATGTGTTTTCCTGAAACAGAAGGCAAACAATTTCATTTCGAGCAAACCAATCTATACTATATGTAACGTGAACATTATGACAACTACACTTAGATATGCATACATGGCAAAACTAAATAATCAGAAAAGATACTTTCTATTTCAGTGTATAAAATCACGAATAGGAATACTTTCATATTATGAACTGCTTTCTTTTTGGATTTTTTTTGTAAAAGTATTTCGCTTGTATAAATAAACTACCGATATTTTGGTGTCAAATTCAATCATTTTTTTGTATTGTTTTGTTTCTGTAATCGGTTGTATTTTCTTTGCGATCATGTGCTATTTCGTGAAATAAAAAGCCATGAAAAACATTGCTTATATATTACTATTTTTCAAGGATCGCACTATTTCGATCTGATTAGACCAGTTTCCGTGAAAAACATAATGTAAAAGTTAGTAGACCATTTCCGTGTATACCGACATACATATCGAGGGTTTCACATTAAACTGATTTGTAAAATAGTTGATTTTGCAGACTGATCAACAGCTGTAGTTTCTTGAGAGATGTTAGAAACTATTTTGTCGCGGTGCACTGCAATATTGTGATGTAAATCGGTTTACCGTTGGAATAATTGCGTTCAATAATGACTTTACTCCCATGTGACCGGCCGCTGTACCGTATTAATACGCGAAGAGCACCCTTAGCAACGGTGTGTTTCCGGGCTACCACTTTTCAACCTGCAGACGACATTTTTTACTTGAAGCAGACGACTTTAGAGAAGCTTTGTAATCATGTTAAAAACATTTCAGTTCTGCTGTTGTAATATGTGATTAAATTGAAAAAGCTTTGTGGCTAAAGCAGAAATTGCTTGTGACAAGCAATTTCTCCTTTTGCCATAATGCTTTTTGAAAGTCGTCTGCTGCAAGACGCAAAACTGCTGCGTAAAATGGTAATGGGTTATGCGTGTTGTTAAGAGTATATAATGAAATTGGACAATGATTTATGGCTGTTTTTTGGTGACTTTTGAATTTTATTAATCCTATGATAAATATTACAATATATTTTTTGAAAACCGGATCGAAAAATCAAATAAACGAAGGAACAATATGTCATAATTAACAAAAGATATTGGAAAGAAATGAATAAAACCCAAGGAAATACGTATACTCCGACTTATAGATCCAAATTAAGTAAAAGACTATACGCGTTTGGCTCAAACGAGCAGTATGTAGAGGTGGTACACATACAGTGTGTCTCCATAGGTTGTACAAATGAAAGAGTTACGATCGCTGATATGCCACAGTTACGACTCACTCGTAACAAATTAACCATCCGATCACCCGGTTTATTCCCAATCGTCCCACATCTAGAATTAAAGTCACATGCATCAAAATAATTCATAAATCGTTGTGACGAAAGGAGAAATTGCTTGTGACAAGCAATTTCTCCTTTTGTCACAATGATTTTACACGATGTCGTAGAAATGTAGTTTGTAAACGTTATTGGTTGTCTGCTTTTGCCTTATTGGGTGACACGGTCTTAATTCCCGAGCTTTAACGCTTACCTTCTATTCAATTTTTTTTCCTTGATTCAATTCTCTTAGTCAAATTCAACGGTTCTTTGAATTATTATCATTATTTGAATTATTTACTTATTTTGTTGGGGTATTTTCTTTTTTTGGGGGGGGGGGGGCGGAGGGGGCGGGGGTGAGGGTCAGAAATGGGACAACAGGGAAAACCCGCATCCTCTGTATGTTTTGTTTGTTTTCGCGTTGATTCGGGGCGGTTTTCCCGTACCCCCTCCCTAATGCGAGCATCATTCAATCTATTAACGTAGCTTCGCATACGTCGCATATATCGAGTTTATAAGTAAGAGATAAACATTTTTTTGTACACTGGAGACTTTCTATCAGACAAGACGTTTCAGCATGGGAACCAATGTAATAGACAAACGAAATTGGTATGAAGAAATGATCATTTACACATAGGAAGCAACATTTCCTTTCTTGTGGTATATCTTATATTTGCTTTACAAAAAACTGTCAATTGAAAAAGCGGTAAAGATTAAGACAAGCTGGTGATTATGTATCTGATTATTTGGGTGGGGTTTTCCCCTATTTCCATCAAGGTGACAAGGTACTAATGTTTGTTTCATAAACCTAATAAATTGGAGACATTTCTTTCAGAGAGTGGCAAAGAATGTTACCTTTAGCATACACAAATACATGTAATCAAAAATAAAAAAACCTGATCTAGTAGATACGAAAAATATGAAATGAAGAGTTGTAAGAAGCGCTTTTCTTATTGGCATCACAAACTAAATGATATTATCATAATTCATAAGTATCTTCTGATGTTGCTTTCATTTTGAAGAATTGTGAACTTCCTTATGAAAGAATCAATAATAACTTAATGAGACTATGCTTATATCTTTGTTATTATAATATGGGGGGGGGGGGGTGATCCATTAGTAATAAAATCTAATCTTGTTTAATTCCTACGATTTTCACTTATATTTGAACTTTGCGTACTGGTATTTCTAGTTTTGTATACTAAACTATCATTGCATACTTTGACCCAAAAAAATATTGAATGTAAAATTTGAATGGTAATGCATCAAAGCGGTCAAATTTTTTTTGAAATGCTTGATTGTGTGGGGAAAACACAGACGACTCTTGAATTCACCGAAAGTGTTTGTTTGGAAAAGGTTTGTGCTAGCTTGCATGTCTGGACTCGTTCCCTAGAATTACTGGCTGTTTACAATTCCCAAAGGTTGGTTTTGTTGACAGATTCAATATGTTAATAGTTTAACTCCGAATAATGCTGTTATGATAACAAAGGATTCTATTACCCATTGGAATATAGTAACGACTGCAGTCATTGACTTTTAGAATGCTGGGTAATTTTCTAAAAGTCGTTTTGTTGTGTCGTCTGCTTTTTAAAACCTAAGATACCTGCTTAATTTTGATGAAAAAATACACTAAGAGTAGCAAACAGGTTAGATCACATGCAAGTCGCCAATTATTTGGCGACTGGCCTGGATATAACCTGTTTGCATAAGCATGAAGACGGGTCAAGCACTATAATGCGTAACGGGGTCTATCATATACTGCATTTCCATTGGTTCTTGCGGATCATGTGATCAACACAACAACGTTCATCTAACATTTAAAGGTATAATCTCATAGATAGTGCTTTGGAGGTATCACACGTCTAAATGTTGATCTTATCAATCTAAGTCACTAAACAAAATACCTTTACAATGAAAAATATTTTGAAATAATGTATTTGTATGAAAATGTAGGGTTTAAATGTTAATCGAAAGAAGTTCCGTCTACTCCCGTTATGTTGAAAACCCCCACAGATGCTTTGAAACTGTGTTGTTGTCCAAATTGAAACACATTGAAATTGTAACAAATTGAAATAAAGTTTGAGTAGATCAACAGTTTATCAAAGACAGTGGGAAAGGTTATTGGCCAGAACGGAAAAACATGATTTTAGATAAGCGGATATCAATTATGCTGTTATTATTAATCCCACGAGATGATTCTTTGAAACTCGGTTCATCCCAATATCTAGATATAAATACATTGAATGATGCTATATAATAATGAGAACTCTCCATTAAACAACAATGTTCACATTCATGTTTATTTGCGTAGGTTCCAAAGCCAACGTGTTAAGAACGTTTCAGGGGTTTGGTACATGTATATGCATGCATCAGTTAAAGGAATTTCTACAAAAAGAAAGAGAAAAATGTGTTGAATTCGAGGAAGAGGTTGGCCTGACTATGTGGGTTTCCAAAGAGACTTAACCCTTTACCAAACAATAACGACATTTGACTACTTTGTTGCAGACGACTTCAGAAAACATTGTGGGAAAAGGAGAAATTGCTCGTGACGAGCAATTTCTCCTTGCCCACAATGTGTTCTGCCCTATCAGAAGATTATTTTTCCAATTTCATCACATTTTGAAATATCGTCTGCAAACTCTTTCAATTTGGGACAGTCGAAAATGTGTTATTTGGGAAAGGGTTAAAAAGCTAAGGACGCAAAGCACTGAAATATAACACACTGTGAAAACTCAGAATACCATACACAGTAATTTACTTCACAATGCAATGCATTCATAGTTTACTTGGCTCTTATTGACTTCACAGCCTTGTCCTCATTTCCTCCTTCTTTAAATACGAACGACATGGATTCTTTGAACAATTGTTGATTCCTTGCGATAATAAAGTTGATTTGTAATGCCCAAAATATACCAGAATGCACCTGGATGGCTTTTAGAATGCAACACTTCTCAACATTACAATAACCCGTACCCATTACAACGAGGTGCCGACACTATTTATTTCTGGTAAACTAACGACGAAAAAAAGATTCATTTGTTACAAAATGTAATTTAGACCTTCCGGATATTTGGTTCGTATTCTTTAAGGAATTAATTGACTTTCCTACTCATATCACTGTGATAAAAGATGGAATTGCTCTTGGTGGCCAATTTCCCGGCAATTATGATAACTCTAATAATGATCACTTCAACATACCCTTTATAATCATGGTTACGGGAAAACAAAGCCATCTACGCTGAAAGTCTGATTTCGTGCCAGAAGTTTGTATGAGTCTATTATCGGACTTTTAGCCCAACCAATCAATCAAGTAAGCAAGTAAGCAACCAATGAGTGAAAGCAATTTCAACCAAATCTAAGACGAACACTATTCATAAATTTCAAATCAGTCTGCATCTTTATAATCTAAGTCAAAATGTTGTCTTTCTTCGCGAAAACATGACATTATTCGCGGTCATAAACCACCTGTTTATTCCTTATATATGACAAGGCAAATATTAACCTTGATTTCCCGCCGTATTTAGACGCACCCGAGGCAAGCAGCTTATTAAATCCATTTAGTCGTAGGACAAATTGCTCAAGGCCCTTTATGTTTATTAAGTTCCAATTAAAAAGATGTTTTCTCAATAATCTAGAAATGTCGTCTCCCAACAACGCAATCATTTGGTTTACCCATTCTCCAATACAACAAAAACATCATCATTTGATAAGCCATGTTTTGAAAATGGATAGAAACCATTGCGGTGAAAGGGAAAATGTTCATTAAGAACAAACGACCTGTTTTGTTTATATGGGGTTTAATGCCGTGTCAACATCATATCAGTTATTTTACGGATTTCCCCAGTACTAGACAGGGCTCTGAAGTGTCTTGCCCAAGGACACTCCTACAAAAACCCCAGTGCTGCTTGTGACGATTGAACTCATGACACCTGTGTTACAACTCCTGAACATTAACCTATAGGCCACGTCACAAGGCAGGGTTTTCCTTGGTCCCAACTAATATAGTAAATAACACAAAAACCCTATTGCTGCTTGTGACGATTGAACTCATGACGCCTGTGTTACAACTTCTGAACATTAATCACTAGGCCACGACATTAGGCAGTGTTTCCTTGACCCCAACTTGTATAGTGAATAACCCCCAATTCCTGGCTTTGACCCCTGAAGATCATTACTTTTCATTCATAATTCCGTTGATACATTTTAAAGGGTCAAAAATCCCTCATATGAGCCTAAATCAAGAATGAATGAATGAATGGTGTCTTAAGGGGCATCGACATCTAAGGTCATTTAGCGCGCATTATGATGATGTGGATAAATATGTATTAAGATTATTTACAGGTTAAATTGTATATGGTTAAAGAAAAACTAAATAAGAATTTGTAATGAATGAATGCCTAAATCAAGGGGTCAAGGAAAACATTGCATCAGGAACAATATATTATATCCTCACTCCATGCTACATAACTTAAAAGTATTCGGTTCAAAAGCATTAGGAAAACACTGTGACAAAAGGATAAATTGCTCCTGAGGAGCAATTTATCCTTTTGTCACAATGGTTTCGTATTGCTTTTGAAGCGGTAAATCCTTTGTCACAGTGGTTTTCAACTAATATTATAAAGAGTGTATACGCCATTTTCATGTTGCTTTTCTAGGCAGCTGACGCTTTCAATAGGGCCCATCCTCAAGGCTCAACAGAGAGGAAATAGGTTAAGAATGATGGTTCGTAAAGTCTGTCTCGTTAATTAACGGCACCGACATATGTCAAAGAGCCTACGGGGAAGAGCGGAAGAGTTATATGTTCTCTCATTAGGTTTTCCTTTGAAGCCATTACCTTCATACAAATCTTAAGGCATCTATTCATATGTTTATCCATTATGCTTTCCATTTTTAGCCTTTTCGCTTTCTTGACAGGAAAGACCTGATTTTCATTGATTATGGTACAAAGGCCTCAGGCCTACAAGTACAGGCATATATCATATGAATTACAAAAACCAAGTCGATAGCAAGGTTATATAACATACTTCTTAGTCGTTGATTGCTAAGAAAGTAGTAACTACATGTGTATACTGGTTTTTAAATCTTTACGAGAGGAAAGTGACAGTCATTAATTGAGTAATATGCAATGTCTAGTGGTTAAGATGGTGGACTTGTTAACTAGAAGTACCAGGTTCAAGCTTCACAAGCCCAGCTGGTTTTCGTGGGAGTGTCCTTAAACAAGACTCTCCAGAACTCTAGCCAAGTACGGGAAAAACTTAGTAAATTTGTGATGAAACGGAAGATTTATTGGCAAGGCGTTAACCCTTAGAATGTTGGGTAATTTTCTAAAAATAGATTTTATGTCGCCTGCTTTCCAAAACAAAACCTTAAATATCTGCTTAATTTTGTGAAGGAAAAATACTCAGAGCAATAAACAGGTTAGATCACAGGCCAGCCGCCAATTTACTTGGCGGCAGGCCTGGATCTAACCTGTTTGCATAAGCATGAAGAAGGTTCTAGCACGTTAAGGGTTAAACTAGTATGAATAATTCAAATAAATAGTGTGTTAAACAAACCGTGACCTTATGAACTGTGACTTGAACTTCCATGATACTTGTTTGGTCGCATACGATTTGTAACGATGACAGGTTAGATTGGGATAGCGGAAGAGGCAGCCAGACATCTTTAATCAGTATTTTATGACATGCGCCGTGGAACGCAATACAATAATCGACTGGATATTTGAGAGAGGCATAAAGACAAATTGATTCCGAATGAAAGTGCACTTTAACTCATTCGGAACGACACGGACGTGTACGTCTTAGATCGCTTGGTTTCCTGATAGATTGGTTTATTGATTAATTCATTAAGCAATATTGATGTTTGATGACAGACAGTGATTTCTTACTAAACACTAAGAAAAAACATATAAGACCAATCATTATAAAAGTGAATTGGCGGCTGGTCTCCGATCTAACCTGTTTGCTACTCTAAATATCTTTCCTCGAAAAACTTAACCAAATATTTAAGGTGTTGGAAATCAGACGACACAAAAACCTATTTTTAGAAAATTACCCAGGACTCTTAGGGTTAAATTTATCCGTTGAGAAAAAACTAGAACGTTTTGGTTTGGTTTATTGTTTGAACAAGTTTAAAGCAAAGCAATTTAATACCCAACGAAAAGAAATCATAAGCATTATCACTCCGGAACTGGAACCGGATGCTGTTAAAAACCTTTGTTGCACATGCTTAGTAAACAGATTTTATCGCATGTTCTGAAATTCAAATCGGGGATGCGTTGTCATAAATTTGCATACGGCAGCTGTGGAATATCTTTCTTGTAACGGGACACACCACTCGGATCAGGCAAAAGAAGTTCCAAGGAAGTTCAAGTCAATACAGATGACAGGCTTTGGTGCAACCAGAGCTAACAGTGTATTTATATTGCAATATCAATTCGCCATACTGGATAGGACTTCATGCCAGCCTTGCTTACCACATATACACGGTTAACACATAGAATAGAATTGCACTGGCGCAGTTCAACCGGCCGCATACCGCAGGATGGCCGCATTGCACATGTGACCGCTAACTCAGGTTAAACAAGGTCCATATTAAGCTATTTTGCTGAAGTCTCTGGAATTGAGCGTGTATTCAGACATGATAACCATGTACGAGTATGCAAATAGCAATACTTAGTGTGTCCGAATGAATTTATCGCTACCGAACGAGGTGCCTCGAAGTTCCTTTCCTAGTAAATAAATCATGATGCATTATTTCTGGTCGGTACAACTAGGGATCTCCGGAAGTTTACATCATATGCGGTAACGATTATGGCGACGTATCTTCTATTTCCGGAACTTACCAAAACTCCGGCATATCTGTCATTTCGAGGGGTCAGCGCAATACTATAGTAAGTGCTTTATGGTAGGATTAATTATGACAAAAGGATGGATTGCTTTTTTAGAGCAGTTTTTTTTTCAAGTTTTCAGAATGTCACAACATAATTTTATGATAAAGAACTAAAAGTATCACCTATTATTTTGGAAGCGTTTACAACATGAACACAGGTGTACCATATCCAAACTCCATCGAAACCTTTAGATATCAAGCCTCCCAAAACACATGAATGCTCCAAAGGCTTTTATTGAAAACTACTAGGAGAAATATATAAAATGCATTTACCGTCATTTCAGCAAATAGCACAACCTAAAATGTTAGTGCACTTTGGATTCGTATTAAGACTGCAGCAAGTAATGTAAAACATTATAGACTTACTGAAGCCTTGTCGTCCCCAATCAACACTGTAAACAAACCTATGGGTTTAATGTAAGGAATCTTCGGTTATGTAGAATGTTGACCAATTAGAAAACCTTACTGATTCAGTTGGCATAAAATCCGGTTTTAAAACACGGGAAGTCGAAGTTGATTTGATCAACCTGAACAAATGGAAATGTATTTGTTCATGCATAATATATGTACATATTCCAGTGCGTTATCTAAAAGTCGGACAGAATAAAGGTCAAACATAGTTTCCAACTATGGGCCATTCCAGCTGGTGTCGGTTTTTATTTAGACACTCTACAAGAGCATTCAGTTCCATTAACACTTATAGTGCTGCTGAAACTGACTTCATGTTTACGCAAACAGGTTAGACCCAGGCCAGTCGCCAAGTTAATTGGCGGCTGTCCTGGATCGAACCTGTTTGCTACTAATGGTAGCTACTCATGGTATCTTTCCTCAACAAAATTACTCAGATATGTTAGGTTTTTGAAAGCAGACCACACAAAAATCTAATTTTCAGAGGACTACCAAGCATTATAAAGGTTAACGTCAGATTAAGCATTAATTATTTACTTCTGAAACATTACTACTAGGTACTGCGTTCTGGTAATGGATGTTCTAAATGCGTTTGATCATTCAGGCAAAAGGAAGGGTGTTAACGATGTAAAGGTCGAACTGAATATTTTATGTAGTGTGGCGCGAAATACAATCCTCACTAGAGGTCTGGGGCTTCTCAGATCGAAGTGTGAGTACCGAAGATATTTGAAAGTACAAAGGACTTCTTTAAATTATATTTTATGTGCAATACACTATTATTGGATACTGACTGGAAAATAGTCTTCAAAATTAGTTTAAGTTTAACTTTTATACCATATCATGCCATACCATATTTGTCTTACATCGATTGTGAAGGAACCTTAAAGCATGTTCAAAAAAACACTCGATGACTGCTATAAACTTGTATGCAATGGTTTCGATTGTATTAATATCCAAACTTAAAGCATGTTCAAAGAAACGCTCGATGACTGCTATAAACTTGTATGCAATGGTTTCGATTGTGTTAATATCCAAACTTAAAGCATGTTCAAAGAAACTCTCGATGACTGCTATAAATGTGTATGCAATGGTTTCGTTTGTATTAATATCCAAACTTAAAGCATGTTCAAAGAAACGCTCGATGACTGCTATAAACTTGTATGCAATGGTTTCGATTGTATTAATATCGAAACTTAAAGCATGTTCAAAGAAACGCTCGATGACTGCTATAAACTTGTATGCAATGGTTTCGATTGTATTTATATCCAAACTTAAAGCATGTTCAAAGAAACTCTCGATGACTGCTATAAACTTGTATGCAATGGTTTCGATTGTGTTAATATCCAAACTTAAAGCATGTTCAAAGAAACGCTCGATGACTGCTATAAACTTGTATGCAATGGTTTCGATTGTATTAATATCCAAACTTAAAGCATGTTCAAAGAAACTCTCGATGACTGCTATAAATTTGTATGCAATGGTTTCGATTGTATTAATATCCAAACTTAAAGCATGTTCAAAGAAACGCTCGATGACTGCTATAAACTTGTATGCAATGGTTTCGATTGTATTAATATCCAAACTTAAAGCATGTTCAAAGAAACCCTCGATGACTGCTATAAACTTGTATGCAATGGTTTCGATTGTGTTAATATCCAAACTTAAAGCATGTTCAAAGAAACGCTCGATGACTGCTATAAACTTGTATGCAATGGTTTCGATTGTATTAATATCCAAACTTAAAGCATGTTCAAAGAAACTCTCGATGACTGCTATAAATTTGTATGCAATGGTTTCGATTGTATTAATATCCAAACTTAAAGCATGTTCAAAGAAACGCTCGATGACTGCTATAAACTTGTATGCAATGGTTTCGATTGTATTAATATCCAAACTTAAAGCATGTTCAAAGAAACGCTCGATGACTGCTATAAACTTGTATGCAATGGTTTCGATTGTGTTATATCCAAACTTAAAGCATGTTCAAAGAAACTCTCGATGACTGCTATAAACTTGTATGCAATGGTTTCGATTGTGTTAATATCCAAACTTAAAGCATGTTCAAAGAAACGCTCGATGACTGCTATAAACTTGTATGCAATGGTTTCGATTGTATTAATATCCAAACTTAAAGCATGTTCAAAGAAACTCTCGATGACTGCTATAAACTTGTATGCAATGGTTTCGATTGTGTTAATATCCAAACTTAAAGCATGTTCAAAGAAACTCTCGATGACTGCTATAAACTTGTATGCAATGGTTTCGATTGTATTAATATCCAAAAGCGTTGCAATGCTTATGAGATACACCCAAAATAATTCTATAAATGTTTAGAACTATTGGCATCATTACTTCTAGGTACTAAGCTATGGTAATGGCTGTTCTAAATGCGTTTGATTATTCTGGCCAAAGGAAGGGTGTTAACAATGTTAAGGTTGAGCTTAATATTTTATGTAGTGTGGCGCGAAATACAATCCTCACTAGAGATCTAGGGCTTCTCAGATCGATTGGGGTGTACCAGTGTTGCTGGTGTGTAACCGTACATTTTGAAGCTTTAAAGCTGTTTGTTCACAGATGTGAAGATATTTGAACGTGAAAAAGAAATCTCTGATGTATACTATTAATGTACCGGGTGTTGTTGGCATATAGTTATACATTTTAAAACTTTAAAGCTGTTTGTTCATAGAAGTGAGGGTATTTTAAAGTTAAAAAAAAGGGAAATCTTTGAATTTATGTTATTTGTACATCATTTATTGTATATTATGGACTTGAAGAAAGTCATTGAAACTAGTTCATATTCCACTTTTTAAGCGCTTGTATGCCACGGATCTGGATGTGTTTATATCCAAGAGCGTTGTATCGCTTATAAGATGTACCCCATACATGCTATACATTTAAATATATTGACATCATTTCAGTTTTGCTCTCGATAACTTTTTCTATTACACATTGAACAACGGCTCAAATATTGTACTGTTTAGAAAAGAAAATGCTTTTATTTTCAATTCTTCGTAAATGTGAACAGCGCAATCTAACGTGTGGTTGTGGTTAGTGATGTTCGCAGGTCAGGATGTCTTATTCATCTATTCCCTTTTTTTGTACCGAATACAAAGGTTTCCAGACAATATAACTGTTACTGGTTTATATTCGGAGGAATATGTTATTAGTTTCCAGACTATGCAAATGATTTGGGGCATGTAGAATTTGGCCGCCTTTCTTTCATTGACTTGTCAGTAGATGCTAGGCTTTCGGTTTTGACCCATGGTTCATCTTTTGGAACAACGTTTAGACCTGCCACTTAAGTATATCATGCAAATATTGCAATTTTGCGCTCTGCTCAAACACATATTTCCAATTATTTGATAGATATTGTTTTGTTTTAAAGCGTCGATTAGTTATTTCTTTATAAGAATTAAAGTCTGCAAAAACAATAATCGGATGAACCAAGCCGTAACCGAGGTGTGGATTAAAACATCTAAGCCTGAATCATTCGGTCTACAAAACCAACTGATATTTTAAACAACTAATAGAACAAACGACTGATATAAAAACGCCTGATATAACAAACGACTGGCATAAAAAAGAAAAGACGGATTATAAAACGACAGGTATCATCAAACACAATTTTGACCGGGCCATTTTGTTATGGAAAGGCGGTACGTAATGAGAATTCCATTCAAATTCAATAGAAAGCGAAACATGCAAGCCTCCATTAGCATTGTGTTTATATGGCAGCGAATGGCTACAAAAAACGGTACCCGTACGAACCGCACATGCATATTTTATAAACCCAGTCAGCAGTGAAGTGAACTTGGGATGGGCAAGTGGTGCTGTTAAAACCTTGCTCCATTGGAAACAACATTAGTCTTCATTCTGGGATAGACGACCTTCGACAGCTTTGTGTAAAAATGAGCATGATTAGCAAATTCTCATGTCTACACAATGTTAGAGATACGAGATAGCTATCTGCATAAACTCATCGATGTAATTACTTGCACTGTTTTATAGAAATATTGCTCTCGATCAGGTCCCCCTACATAAAGCACCATATGACCAAGGCCCCTCACTTCACAGGTACATGTATCGCGTGACCATTTAGATGATTGCTACGATGGATTATAAGCACATAGTGTCATACACGTTCGTCTAAGGTGGGAAAAGTAAAAGTAATACGTATGCTATTTCCCTTATATACACGTGTACAACTGTAACCTGCATATTGCTGATATGTTTAACTTCGTCATGATTCTCCATTTCCATTCAGTCTCAATTTCACAGATAGCTTAATCGCAAACGTACCGGTATATCTGATAGTCTCTGGAAAGTCAGTCGTGTAACGATAAAAAACACCAGCCGAGAACGGTTGTGTTTCCCAAGGGTAATACACTAAATTATTGTTCTCATAAACAAGTCTTTCAAATAAAAAAAAAAGCAATCGCAAATCGGAATTCTGGTGCCTGTTCTTTCCATCCTTAATCCATACTCTTGTTAGCCCAATGCTACACATGGAATTTTGTTACTGGATAGTTCAGAATTGGATGCAGTAAAATATGGTACGATATACTTTACTCTTAGTACATGACAGTGAGCATTTTAACTGGCTTAAAGCCTTGATTTTCTTTCAAAAGATGGCGAAAACATTTGCTACGATAACGTCTATGACGTGTCAGCTTTTTGATGCTAAATGTGGCTCGTCACAGCATTTCACGGCTAACATGAATGTTTATGGCAAATTAGGTCGTTATTCTTAGAAATGATCTTATTTATCCTCATATTGCAGATTGAACGTCTTTGATCTTATATTCAAAACTACAGCTGTGGATGCATTCAGTCAACTTTGGTTTAACAAAAGACGATGCGTCAGTTAAAAAGAAACGTTTAAAATTAAGCGATCTTCCTTGGAAATTAAGAGTTTTAGTGTCGAAATCAAGAAAATCTCCCCACCACTAGGGTCAAAATAGATGGTTACTCGAACCAAAACTAAGTGGATCAAACAGAAAATGTTTCGTGTGTTACTCATCGTAATCTTTTGTTTATTTGTTAGTATGCTTATACTTTTCAAGCGCTATTTTGAATTATTGCGGTTCTTTTAATCAAATCCGTGTCAACATTCCAGTCCTCTCTATACAAACACCGAATCGCACTCGAGTTATCGAGATAGGAATACTAAAATGATAAAAAAAAAGAGATTGCGTGATAACATACAAGGTCGTTCATTTGTGAAAAATTGCTCGAATTTCTCAATTTAATGTGTTACCGTTTTCTCCGATTTCATTGGTTTCCGAGGTCAAACGCAATGCTTTTCGGCTTTTGTAGATGCTACAAATGTGGTATATCGTCATTGGCTAGGTACAAAGGTATCCATTAAATTTTGAGAATCAAACTTAAATGTTTATCCACAAAGATATAACCAAAATGAGTGGCTATTGACTTTAACACTTTCCCAAACAATAACGATATTTGACCACTTTGTTGCATACGACTTAAGAAAATATTGTGGGAAAAGAGATTGCTCGTGGCGAACAATTTTTCCTTTTCCCACAATGTTTTCTGGCCTATCAGATGATTATTTTCCAATGTCATCACATGTTGTGTGCAAACTCTTTCATTTTGGGACAGTCGAAAATCTGATTTTTGGAAAAGGGTTAAAATGATTATCACACAGATTGGGAGATTTACTTTCTAAAATGAATTGTCTTCTATCGATAAAACGACAACATAGATTTCTAAAGTAACATAAGACTAGATTATTGACCTATTACCAAATCCCGATATTATGATCGTACAGAAAAGATAATAATCAAATCTCTGAGTTAGTCCATTTAAGCTTGCCAAATTTTCCCAGGTATTTGGAAAGCTCTGTTACCCTTAACGGTGACAAGGAAAAAAACAAAGCACAAAAACAACATAATGATACTTCGCATGCTTCCATAAACAACGTTTCCAGTTATTTACGATAGAAAACAGGGACCGGGTCTGTCTCCCGTGGGTAATATATTTGGTCAATAAACACGCGTATCCTGTTAACCCATTACCACACAATAACGACATTTGACCAGTTTGCTGCAGACGACTTTGCAAAACATTGTGGGAAAAAGAGAAATTGCTCGTGACGAGCAATTTCTCCTTTACCCGCAATGTTTTCTGCCCTATCGGAAGATTATTTTTCGATTTCATCACATTTTGAAATGTCGTCTGCAAACTCTTTCAATTTGGGACAGTCGAACATTTGGCGTTTGGTAAAGGGTTAAAAATCAATCGGCAACCAGTGGTCAATACCTCGCTAAGCTTATTGATTTTAGATCTCAGGGTCGTTAAGCTGTCGGTCACGGTCAGTTAAGAAATCAACTCGTCAGTCCACACTCATTAATCTTCTTTAACACCGATGTCTACTATTCGGTGCAAGCATGGCTTTTTTCAGTGCTTGGTATAAAAAGAAATGTCTGCTATATCGTACAAAGTAATTGGAGCAATCGCTAAAACAACTTTTACTCCATTTATTACATAACAATTCTATTTTCTTACTGAACTAGCTTATCAACTTTTTCTATAACCATTCATACAGTACAATCGTAAACTGACTTGCTTAAATAACAAATATATAAACCTACTTTTTGTAGTGCTTGGGATATACAACTTCTGCGGTATATTACAAATATGTTTTTGTAGTGCTTGCTTGAACAGCTTCTTCTATATATCACAAATATGAAATTTTTGAAACGCGTGTTGAGTTACTTACGACGGAAAAAAATCCGGATCACCATGCGAGCACCAAATATAGCGATCCCATTATATGGTAATATGAAGGCATGCGAAAACCAGGCCACCTAAGAAACACTGTTTTTCGTGACCGATTTGTTTCCGTAACATAGTAAACAAAGACAAAGATGTACTGTTCAATGACAGGTCAATAAAGACCTGTCATACAACTGTCATCCAACATTCAAAGCAATAATGCTAGGAGAGTTGCTATTAAAGCAACGCTAGTAGAGCGTTAACCCTTCTAGTCCTGGAACCGACTACATGCTTATGCAAACAGGTTATATCCAGGCCATCCGTCAAATAATTTGGCGGCTGACCTGTGATCAAACCTTTTCGCTACTATAAGTATCGTTTCTCATCAAAATTAAGCAGATCCTTCAGGCTTTGGTAAGCAGACTAGACAAAAATATATTTTTAGAGAATATACAGCATTCTAAGAATGTAATTGTTCTTTCACGCATATTATGACCTATTAATCTATGTAGTTGATTCACATTGAAATAGAAGTAATTACTTAAAATGTATGTAATTATACTTTGGTTATTGACCAGTATATATTGTATGTGTATATGTTTTGTTTTGTGAAAATGACAATAGACACATGTGGCGGTCAAATAAAATATGTATTCATCTTTCCAACCTCCTTAAAAGGAGCGAAAAAAGAATCAACCGGAAACCCCAAACATCCCCCGTTCTTAGACGGGATTCACACCGTATAAACATCCGAACGTCTAACAAACGTTGAATCTAGATGGTGGAATACCAGAACATCTATCACTTCAAGAATCCAGACCGTAAAGTCTATTGACTACTCCCTGGGGAATCGTATGGGGGAACTAATCAACATTTTAGCTTAGTTCTAAACACCGTCGGTAGACTTCCAGTCTGTAGTGGTGCGTGTGAGCTGCTATATATGGCCGTACTGAAACATAAAACGGCGAGGATTTTTATCGCGCTATCTAGCTACTTATTTGTGCGTGATGTCGAAATTACAACCTATTTCGTCGTAAGACCTATAGACTGGCGCAGGTCAACATTAAAACAGTTAACGGGTATAGGTTCAACGCAGTATATGGCCGAGTTAATAAATGTTAACAGGTGACATAAGCCAAATAGGCAATTTATTGTTAGATAAATAGTTTTATTTCCAAACGCCAAATACAACGGTAGGTAGATAACCGTGCGTATTCAAAACACCCCTGATCTCCGGTCATTCGGAACACCTCGGCCATTTCTTAAAATAACCTCGGAGGCAATGGGGAGCCATTTTTGAAAGTAGGTCAGCAACGAAGGGCATGTCCGTTTGCAATCGTTTGCAAACAAACATTCAATTGTGATATATAACCAATTTGTGTGTATTTAAATACATATTTAGTGACTGTGTGCATTTTGCGTTAGCCGCCGGAAATAAGGCGAATTACCCCAGGATTTCTGGTGTATTCATGTACTGCCTACGAGGTATATCTACCGACTTGTTACGGGGATTGCCGAGTAGATACGATTGACAAAATATGAATCAAAGATGTGTTGATATGGTCATCTTTAATGAAAAGGGTAAAACAAACATTCAATTGTGATATATAACCAATTTGTGTGTATTTAAATACATATTTAGTGACTGTGTGCATTTTGCGTTAGCCGCCGGAAATAAGGCGAATTACCCCAGGATTTCTGGTGTATTCATGTACTGCCTACGAGGTATATCTACCGACTTGTTACGGGGATTGCCGAGTAGATACGATTGATCTCCGGTATGGAATAGTTCGATTGAAACATAAACATCGCCCGAGAACGTGATGGACTTATGGGATTGACTTTAGAATGGGTTTAAGTTGTTGATATTCGTGGTTTCGCGTGTATAATCAAATGGTAATGCCTAAAACAAATAAAAGAAAAGTATCTAATTAACACTAACTTGGCATTTCATTAAGGAACAACATCCAAAGCCCTTTTAACCTGTGAAACCGATCTTCTTGAGGAAGCTTGTAATTATTAGAATCGTCTCGTCGAGATTATTTTCGGATTCAGATCGAAAGCATTGCAACAGTTAGGAAATCAATGGCATACTTCCAACGGTTTAGGTATAATAGACAATATTTATGCTATATGTGCTATTTATGTTGGTGTTTTGAATGACAAAACATACATGCTTGGTCTTTGTAGTATTTGTTATGCACCATGAAGTCGGTACCATATGCAGTCGGAGCTACTCGGGTATTTCCGGTAGCTGAGAAATACGCTTTTATTGGATAAACCCGATGTGTAGATTGTACCATATGTACTTTGCTTTTTGTTTTACAAATGACGTATGAGTGTTTTTGAGTTCCGATTAATTCCCTAAAATAAAACAATGAACATAACAGTCTTGGTCTAGATTATATAGAACACACGATGTTTGAATGGTCTAGATTATATAGAACACACGATGTTTGAATGGTCTAGATTATATAGAACACACGATGTTTGAATGGTCTATATTATATAGAACACACGATGTTTGAATGGTCTATATTATATAGAACACACGATGTTTGAATGGTCTAGATTATATAGAACACACGATGTTTGAATAGTCTAGACTATATAGAACACACGATGTTTGAATGGTCTAGATTATATAGAACACACGATGTTTGAATGGTCTAGATTATATAGAACACACGATGTTTGAATGGTCTAGATTATATAGAACACACGATGTTTGAATGGTCTAGATTATATAGAACACACGATGTTTGAATGGTCTAGATTATATAGAACACACGATGTTTGAATGGTCTAGATTATATAGAACACACGATGTTTGAATGGTCTAGATTATATAGAACACACGATGTTTGAATGGTCTAGATTATATAGAACACACGATGTTTGAATGGTCTAGATTATATAGAACACACGATGTTTGAATGGTCTAGATTATATAGAACACACGATGTTTGAATGGTCTAGATTATATAGAACACACGATGTTTGAATGGTCTAGATTATATAGAACACACGATGTTTGAATGGTCTAGATTATATAGAACACACGATGTTTGAATGGTCTAGATTATATAGAACACACGATGTTTGAATGGTTACTCAACGTCTGAATTCCTCAGAACACAGGGTGTCTCAATATAAAGCGGAGAAATATAAAAGCTAGATGCTTTAGTCAACCTCAGGGTGAACAATTCCGTTCAGACGGGCGGGTCTTGCCCTCATGGCACAGACACACCAATCCTCGTCAAACTTCGACGCCCTTTTAGCGGGCATTTAGCTTAAACTTATCTATTTTACATCGATTGTGGAAGACGTTTGAAGCGCATTAACCCTTATAGTGCTGAAACCGAGTTATGCTTATGCAAACAGGTTAGATCCAGGCCAGGTGGCTGGCCTGTGATCTAACCTGTTTGTTAATCTGGGTATCTTTCCTCAATAGATATAGAAGATATTTAAAGTTTTGGAGTGCAGACGACACAAAAATCTATTTTAGAAAATTTAACCAGAAATCTAAGGGTTAGATTCATTGTCGATGACTGCTTCATGGATACTAAGCCAGTACTAGCGCCTATTTGTGGGTTAACCGATTAGCCGGGTTGCGTACATTTGATTGTGTCCGGCGGTCAACAAAGTGCAATTGTACAGAAATGGTTGCAGAATTCTATCGGAATCACCTAGATTAGCAAATCGCGTGATACAGGACACAAACTGCGTGGTTTCATGGCGTGATAGTTACCACGGCTGACTTAACTTCCGCCGATTAATCAATAAAACACAAAACAGAACACAGTGTTTGTCGTGAGCGGGTTTCACGATGGTCAACATGCTTTGTCACCTGATACTATGGGTATTATCACTTAATCGGCCATTTCCCTTTACTTATATAAGCTCGTCTCAACTTTACTTTTTTACTTTTTACCCATATCCAGAACATAACGACATTTTACCACTTTGTTGCAGATAACTTTGAAAAACATGACCTATCACCAAACAATAACGGCATTGTACCACTTTGTAGCAGATGGCCCTGGAAAACATTGTGGGTAAAGGAGAAATTGCTCGTGACGAGCAATTTCTCCTTTTCCCATCATGTTTTCTATTCTATCAAAAGATTGTTTTCAAATTGCATCACATTTTGAAATGTCCTCTGCAAACTCGTTCAATTTGTGACGGTCGAAAATCTGGCGTTTTGTAAAGGGTTAACACGCATGTTGTTGATGAACAGTTGTTTAAAAAGTAAAGGAAACGACTTTGATACAGTTATAAGGTTATGACTATTGATTATATCTTGTAAAAGTCGACTGTAGTTCTAAAGTACGTATGAAGGAATGTGTTAATAGTCGATACCTTCTCCTAAAATCTAATCAAAGGCCTGAACGGCCTGAAGGGGGCGGACATAGTTATATGCAAGTGTATGAAAGGTGTTAAGAGTACACAATTCTTCAATTGAAAGTTACATGAGTGTCGGACGAAACGCATGTGTATGCTGTGAGGTGCGCGATAGAGAACAAAAAAAAGCTCATGAAAGTGTGAACATGGACAGTCAAGACATACAAACAGATATCCAATTGAAAAGTGGCCTAAGTGTCTGATATGGTAAGCAGGGCACATTGAAAGATTATCAAATAAATACAACCAACAGGAAATAGTTTGGGAATATTTGGGAATATAATGTCAACACATATTGTTTTCTATAAACTTTATTAAGTTAACTATAAAACAGTTTCTAATCTATGAAAAAAAAAACTTTATAAAAAAATGAAAGCGCTGCAAACTTTTAACCCACTATCAAACAGCTTAGAATGTGATACAAGTAAACTTATATTTCCTTCTAGCAGAGATCATCATGAACAAGTCAATAACAATAATCATTGTCTTCTGATGCCAAATGTTTTTAGCAACAAATGTCAATAAAGACAGGGTATTTCAAAGAAGCTATAACATGCAAATTTTATTGAATGCTTTACAACAAACAATATGTGCGTGGTTTTGACAGATTTCATAATAGGTCTACTGTAGGGTGTGAAATCAAGCACACATGGTTTGTTGTACAACAAATAATAAGCCTTGAATTGAATTAAACAAGACAATAGGCATTAGAAGACAATGACTATTGTTTAAGAAATAACTAGCAATTAACTAAAATTTCTTGAAAAGAGGGACATACATATCTAATATTTATAAATTATTGCACAACAGTGGAATATCACCAAAAAATGAAAGAATACTATTTGTAAAAACATATATGCTCCCACAAGGACATTTGAACATTTACTTTTTACCTTATTGCACTTTGTGACCTTGATATACTGACCTCAAAAACCACATAGGCCATCCACTTCTCATGACCAACCTCCATGTCAAATGAGGAATGGTTATTTTTGATCAGTTTTTGATCAGAAACTGCTTATTATTGACCTACTGATCTAAAAACAATAGTGGTCATCTACTGCTCATGATCAACCTCTATGCCAAATATGATAATTGTTGATGAAATGATTTTCATGTCATCAATTGGAAAACATTTGTCTACCGACAGAAGGACAAAATGACATGGGCAAAGTAATATACCCCATTTTCTTCGAAAAGAAGGCATAAATAAATATGATATGTCATGTTAAATGAGCAAGTGCATGTCCATTGTTTAGTGCAACACTAGTCCAAGTGCTGTTAAATTTAATAGCATCTGGACTAGTGTTGCACCAAGCCATCGATGTATACCAGGATTTCCCCCAAGAAAAGCCTAATATTGATATAAAATGACTAGATTTTGCATAGAAGAGGTACAATATTATTTTATTTAAATTAATATTCCAAGCATGTTCTGCTTCAAACTTGTAGTGTGACTAGTGTTGCACTGACCGATCAATGTGTTCAGACTTAAAATTTACAGTTGCAAGTAGTATGTGAAAAAGGAGAATATGCTCATACCAAGCACATTCTGTTTCTTCAAATTTGCAATGCTTTTATAACCTCATTAATGATACTTAAACAAAATCTATTGGAAAAGGAGAATATGCCCATACCAAGCATGTTCTGTTTCTCCGTGTGTGCAGTGTTTTGATAACCTCATTAATGATAAGTTAACAAAAAGTATTGGAAAAGGAGAATATGCTAAAACAAAGCATGGTCTGAACCTTAAAATACACTATGCTTTTAAATTTTGATAACGATAACAGTTGCAAATGGCATGGGAATACAAAAATATACTCATACCAAGCATATTCTGCTTCTTCTAATGTGCAATGTATTTCTTTTTAAAAACTTAGTGAATGAAATAGAAAATGTAAAGGATAAAAATGATAAGAATAAAGGATGCTCAAACAAAGCATCAATAAAGCACTTTAAGATCCCTATGTGTTTATATTTTGATAATGAATACAGTTGCAAGTGGTAAGGGGAAAAGGAGAATATGCTCATACCAAGCATATTCTGCATCTTCAAATTTGCAATGTTTTTATAACCTCATGAATGATACTTAAACAAGACGTATTGGAAAAGGAGGATATGTCCATACCAAGCATATTTTGCGTCTTCAATTTTGCAATGTTTTTATAATCTCATTAATGTTACTTAAACAAAAAGTATTGAAAAGGAGAAAACACAATGTCACTATTTCTTTTTTAAATATCTATGCTAAGAACAGTTGCAAATAGTCAGTGAATAAAAAAAATATGCCCATACCAAGCATACTTTGCTTCTTCAAATTTGCTATGTTTTTAAAGCCTAGCATATGATGATTATACAAAAAGAACTAGAAAGGGAGAAAATGCTCAATCAAAGCATGTTCTGGCCCTTAAAATCCACTATGATATAAAAGAAACAATTGCAAATAGTATGTGAATAAATAGAATGTACTCATACCAAGCATATTCTGCTTCTTCACATTTACAATGTTTTTAAAACCTAGCATATAATGATTATACAAAAAGCATTAGAAAGGGAGAAAATGCTCAATCAAAGCATGTTCTGGCCCTTAAAATCGATGTAAAAGAAACAGTTGCAAATAGTATGTGAATAAATAGAATGCACTCATACCAAGCATATTCTCCTTCTTCACATTTACAATGTTTTTAAAACCTGGCATATGATTATACAAAAAGCATTAGAAAGGGGGAAAATATTCAATCAAAGCATGTTCTGGCCCTTATAAATTCACTATGATATAAAAGAAACAGTTGCAAATAGTATGTAAATAAAGTGAATACACTCATACCAAGCATATTCTTTTTCAAATTTGCAATGTTTTTAAAACCTAGCATATAATGATTAGACAAAAAGAATTAAAAAGGGAGAAAATGCTCATATCAAAGCATGCCCTGGCCCTTATAAATTCACTATGCTTAAAAGAAACAGTTGCAAATAGTATGTGAATAAAAAGAATGCACTCATACCAAGCATATTCTGGTTCTTCACATTGCAATGTTTTTAAAACCTAGCATATAATTATTATACAACAAGAAGGCCATAATGGCCCTTTATCGCTCACCTGAGTTCTGTTTGCAAAAGACGGAGTGGTTGGTCTGTTCCAACTTATCTAGGTGCTCATTCTGACCAGTTATCAAGAAAATTGGACCATAAATGTAGCCTCTAGTGTGTACAAAAGTTGACCCAGTGACCTACTTTTCACGCCCACACGACCCAGTTTCCAACTTGGCCAAGATTTCATTGAGACAATCATTCTGACCAGTTTTCATGAAAATTGGACCATAAATGTAGCCTCTAGAGTATTCACAAGGTCTTTTAAGTATTTAAACTAGTGAACTAGTTCTTGACCCCACGTGACCCAGTTTTGAACTTGGCCAAGCTTTCATTAAGAAAATAATCTGACCAGTTTTCATGAAAATTGGACCATAAATGTAGGCTCTAGTGTGTTCACAAGGTTTTTAAAGTATTTAACCTTGTGACCTAGTTTTTGACCCCACATGATCCAGTTTCAAATTTGGCCAATATTTGATTGAGACAATCATTCTGACCAGTTTTCATGAAAATTGGACCGCAAATGTGGCCTCTAGAGCGTTCACAAGTTTTTTTAAGCATTTTACCTAGTGACCTAGTTTTTGAACCCACATTACCCAGTTACTAACTTGGCCAAGCTTTCATTAAGACGATCATTCCTACCAGTTTTAATGACAAGAAAATTGGACCATAAATGTAGCCTCTAGAGTGTTCACAAGGGTTTTAAAGTATTTGACCTAGTGACCTAGTTTTTGACCAGACATGACCCAGTTTCAAACTCGTCCAAGATTTCATTGAGACAAACATTCTGACAAACTTTCACAAAAATTGGATAAAAAATGTAGCCTTTAGAGTGTTCACAAGCAAATTGTTGACACAAGGACGCACAACGGACATCTCAGTATCACAAAAGCTCACCTTGAGCACTATGTGCTCAGGTGAGCAAAAAAGCATTTGAAAGGGAGAAAATGCTCAATCAAAGCATGTTCTGGCCCTTAAAAATCCACAATGATATAAAAGAAACAGTTGTAAAAAGTATGTGAATAAAAAGAATACACTCATACCAAGCATATCCTTCTTCAAATTTACAATGTTTTTAAAACCTAGCATATAATGATTGTACAAAAAGCATTAGAAAGGGAAAAAAATGGTCAATCAAAGCATGTTCCTGCCCCCTTAAAATCCACTATGATATAAAAGGAACAGTTGCAAATAGTATGTTAATAAAAAGAATACATTCATACCAGGCATATTCTTTTTCAAATTTCATTTTTTTTGTTTTGTTTTTTTGTTTAGTAAATGAGATCGAAAAAGGGAGCGTCACATTCAACATGTTTGGACTCAAATTTGCAGTGTTTTTATAATCTTAATTTAACAAAAATGTATTAGAAAGGAGAAAATCCTTAAACAAAAGTTTTCTTTGATTTTAAATCTATGTTAGAAACAGTTGCAAATAGTGTGTACATAAAAAAATGCTCATACCAAGCATTTTCTTTTAAAAATTTGAAATCTTTTTTTTTTAACTAAAAAAGACCTTGTAAATGAAATGGAAAAAGGGAGAACATGCTCACATTCAACATGTTCAGACTTATACAAAGCATCATATTAAATTTCAAACTGGCTTCTATAAAATAAGTGTTTTTTTTAAAAAAAAAAAATCTAAAAATAACCATTTATCTTATAATACAGAGTAAAACAAAGCATATTGATTGTTAAGACTCATTTAAGTTCCAAGCTCAAGTTTAATAATGATGATTAAATGAAGAGGTAAACATGTCCAATCTGCCTGGTGGTAGATTGAACAATATGTGGACAATACCAGCAGGAAAGACAGATAGTCCAAAATGTTAAAAGGTCAATAAACACAAACATCAGAAAAGTGGTTTGTAAGTGTCTGTCATGCTATGCATGCAACAAATTAAGCAACTTGACCTTGAAATTTAATTAAGTTTTATCACATCAAATAAAATCAACAACAAAGAACAAAACAAATATAAACACACATGAATATCATCACTTTAACCCATTACTCCATAGATACTCACTTTAATGCAGCGAGAAATTGCTCAGAACGAGCAATTTCTCCATTTGTCACAATGTTTTCTGCTTGATTTTTGGAAGGAAATTCTATTGTTTATAGTTAAAAACTGTCGTCTGCTGATTCTTACAATTTCAGCCTCTCCAAAAATTCAAAATGGGGTAATGGGTTAAAAAAACAAAGACAGGAAATAGTTCGGTTACAATCACTGAACAGTAAAATCAATTGTGTTTTATTGTGTGCAAGAATGTCATGTGGAAATCCTAGCAAAACAGTTGTGCATAAGTAAAACTAAAGTGCATTCACGACTCAATAGTTGTAATCGAGCTATACTTCTTTCACAGATACAAAATAACATGTGAATAACTTTGAAGGCATGTCAATGAGAATGATTTGAAACAAAGCAAGATATAAATTTATCATTGTTCCAACTTAAGCTATTTACAGAGCCCTTTTTTTTTAACATGCAGTTTCTATGTTTCATCCTTAACCCTTTACCAAACCACACATTTTGGTCTATCTCATATCGAAAGAGTTTGCAGACAACAATAAAGATAATAAGATTTGAAAGATATTTCTCTCGTAGGTTAAAAACCATTGCGTTAAAATGAGAAATTGCTCAGATTGAGAAATGTTTCCTTTTTTCAAACTGATTTTTCAAGTTGTCTGCAACAACCCATAAAATATTATTGTTTGGTAAAGGATTAAACAATTGGAGAGCATATTATAGATATGTGGAAATTGTAAATTGTGAGCAAAGGTGAAAAATTCTCCTTTTTGTAGAAGGATTCAATGATTTGATGGCCTATGTACTCAAATTCAAATTGGCCAATGGCACATTCACTACAAGAGCGCCTTGAGGCAGAGCTTTAATACGCCCTACACGAAATTTTCCAGAGCTGACATTGAAAATATATTTAAAGCCAATGACCTTTTTTGTATCCTGCTGAAACGCAATGGCAACTGTCTTCTATGTACCAGCTTTCTACATAGCAAGTTTGGTGTTCAAAGCTGCAAACGTATTCAAGTTATAGAGTGGACATAGCTGTGGACGCCCGCCGCCCACCATGGGTGATCACATAATATGTTCCGTCTGAAGACGGGCATATAAAAATTGGAATGTATTTATTTAATGTGTATTTTTTTTCTTATCTGATGCATTCTGCAGATGTCATTGTCAACAAAAGCTGCTATCCACAGAAAGCATACTTGGCAATATACTTTTTGTCAATTGTCAATAAACTTTTCATTTGGTAACAGAGCTCTAGATAAGGAGAGTGATTCAATTTCCATCAGACAAGATGTAAATGCTTTTTTTCACCGAATCCTATTTTGTTGGTAATCATTGGCATCGTCTCATCGAGACGATTCCAATGAGTACCCACAATATAGGGTTTAGACAAATAATAAGAAAGTTGGCTGTGCATCACCCCCTCTTATCTAGAGCTCTGTGGTAACGGTCACAACTTGCAAGACCTGATTAAATAGATATTATTTCAAGTCATTACATTCAGTAGTTTCAGAGAATTTGTATACAAAAATTGACCAGCATTTCCCATAAGTCGAATTATAGGGGGAGTATACTAATCCAAAATCAAATTCAGAGAAAATAGCATTCGCATATACATACATATACATTAAAATATGGTAAAAAAAATTGAGTCAAAACATTGAAGTCTCCTAATAAGTCATTTTCATGCAAGACATTCTCTGGATTTCCTAATTAAAAAGTTGAGATAACTCTAATCAAATTTAAATCAGAGTTATGATAAAAATAAATGGAGGCTTTAAGCTCTTAACAAGGCCAAAAACTCATTTTATTTTTTTAAATTCAAGGGCACGTAACTCCTGACCTGATGATCTGATTCTGCTAATTTCCAAAAGGAACCGAGACCTGATAGATATCAATAGACTGTGTAGGTTTGGTAAAGATTGGACGAGATATGAAGCCTCTAAGCTTTTAACAAGTCAAAAGTAAAGGACGGAGGGACGACAGACACATCACCATCGCATAAGCTCTTCTGGCCGTTGATCAGTAGAGCTAAAAACAAAATAGTACATCTTAGACTAAAAAGCACATATATGGTGGTAGAAAAGCACTTAAAGGTCATATTTCCCGATAAACAAAATTTTCTTTAATTATGGTTTATGAATTAGGTTATGGTTTCGTTATGACGGAGGTAATTATTTTTTTCTCATACAGAAGCGAAAAATGTTGTTTTTGACTACTTTTATTCACCTTTATCGATTTTTGTGAATGACTTATCTCCCTTGTTGTGACGTCATTTGTGCTTCAAAGTCATATGAACTATCAGTAAGAAGAATCTAGTTCTCAGTAACGACGGTGTTTTTGCACAAATTTCGGACATTTTAAGTGTTGAATTGCGTTGTGTGAAACGTAAATTGGATATTGAATATGGTATTTTGACAGGTCTTCTGGTGTTATTCTGCTTTTGGTCGCAATAATGCGAGTTTGTCCCGTTTTCCGACGAACATAAAAGCTGCAAAAAGTTTCGATAAGTAAACTGGACCGTGTTTACTTTACAAATAAGCAAAAGATATATTCCCCAAACAAGAACAGTAGGCTGTGATACTTTCACTTCGAAGACGTTGTTAGGCGTTTCTAGAGAATTGATTTTATTGATCTTTAAATGATCGGACTCAATTCAAAGTAATTTATACAGGTGAAGACGCTTCAAATTCATTCTACTTATTGAGAAACTGTTATATTTCCCTTATTTGAAACACACCGACAACATTCACTTTACCTTGATGTATTGGTTTCATGACTGTCAATGCAAACCAGACAAAGCTAATCTCACTTTCAAACACCAATCAAACGATAAAGCATACAATCATGCGTCAAGACATTGGTGTGACGCGCGAATGTGTACATTGTATTTCGGAATGACCCCAAATATCTATCAAAAGTCGTTGTTTTATTACCCAATGTACCAAGTTGCTAATGATAATTTAAGCCTGAAGTCCTTTTGTTACGCTGTTTCCCACATGATCTCAGGTAAAGGAACATATTTTTCAAAATTAACGTTGTGGTGAACTGATGTTTGTGATTAAAACAATTCCTGATTGTTAGTTTGGGGTGTTAGAGCCTCGCGTAGTCTTGCTAGATCTTTATATAAGATTTGCACTGTGTAAATGTAGTTAAATTTAAGAAAAGGATAAATCGCGTTGATTACACCTTTTTTGAAAGTTAATTTCCTTGAATGACTCTCTTACTCGCCAAGCTAGATTTGTTTGGAACAGATTAACTATGCTACATACTTAGTTTGGAATACTTAATTAGGCTGCTTTACGATTAAAAATTCAAAGAGTTGCAAGAATATGTTAATTTCATCCAACATCATAAGTTATTGTCTTGCCATGTCTTTGAGTTTTAAACGCTTAAATGCATCTTGTTCTTATTTGCAAAACCTGTTTTATGTTTTAACATGATCGTAGAAACGTTGCCATTGTACATAAATGAGACAAAATGAAAAATGTACGTTGATTGCTATGATAACAAACCGATCAAAACAAGCAAGTTTCTTTTATCTGCCGTTGTTTTTGAATGAAAATTCAAAATAATGAATATTTGATATCCGCAAACTAATGGGTTCGATCTTAACTTAAGCGTCTGCTTTTCGGAATTATTTAAAACACACACCTCATTTTTTGGCCATTGGTAATATTGGTTTAAATGACGTATGTCACACTGAAATGCAGGTGTTCAAACATGATTATTACAAATTTATATTGATAATTTAGTAATATTCAATTCAATTTCCTTTATTTCACTTAGTTCCTATTACAGTAAACAAAAGGTGCATTGATATGAAACAAACAAAAAAAATAACAAGGCATAATAAATATGTTTTGTCGGTTAGGATCACAAAATATATAATTTACACATTTGAACATAATCTCTTTGTTTACAATTTAATTGATTATTGTCAGTTTACCTCACATACAAAGGGTCAATCAACAAACATCGGACATTACAAGGATTAAGGGTCGTGATGCAAATTAACACCAATCTGCCACATTTGCACAGTTTGTTTTAAGTCTCAAGGCCTTTAATGTTTAGGCGAAAGATAGCCTCTGGCGTTAATCTCTTAAATATCTCTGTTGTTAATTAACAGGTCTGACACGTTCTGCTATTCCAGACATGAAATAACAAGCGGCAAATCTCACACTTTCAATGCGCGGCAATTAAATTTTGCTAAAAAATCCATTGTTAAGATATAACCAATTAAGACCGAACTCTCACAGGATGTTTGGATTGATAAGGTGTCTGGACATATTTATCTCTCAATGTGTCTTACGTCTGATACTTTGTCGTTATGATATTCAAAGAAGTGAACATGTTGTCTTTTCTTTTAGAATAGTTCGACACTTCAATAAGTATATGATAATCAGTATTCACCAAAACGGTTTTAACTCTATGTTTTCAACAAAAAAAAAACGTTTTAACATCAAAATCTAGTTTTGTCAAATTGATATTTAAATTCCAAAATCATAAAAAAATAAATTCAAATATTTTTATATAAGGTTGTTTGTAAAATAAACTATGACGATTTTTTTTGTTTTAGCTGTTAATTATTAAACCTGTCCGAAAATTAAATGCTCAATATGTCAAGGCTACTTACACGAGAGAAAACGAACATAAATGTAAAGTGAAAATCAAGAACAATTCTTAAGTCAAAACAGTTGATCTAGTAAGACGACATCGGAATCAATTTCGAAATCATAGACCTCTTACTGGGGGTGGAGTTACTGGAAAGTTGCCGGATGATTTTAACAAATACTCTTGAATGTGCCAGTGTTTAGTTTTGAAATTTGGATGTGTGGTGAAAATCTGAGTTAAAGGATAACCTTCGTATCACAAGTAAGTTGATGTGTGGTGAAAATGTGAGTTAAAGGATAACCTTCGTATCACAAGTAAGTTGGGTTATAATACGGTTTGTTTGTTCACAATTTATGATCTTCTCCCGTTTCATTTCATGTATTGATAGACAATGCAGGGTGAATTTTACAGTTAATAGTTATACGATGTACGGTTTTAAGACAATTCGTTTATTCAGATCTATGTCTTTGTTTACTACTCAATTAAAACCTTAATGCTAATACACGATCATTTACGAAAAAGTACTGGTGTTTTTTTTTTCAACAAATATTAATAAAAATAGGTGTTTTCACAAATATCGTCAAAATTTCAAGCCGATTCGTACATATGAAAACATTTACAAATCCTTTCGAATTTACACGTTACGTCACTTACTTTTTTTTTTTTAAAGAACATTCTTATAAAATGAAACATATTCAATAAAGAAAATGAACTGTCAATCCAAACATTGACTTAAGGATTGCTATTTCGAGGAAAATCGTCCCAATTTCAAGCCGTTCCTTTCATATGAACGCATTGACATATCCTTGTAAATTCATGCGTTAAGTCACTAATTTATTTTTTTCAAATGGATATTCTTATAATATGAAAAATATCCAGTATAGAAAATTCACTGTCAATCCAAACAATGACTAAAGAATCATTTATTTCAAGGAAATCGTCCAAATTCCAAGCCGTTCCTTTCATATGAACAGGTTTACGCAATGACAAATCCATGCAAATTCACGGGTTAAGTTATTAATTTATCTTTTTTCAAATTGATATTCTTATAAAATGAATCATATTCAATAAAGAAAATGCGCTGTCAATCCAAACAATGACTCTACGATCGTTTATTTGAAGAAAAACACCAATTCTAACCAGCGATCGCTCTTCACGCCCTTTACATGGCGCATTCAGTGGATCACGAGTGACGTCACAGCAAAGGGAAGTAAGTCATACGAACTTTTATTAATCGGTGCGCTATGACGGTGATTTATGACGTAATGGGTTATGCTAAAATGTTGCAAATAATTTCAATGTGATTCTTTTACTTCATATTTTAATTTTATGAAATAAACCCAACCTGTACATATGACCTTTAAATCAATTGGTTAAAAAGTTTCACTCTTTCTGAATTGAAAGTACCTCAGTCCCTTTCTTAATTTTAAGGGCGATACTGCCGGAGGATGTTGCCCCTTCAACATCCTCCAACTCAAGGGCGTTTTTTAGGAGGTCCGTAGGGACTTTTATGGTGTCCATGGAATCCAAGAGGAGCTCCGTCTCTTCGTCCTCGACACAAACTCCCTCAACTACGACGATCATCTCTCTTAAGGCTACCTCACATTTCTGCAAAATTAAGAAATAGATATGAAAATTAACTGCTTATGTGAAAAGAAATGATATATACATGTACATGCAACTGTTGATATATGGTAAACAAACGTTTTGCGACAGGAATGTGAAATTCAGGGAATTTCCCATGCCCAACTTGTCCAACACGGGCATTTTTGCCTGCAGACAAGTAATTAGATTATGTCATTACACTTGTCCGTGGGCAAGTGGTGTTTGGAGTTCACAAAAAGTCATATTACAATATTTAAACATTTAGCTCTGTTACAGAAAACTTGAGAAATCATTGAAGGAAAAGGAGAAATTGCTAAATGAGCAATTTCTCCCTTTTCCTCAAATTATTTCTATCCTACCATGCTCAATGAGCAATTTCTTCCTTTTTCTCATATTATTTCTATCCTACCAGAAGAATACCTTCAAAATTTATCAAATTATTAAATGATATCTGTACACTTTTCAATTTGGGAGAGATTGGGACAAGTTAACAATAACTGCGGATTAGTTGGAATTCTACCAAAGTTTTCCTTGTATAAGAGGAAAACTCATAATTCCACCCCCCATGTGTGATCATACCTAATTGAAGATATGTTTTCAATTGTATTTAACACCCAAGATAATGTTCATCCTAGTACACAATCTGAACGATCAAGTTCCAGATTAAATGTTATTACTGGTAACCCTCCATCAGTAATAGTGTGCATGGGAATGTTAAAATTGTCATTTACAATGTATTGTAAAAAAGAAGAAATTACAGAAAACCTTTACCCAGCATGAATTGCTATCCAAACCATCTTTGATAATAATCTAAATTAATCATCATTTCGATAGCTTGGGGCAATACAGTTGTAACTACAGCTTGTATAAGCTGTAGTTACAAATGTTTTGCATAAAGCCCACAATTTGAAATGTCTTTCATGAGTATCTTAGTTTAAGATCAAGCAATAAAGATTGGATGGTAAGTTAAATCATTTTCAACATTCTTTCTACTTTATCAGTGTACCTAACTATCAATGCATTATGGCAATTCCTCACCATAACTACTTTCCATCCAACCCACTGGCTGTATTTTCTCTTTATTTTATTCCAAAATGCAACTCCAGTGATTTCATTTTCTAAGCTTCATTTCATTTGAGCCAGCGATGATAAAAATAGATAATAAAAACAAAAATAATTAAAGCATACAAACCTCCAACTTGGTCTTCATTGTTGTTGACAATGAAAGTGTGTTCTGATAACTATTGAGGACAACATCTGTTATCCTGACCATATCTCCAGGTCTTGTAGAACTTTGTGCCGCCTGTCTCCATAGGGTGACCTTTGTCTTGCCGGTGTCATCCTGAATGGTTATCTGTTTTAGCGTAACATCCTCCCCCTCACCGATACTGTTCTTGGCTCATCTTCCTTAACAAATAAAAGAGAATACCATGGGGTAATCATTCATTTGGTCTTTGCAAAAAGATTGTTGTCTGCAACTTTTTTCAAGTTGGGAAAGTCAAAAATGTGTCGTTTGGTAAAGTGTTTAGAGTTTCTGTGATTTATCAGATAAAACTATATTGCTGGTATGATACCACAAAGAAAATACACTTTTTAAATAAAACCAGTTATCACCCATGCATAATGCAAATTCATTTGTCAAAATAAGCAGTTTCAATTATCTATTACTTGGACATGTAATAAAAAAATAAAGTTGTATGAAAAATATTACTTTTTCCAACATTTAATCAAAATTTTACAATCCGCATCTGTCAATTTGAAGTTTGAATCCATTTCCAAGAATAAAAATTGAGGAGTATGAAAATAACAATTATTGTGGAAAAAAAAAGGTTTCGTCAGGTAGGATTGAAATCATGAATAAAGATGAAAAATGCCTTTAATTTGAGTACTGATTTCTTTTCCTTCAATAATCTCTTCTATGTCTTCATGTCTTCTATGTTAAATCTCTTTACCCATTATCAAATAACTTAGAAGAAAAGGAGAAAAGTGTTCATATTGAGCAATTTTTCATTTTGTTTTCTGCTTCTTATTTCAAGTACAACGTCCAAAAGGTGACATTCATAAAGCAATGATTGGAAATGTTTTTTTGCTAGTATAATGGGTTCATATTTTCATAGGATTTTACGGGTTTGCTGCAAACAATTTGAGAAAGGATTGTGGGAAATGGAGAAAATCCTCAAGCTGCTCAATTTCCCCCTTTGTTACAATGATTTTTACCCTCTTAGAGGAATATCTGCCCATTTTGTGTAAGTTAACCCATTACCAAACAATAACAGGAATTTAAGGGTTGTTGCAGAAGACTTAACAAATCATTGTGGAAAAGAGAGAAATTGCTCACTTGAGCAATTTCTCCTTTTACTACAATGATTTTTTCCCTACAAGAGGAATATCTTCCCAAATTGACATAGTTTTTATTGATGTCTGCCACATCTTTCTAATTGGAAGAGTCCAAAACAAAATTCATTGTGTGGTAAAGGGTCTGCAAATTCTTCTAGATTGGGACAGTCCAAAATTTGCTGTTTGGTAAGGGGTTAAAACATTGCTACATTCAACTTACCTGCACTATTTTCCCCTCCACCGACATCTTTTTTTTCATAGGGGACCCAAGGGCCTCTGTGATGGTAACCTTCTCTGCAGGAGGTGGGTTCAACATATTTTCTCCCATGCACTTGTGATTGTCCGGTACTTCTATTGAGGTCCCCATGAAGACCTTAGTGACTGATGTCACTACAATCATCTTCTTGATGCCCTCTGTTTTCCTAATCACATTATTTAGGACAACATAGTTTCCAACCTGAAATAGTGTTGTAATGTTTTATTTTTGTATACAAACTGATTAACTCTAAAATGTAAGTTACCTCATTTTTGAGTCAAACCTTTCCAATTATGAAGCTAAATATTCATTTTGTCAAAATTGATACAGGAGTTATTGATCTAAGTAAACTCTTTCCAATCATTAAACTGTGCATGTAAAACTGTACATTTGGACTAAATTTGTAGAGAATAAATAAAAGCAGCTCAGGCTAAGACCAGAAACAGAAAGTGGCAAAGAGGTCTATAGAATTCTGCAGAAGTAAAAATGGGATACAGGAGATATTTTTGTTTTTTAACCCTTTACCAACAGCAAATTTTTGACTGCCCAAAATTGAGCATAACAACAAAATCAAGTAAGAGAACCTTAGAATAATGTCAAATTACACGGTAGAAATCATTGTGGTAAAAGGAGAACTTGCTCAGCATGAGCATCTTCTCCTTTCTCTGTTTCCAACAATAATTTCTCAAGTTGTCAGCAACAGTCCATAAAAATATTGTTTGGTAAATGGTTGAGTTAACTTTTCCCAGTATTCTTCCAATCATTTAGCTGTACATATTTACCAAGTTTGGAGTCAAATTTTGTTTCTTGTTTTACATTGTGTCATCAGTTTTTGTCATAATTGCGATGCCTGGTTCATTAATGGTAGAAGACCCAATTCGCTGAACTGGCGAAGGGAAAATTTGGGTAGAGCCTATGACCTTTCATAAGTCAGCCAGGAGACAGTCTTAAGACAATTCGAATTAACAATGCCATGATTCGAATCAGCAGTGGAGGGGCAATGTGATTACAATTCAAGTTCATTACTCTATCCACTAGGGCACAAAGGCTCCTTTTGGAGTCATATAAGAGTAAAAGTAAGTTATGGCAAGCTATAAGGCAGAAAATTCTGTCAAGATACAGGATTTATGGTTCATTACCTTTGAGAAATTACCCAAAACAGATAAAAGCAGAGAGGGGGATTATTGTGTCAAACGTGACACACAAGTTATGGTTTGTGTGTCAAACATTTCAAACTAATAGTATCGAGCTGTACATGTGGACCAAGTTTTAAGCAGACAAAAAATAGCCCAAAATGCATAATTATTCCTTAACAGCAAAATGTGTCTGTTCTATATCGAGACAGAGTTTGCGGGCTACAATCAAGTGGTATAAAATGGGAAAATGTTATGGTGAAGGACAAATTGCTCAACTTCTGCTTTCCCACAATGATTTTCAATGTGTCTGCATCTACCAAGCAAATACCGAAAATAGCAAAGGATCACACTTGTGTCAAAAGAAATTGCTAATAATGAACAATTCCTATCAAGATGTTTTCTCTCAGTTTCAAAAACACAATAAATTCTTGTTCACAATTTTGTATGCAGATTCTTTGAATTTGGGACAGTCCAATTAAAAAAAATATGGGATAATGCGTTAAAGTTTGCCTCCAAATTCAAAGTATTTACTGATTTCTTAGTGAAGAATAGATCTACTTAATATGATTTTTTTTTCTTCTTCAAACTATCTCCATACTGACTATTGGGATTTTGGGGTCTGCAATCTTTCGGCGCCAGGGCTAGTAGGAGTGAAAGAAATCGTTTGGTAGAGGGCAAATATACTGTTTCAAATTCAAAGCTAGACAAGGACCTCGATATATATATATATATATATATATATCTAGTATCCGGTATCAAAACAAACGTTTTCCTTTACGCCTTGACGGTGTTGCAGATTTCAGCAGAACGCTCTAAAGTTCGGGAAACATTCCTAATCTACAGAGTCAAAACCGCAATTAATCTTCAACAAGTAAAGAAACGACTCCTGGACACAACAATAAATTGGATTCAATATTGAAAAACGAGTACTTACGTTTAAATTATTGAATCTTTCACGAGTGGCTCACTGAAATTTCTGTCAAGATGGCGACTGCAACCCACGCTCTCAAGAAAACCGCGTCTGTATTAATCCGCATTTTCTTTTCCCGACAATATAGACTGGCTCTAGGACAATGCGTTGTTGTCTGCAGACGACATATTCTTTGACCGAGAAGATGTTCAAAACGCAGAAACGTCATGCTTATTTTAATTTATTTCAAGCCATGCTTACATTAATTCACTTCCAGAAAGCATTCCTTATTTGCAATGCATATGTTTGGTATTTCCAACTAGACCTATCATGTATATTAATCAAATCAACACTGAGAACAAATATACGTTGCAGATGTCCCCAAACTTGCAAGGTTATATTTCAGAACTACTTTTAATTTTTATATATTAATCCGTTTTAACAATGATATAACATTTGTATACACGTTCACAATTTTGGCATTGTATTGGTTCTTTGTGTTGATCTCAATTTGGTCATCAAAAACGTGACAGTATTCTTCAAAACATAGTCTGCAGACGACATATTCTTTGTCCTAGCAGAAACGTCAAGCTTATAATAATTCGTTTCAAGTCATGCTTACATCATTTCACTTCCAGAAGCATTCATTTTTTGCAATGCATATGTTTGGTTTCCAACTAAATCTATAATTTAGAGTCTATTAAATAAACACGGAAAACCAATATATGTTGCATATCTCTCGAAACGTGCAAGGCTATATTTAAGAACTACTTTTTATTAATCCGTTTTAACAAAGATATAAACTTTGTATACACTTTAACTGGCATTCTATTAGTTCTCTATGTTGGTCTGAATTTGGTTATCAAAAACGTGACAGTATTCTTCACAGTATTCTTAACAGAAAAACTACTAAATGGCTTTGAACATTGCGGAACTATTTTTGCTGTACATGCATATGGGTGTTCTTTGGATCGGGATAAAATAGGTCTCTGTGGCTGTGATTATATGGTATAAACTTTTAGTCCGATTTGGCTTGAGCTTTTCTGAGTTTGTTCTGAGCTTGTTCAGTTGTTTGGGTTTGTTCTGAGTGTCTATGGTAACTCTGGGATGCGGAATTTTTTCAAAATTCCGCCCCCAAAAATGGTACATGTTCTTAGGACAATCAATACTGATAATGGCAATTAGTTAATTGAGTGTACGTGAGGTGGCGGATGACAGCATTCAATTGGTATTATCGGGGTACACGTCGTCTTAAACGATATATATTATATATCACGCTGGTCGGTGTCAGTATCAATATTGTTGGTAGCTGTGTGTAGCTTAACACATTCCACTTATTATATTAAAGGTCGTAACTTGGACTCTGTTTTTCACAGGATTCGAACCTACAAACCTCGTGTCCAGAGATCGACACCGTACCCCTAAAGTACTGTCCTGTACACATTTCAATGGATTAAAACATCTTTCATACAACCAAAATCAAATCTAGGAAACAAATGTGCTTATTTTGTAAAGTGTGTGTACTGTCTGACGTCTCATTAGATCAAAGACTTCAATACATTATAACCACAGGAGAGGAATCTCATGTGACCAACAAAGTACATTTGGACATCTGCGTCCAATGTCACCCGAGACGACATTTCACCCTCAAACTGTATCATAATAAGGGTTTTGTTAGACATTTAACCCTTAGAATGGTAGATTGTTTTCTAATAAAAGACATTGGTGTTGTCTGCTTTCCAAAACCTTAAAACTTGCATACTTTTGATGACAAAATATACTTAAAGAAGCAAACATGTTAGATCATTTTTCAAGCACAAAATAGCTTATGTCAAGTTAATTTATCAAACAGGGTCTCGCAGCATTCATAAAACAATTTTCATGATTTTCATGAAAATGATAAAATAACTTTTTTTTCAGTAATTTATTTGTACTCATATCCTTTCATGTGCATTAAAAATCTCAATCTGTGGGATAGTTGTCGTGCAGTCTAATACTAACCGTCTGACAAAGATTTCACGTCGTCTGTCCTTTTTTAAGACCAAAGACAGTAAACCCCGTGAAAATAGACCCCTGTGACCACCGAAGTTCTTTTGGACATCTGCGCCCCTTGTCTTGTCGTGCGAGCATTTCCGGTATATACTGGATATTTATGGACATTGTAACTCACATCAAACCAATGAGGATGTACTTTGGTATTAAAGGGACTATTTCACATTTTAGGTTCTGTGAGTGGCAAACTTTAAAATTAGAAATTAAACAATAATCTTCACTAAATAATTGACTACTTTCAATGTATTTATCTTAACCCTTAGAATGCTTGGACATTTTCTAAAAATGGTTTTGTGTCTTTAGATATCTGCTTAATTTTGATGAAGAAAGATACTCAGAGTAGCAAACAGGTTAGATCACAGGCGAGCCGCTAATTTACTCGGCGGATGTTCAGGAATTAGCATGAGCATGAAGTCCGTTGCAGCATTATAAGTGTTAATGACCTGAAAGCCTGCGGTTTCATTCAAAAGTAAAAACAAGCATTTAAACCTTTCAGTGCCTAAGTGGCAAACCTTGGTTTAGAAAAATTCGTCATTGGTTGTTGCTCTTTGACTTAGCATGGCAACTTATTTCATAGTCCTTGTCCCAAACGTTCTTGCCGATTTTACTTGAAGAGGGTCCACATTTCAAACTGTGAGATAGTCACTTTAATGGTGTGTCTGTTTACTGTTATGAATAAAAAAAAATATCAAATTAGATATGACAAATCGACAAGGACATACTTGGTTCGTTCGAGTTAGCGACAATCCCAAAAGAGGATATCCTTTATAAATCCATTAAATGTGTTTTCCGTGTAGAGAAGCTTTAAATCAGTGCGTTTAGCATAAAGAGCTTGTATTTTGCAAACAATCCGCTTTAATGGCATCGGATTAGGACTTAAATGTGGAAATTATGCGATTTTAAATGAAGAATAACTTCGTCGTATGGGGGTTCATCGAACAACCGAGGATGGCCTAAACCCTTATAGTGCTGGAACCGACTTCATGCTTATGCAAACAGGTTAGATCACAGGCCAACCGCCAAGTAAATTGGCGGCTGGCCTGGGATCTAACCTGTTTGCTAATCTGAGTATCTTTCCTAAAATAAGCATATATTTCAGGTTGATGAAAGCAGACGACACAAAAATCTGTTTTTAGAAAAGTACGAAGCATTCTATGGGATAAAACAAAAGCATTTCCACCAGTGTCGAAAGGTGCGTTTTATAAACAGACATTTATTCTTGGTTTTAAGTTCATTCAAACGGAGTGACTTAGGTAACAGTTATTCATTCACAGCCTTAAGAATTGGTCACCGGGGCCTGGTTCAAAAAAGATTCGTGACTTAACGTCCACGTTTACAGAATCTTTGTAAATTGATTCTTAAAATAAATTTTGTTGATTTCTTTTGCGAATGAAAAATATGTATCTGTCCTTTAAGCAGAATTCGGATAAAAAATGTTATCACTGGCTCGAGATTCAGCCTTAGGTCCAAAATGGCAAACAAGGACAATCAGGTCTTCATTTTTTCTTATTTAGATTCCAGCCTTTCCATCGAGTTAGCCTATTTAAAGCAATTTAGACTAGACTTTCACAGACACATATGCCCTTTGAACGCAAGGCTGGATGTTATGATGTACGTATAGGGTTATAAATGCATCTTTAGGAGGATGTGTTAATGACCATAACACTTATAGTACTGTTACCGAGTTCATGCTTATGCAAACAGGTTTGATCCAAGTTAGTTGGCGGCTTGCCTGTGATCTAACCTTTTTGATACTCTGAGTATCGTTCCTCATCAGAATTAAGCTGCTACTTAAGGTTTTGGATAGCAGACGACACAAAAACCTATTTTAAGACGATTACAGAGCATTGTTAGGGTAAATGGTATGTCATAGGACATTGTCAACTCTACAGCGTCTGGTTCAAGGTATGATAATCCGGATATCAGATTGTTTTTGATTGGTTAACAATTTAGTGCAAATGCCCTGATAAAGATAGTATTTTTCCTTGCATCTTCATGATATCTTTTCTTAACAAACAGACGATTAATGGTTTAACAGTACAAATTGTGCATTTGGATCCCAAGAGCATAAGCTCCTTATTTCGAAATGTGATTTATATGACTTGCCTTATTTGAATGTACCACTTTAACTAAAGTGTATATTTCGTATAATTTCTCATTTACCCTCAATTTCTTCACTCTGTCAGACGATAACTTTCCAATTTCACCACATTTTGAAATGTCTTCTCCAAATTCTTTGAATTTGGGACAGTTGAAATTTTGGCGTTTGGTAAAGGGTTTAAGACCGACTTACAGGGATATATAAAACAGCCAGCACCGAGACCGCTAATTTAGGCCGACAGTTCTCTAACATATGTGTCTTGATTATCGCTTCCTTTCTCTTGGCAGAAACGTCGCCGGAAGATCTATGGGTAAAAGATAACAGAGTATAAAATGGATGTTTCGCTAGGCTATCATTAGCAAGAGGATCGCAGTATTTAGGCTCACAAAATTCCCAATTACGCATTGATTGGGCGGGTACTTTGGCGTAGAGAACAGTTTTAAGTAAGTCGTTTGTCAATGAATCTAAGAGAAGGGGAATCTAAGCCATGTCTCATACCATGTTCTTAACCGCATTCTAAACCGTGTTTCTAAACGTATTTCTAACTGTGTTTCTAACCGTTTTCTAAACCATGTTCTAAAACATGTTCTTAATCGTGTTAAAACCATGTTGTAAACTATGTTCACTATCATATACTTAACAATGTCACAAGCCATATTCTTAATCATGTTTTAAATCACGTGAAAAACGATGTAGAGAGCAGTTTTAAGTAAGTCGTTTGTCAATGAATCCAAGAGAAGGGGGAATCTAGGCCATGTCTCATACCATGTTCTTAACCGTGTTCTTAACCATAGTTCTAACTGTGGTTCTAAACCATGTTCTAAAACATGTTCTTAACCGTGTGCAAACCATGTTGTAAACTATATTCTGGACCATGTACTTAATAATGTTCTAAGCCATGTTCTTAATCATGTTTTGAAGCGTGTTCTAAACGATGTTCAGAATATGTCACAAAACATTTTCTTTGTGATATTTTAACAGTTTTCTAAATCATGTTTCGTAATATTCGGAAGAGAAATCGCAGTCGACAGGCACACATGTCCAAAACAGTATTCGACTGCGATTTCTCTGACGATTGTTAGGTCTACGTAACACCATTATAAAGCGTGGTTTATTATATTCCATCAGAACCGGGAGGTTAATTGTCAACCCATGCGGGTACACAACGTGGCTATCATTGAAAAAAGAAAGTGAAAAGGGCAAATATATTTGGGCGCAAACATCCGAATCGAATATAAGATCGTTAAAATTGGTTATATGATTCATTCCCTGCCTGGTTGAGCTAGCGCTCGCGATCCCTTAATATATATACATACCAAAGTTCTGTGAAAGACAATAACATGTGATCCAAAAGAGTGAAGGATTTGCTATTGTCGTGTGTTGAACCCTCCACGAATTGATATTAGCTGAATTGCCAACTCAGCCTTCATTACAAATTCTAAACTCGTGTCTATGTATTCCCTTTGACATTCTTTAATCTAGTTTACAAAATTAGATTTTCAATTTGCCGTCGACCTATCAAGGGTGGAATTCTTTTCTAATTACGTTGAAAAATCAAGAATTTTCGTAACGGGCTTTGACTTTTCGGGAATTCTTTATCAAGCGATAACTGGTTTTATTAGTTTAAGTTGAAGAATTTCCAGACGACATTTAAAAGCTTGATTTAAACGGATTCTTTTCAAAGAATTAACCCCACTTTAGGGAAAATGAGATGGTCTTATTGATTTGTTCTAAGCCAAAGCAATCACAGTTGGTATTGGTGAAGAAACTCCACACGGCTGCAGTTCTGAATTGACCTTAGTGTTATAAATGACTATTTAAATAAGAACATATGAGACATATTGCCATTCTAATTGATTAAAGCAATTGTAAACGAGACACATTGCATGGATGAAAATTCAACACATGTGTTACATAACTTTGTATCTATGTAACATTTCTCAGAAATAATCACGAACAAAACAGAAGTCGAATAATTCTAACATAAATCGACAATTAGAAGGACGCTCTATCATGCGAAAGATAAAGAGTACGAGTATGGGTATCGTACCAGATTTCCCACACTGCAGCTCAATGGGCATCTTCACTACGTGTTTATTTATGTCCACGAAAGCTCCATACGTTCCGTTCTCTTTGACAAAATTCCTCTTCCGAAAATTGCTCGCGATCATTATAGGGAATTAAGGCTGCCTCTTTAATGGCATCATTAGGTGGCCGTGAAACCTTTTTGCTCGTCTAAAAGCGTAATTAGTTCAAACGCACACCACCACCGTCATTTCTTAGTTCTCGCCAAAATCTATTCCAAGGCATCTATCGGTTAACTGTTCTTATACACGGGCAGTGGCGACGGCAAAATTCAATAAGGCCCCACGTGTTAACCCTTAGAATGCTGGGTAGTTTTCTAGAAATATACTTTTGTGTCGCCTGCTGTTCGAAAACTTTAAATACTTGCTGAATTTGGTTGAGGAAAGATACTCAAAGTAGCAAACAGGTAAGATTCCAGGCCAGCCGCCAATGAATTGGCGGCTGCCCTGGAATCTAACCTGTTTGCAAAAGCATGAAGTCGGTTCAAGCACTATGAGGCTTAAACTGTCGCTTCTTCATTTACTACCCTTTCTAAAGACAGACTTGGAAATGGAAGGGTTTATATTAGTTTTCTGATAGTATCGTCTGCATTGCTCGATACCACAATGTCTGTTTTATGATGCTACTTTAGATTTCCTTAATCGTCTGTCGCTACTTCTTTAATTATCTCTTCAAAAACTGTTCATGGAAAGGACAAGTTTATAGTATGATTCTAAAACGCACTGTCGGTACCACTCAATAATGCCATGTCTGTCTTAGTGACGCTACGTTAAATATTCTTAAGCCATGTTTATGACAACACTCTTTGGAAATGAAAGTCTTAAATGCGGGTTCTATATATATATCGACACAGATCAATTAAGCCCGGTGTGTTTTCCTATAATTTTGCAAAACAGTCTTCGAGAAGTTCCCAGTGGTTCTGTGGTAACAACGAGGCGTAAATATGTAGTGACACAAAGGCTATCTAGTAAAATATATAATGTAGTTGAAATTACTCGTTAAATAAATAACGAAGGGACGAGTCTAACACTTGCATCGTTCATAAGGCTTAGGAAATAACTCCTGTATCTAATCCTTTTCCTTTTTTATACATGTTTCTTAAGCGAGTAAGGGTAAACTCGTATTTTTCTTCACAATTAACGATTGTGATTTCACTTGTTCGTTATTCTATGCGTTTTTTACTTTTTTGGTTTTTCTTGTCTTTTTCAAATTTTACTCATTCTCTGTACTTTATCATGTTCCCGAGCTCCCCGTTGTCCATTCCGCTGGTGCCGGGATTGTAAGAGCTCAATTAGCAATAACCATGGGAAGGGCCTTTTATCCCATATTTTCCATTAATCACCTAGTGAGCGGGGACTAATTGCAGTGTGCTCGCTAAACAACTGAAAAACAATGACACGTCAAACCCTTAACATGCACCCCTGCATACTTTTTGGGCAAACGGGCATGTTTATGAATATATTTCAAAAAGAATTGTTAGAAAAGAAAATGATTTACAAAAACCTAAAAGCATTACGCCAAAATGAAAATTTGCCCGATTTTAGGATATCGCTGTACAAAATACTATCGTTCGAGAGCATAAAACAGAACCTAATGGAAAAACAATATACTCTTAAGACTTTCGGTTATCATATAATGACATATGTAACAAACGGTTTCTGGTTTTTGTCGCGTTTCTTCCTTCCGAATCTCAGTCAGTCTGAACATGCAACACTTGCGGAAACAGATCATTTTAATGTCTCATCGCTCATAACGCTGCACAAATGCTTTCACCGATGTGCAATAACGTCTGGACTTTCTGAATGTCAACGTCTGTGACATTTATTCAGAAAACACGATGTTCTCTTTAAACGTTTCCCTCTCTGGGGTTATGATTACCGGGAGATGTTGAGTACCTTTAAGACAAAATGTGACCGTGTATAAATGCATGCTAATAAATTTAGAAGAAATATACGATAAAGCACCGGATTGGATAGTGAACATTGTGTATTGGTACATCAACGTATATATATGGTCAGAAACAATTGTGGCAAAGGGGATTTGGCTTCATTGAGCCAAGCATGTTTTCGATATACTTGTTTTATGTATAAAAGGTCAAGGTAAAGTTTCCGCAACATTTCGGCCGTTGAATCACTCACAACCTTTGAAAAGATAAACCTTCGTTAATTAGCTACCTTTGTCTAGTCTGGTTCCCGTCTTACTATAATAAATTAGTAATGTTAAAGGACATGTAATGCAAACTACCTTTGCAAGACCTGCAAGCAAATATTCTTTATCCAGATATACTATAAAACATGTTTGATAGGAGTGCAAATGGTAAACTGGTAACCAAGGTATATGGTGTTGACGAACTGTGTTTGCAAATGAAACCAGCAAATGAAAATACTTTGTCTAGCCATATTTTGTTCGTATTTGAATTATTTCAGTCTATTATTTGTGGCAAGCTGTATTTTATTACACTGTAATGCGTAATTGCTTACTTAGCACCATGTGAAGACAGTATGCACAACATAGACGCAGTATTGTGTTATTTCATTTTGGATTTGATGAAAAAAAAAGGTTTCATGGTAAAAATGATGCGATTAATTTGGTTTGGTTTGTTGGCTAAATTTAATATTTTGTACGAATTTCATGAAGACGGTGGGCGTGACTACCCCTTCCACACCAGTAGTTCACAATATTTGTTTCAAGCATATTTTCCCCACCAGACATAAATGTTATTCAAATGTAAATTCATGATGACATGAAATGGCACCATTCATAAGTCGAGATTTCAACGCATGACAATAGTCAATCGGCGGCTGGGATATGTTGTTTGGTTCTGAATTGTTTGTCACCGTATTATGCGACATGGCGTCATGGTCAATGTCACCAAAGGTCAAGGTCACCTAATCCGACTGTGCGTCGTTAAGTTTGTTATCCTACAGACAGTTTAAAGTACAATCTTTGTTTGAAGTCCTTTCAAACAAAGATTGCGCTTAAACTGTTGTGTATAAAAGTACCAACCTTACTCATGATGCTTTAAACAGATACAGTATTTTTCTGTGATTGCCGATTGCCAATAATTTAATTGCATTTAGAAGGTTTGTTTTCCAAGAAAAATGGCAGCGAACGAGTTTAGATGAGGGAGAAATGATATTCCAGTTGTGCTTCTATGTGATGTAGATACGTTTTATGAGGCTTTAACCAATACGTCTCGAATTTATCCGTAAACAAATTAAGTTCACACCCTAAAGCGGAAACCGTAATTGATTTCGTATTGGTTATCCATTCTGAGTGTGATGGCCTGGAAACGCTATTAAACACTTGACCAAACACCAAGTTTTCGACAGTCCCAAATTTAAAGAAATTGCAGACGACATTTCAAAATGTGATGAAGTTGAATAATAATCTTCTGATAGAGCAGAACACATTGTGGAAAAAGCAATTCAGAGTAATTTCTCCCTTTTCCAATACTTTTTTTTCCAGATTCGTCTGCAATAAACTAGTCAAATGTCGTTATTGTTTGGTAATGGGTTAAACACATTGCCACCAGGGTTATGCTCACTTTCACGAAAGAACATCCATAATTTTCGTAACCTTTCAGCCGTGTACCGCTTTAAAAGAAATGTGTCCGAGTATCACTCTAAATTCGAAACAAGATGTTCGATATGAAAAATTAATGTGTTGAAATCGTATTCTCGGAGTGCATTTGCAGAGAACAAACACAAAAAGAAAACCAAATTTTCACACAGTATTACGATGAAGAGCTTTGATATAGATACACACCAAGTCAACCCAATTTCCATTCACATATATATCGTGACAATACTGCTCATCTCCATTCCAGACAGTGTCAAGAAACAGGAAACACGACCTAATTAAAGTGAATGCTAATCAATATCTCTCTGACCTCATTGTTCTCCCATTGGTTAGTTACACACATACATAATATCTATTGCAAATATAACCATAACAGGTAATATAGTAGTTTTAATAAACATATCATAAAGAAATGGATTTACAGAAAAAGCATTTCATTCATTTGAAGGTATTATTCAATTCCGATTTCGTTGAGCATGATATATTCACTTTGACAGATAAAAAATAGTTTTCTTTGAAGGATTTGATAATAAACTAATAAATGTATGCATATTTTGCCTTGCATGATACTACCTATATATGTTTTGATCTTGAATTTGAATGCTTTGAACAAATAAATAAAAAGTGAAATACATTTTCTATTTGTCGAGGACTAGCGTAAATCGTATTGCCGCCATGGTGGTTGTTATACGTGTAGCTGGTCCTTTCGAAAACGACTGCATAAAAGATAAAAGAAAATGAAAAATAGATAAAGAAGAGAAATAAAGAAAAACATAAACCATGTACTGGGAAAGAAAACATTATCTCTGCTTTTGGTTTAGTGATTCTAAACACGTCTCGTTGAAGTACGCAGAACTAAGGCTCATGTACAATAAACTGAGCTAACCTACATTTTGAGAGGGTCAGACGGTTTTTGCAATCAAGGAAGACGTATTTTGAAGTAAAAAGGAGAAATAATTAAGTAATCAACCACAAAGGGCCTCGAGATCACAAGATCATTGATTTACTCACTCCTTCTTTCGCCATAAATTCGCTTAAACCAATTCTCCCGCCATTTTGGAACTTGTGACTTTGGACATGTCCAAATTGAAAGCCACATCAGAGGACGATTGCGAAACATAAAAGATAATATTTTATTGCGAAATTTACCCATTACCAAACAAAACCGACATTTAACCAAATTGTCACAAATGATTCTGGAAAGCATTGAGGGAAAAGGGAAATTTGATTGTAACAAGCATTTTTTTCTTCTTTTCCCACATTTTTGTCAGCCCAATAGAAAGATAATTCATTCTTCATTACATTTTGAAATGTCGTCTGCAAACCTTTTTCAACTTTGGACACTCGAAAATTTGCTGCTTGGTAAAGGGTTAATTCGAAACCCCTTTGATAGAAGGAGAAATTTCTTGATGCAAGCAATCTCTTCCTTTATCACAGAGGTTTGAAAGTCTTCTACAGCAAAATTTAGCAATGGAACATAAACAAACATCTTGAAATCTTCAAAGAATTTATACATACATCACATGGGCGTAACTAAGGCGTTTAGACAAAGAACGTAAAGCTGGGGCCCTGGGAGCATGATATCGCCATGAACGATTTTATTCTACATGATACATGCGGCATGTAATAGGAAACACGCATGGTTTCTCGGAAACGTCCATAGCCCTAGGGTAAAACGTGGCTGCAATAGTGATGGGTAATTTGTCGCTCTGATCGGTCAATTTCGCGTCTTCATTATCGAGATAAACATTGTTCTAGTGTTCTGTCTGGCCCAATTGCTATGGTAACATGTAAATATAACTAGGTTTTTCGAGGTCTCTGGGTTCGAGCCGCACCCGTACCGCCTTTATCGGGGTGTCCTTTAGCGAAGGCTTCAAAGCCCAAGTTTTATACAGGTAAATCCCAAAAATAACCTTGGCGTAACTTTAGTAACTTTCCAACAATGTTTTCCAGAGTCGTCTTCAACAAACTGGTCAACTGTCGTTATTGTTAGGTAATGGGTAAAGCGACATCTCCTTTAGAGCGTTTTAGTACTTAAATAGGTTAGCATCGATTCGAGCGCAATTGCCTGTCTCCCTGTAAAACGCAATATTTCGGAATAAGCGTTTTCCTTGCAGCACATACACGCTGCGTTAAAAGAGTTGACGGGTTACGTGTGAAAAGCAATTTCGCCTTACCCAGAAGGTGGTAAAAACTTCGGATTGAAATATATTGCATCGGCTTGGGTCCCTTGCTATTGGGGAGATAGGGGAAATTTACATTTTGATGAGATTGAGAATTGCTTTTAACGCTTTACTCAGCGACAAAACTTTTAAGAGCAATGAAATGTGTTTGTTATAGATGCATTTAAAACTGTGACATATCCCAAAAATATTTATGGGATCGCACAAAGGCTTTCTTTGAAGAAACGCCTTATAAGAGAAAATAATTTCTTTTCGTAAAGGATATTCAAAATATTGTGGAACGGGCGATGACTATCCAAAGCTAAGATTACAATGCATGAGATATTTAGACTGTAATCCCCTTTTATTTGACCTCAGTGGGGCAGGTACCGGTTATATATCATAGAAGCGTAACTAATAAAAGACGTATATACCGTTCGATCGATATTAAGTGAAAAACAGCGTTTCAATCGAATACGGCACATTACAGATCAGTAGGTATCGAAATCATTCATATTCAAAACATATTTTACATGATCATAAGAAAGGAAAAAGAAGCGCGTATATATAAGTGCATGCACGGAAAAGAAATAGTGAACTACGACTTCAACTCTTATCAAACAATCATATAATGAAGACAGACATACCAGGGTATCGACGAATGATAAAATATCGGTTCAACACAAAGCAAAGTGCTGAAACCTTTTAGTTAAAACTAATTTATTTTAGATCGATTTGGCGGAAGCTTGAAACTTATTCAATTCACTCTCGATGGCTGCTTCCTGGATACTACACCAGTACTCGCGCCGATTTGAGGGCTAGTCCCGGTAATTTTCATTTCGCCAAACGGGGATCGAGCACAGGACCCTCGGTATAAGAAGCCGACGCTCTACGTCTGCACCACTGTCGCCCTCAAACCTACTTTAGTATTGGACTTGGGGTTATAAGGATGTTATAAAATGTCTTCAAGCCTGACAGTTAAAATGATACAAGATCGCTGACAAAAAAGCTGTGGATTAATTAGAAGCCCCAAAGATGATGAGGACATCGAAGTAGCTGATGAAGTGCGAACGTTGTCAACGGCGAAGGGCTTGAAAGGCTTCTTGAAAAGGCCCGGAAAACAGCTAAACGATTAAAACCGTTAAACATTCAACCCTTTTCCTAATCACCATACTTCACCTACGCGGACAAAGGATACTGATTTTTTTCTAAAACTGAAGACTTTTAAAAACTTTATACTAAAAGGAAAGATCGTTGTTGCTTTTTCTAGAAATACAGTATTTACTCTATTAGTGGTGCATCAAATATTTCTAAGGAAAAACTTTTCTGTAATGACTATACGTTGTGTTTCATACACCCTGTAAAAATGAGCATGTTTTCAATTTGTATGAACATTATACAAACGTTACACTATTTATGCAATTTTCTTGAATAAACACAAAATAATTGGAACCAATAAAGGGGAAATGATTTTGTTTTCGAATCTAGCAACACAGCTTTCAAATAATGATTCCATGTTACATATAGAAATGAAATAGAACACGACCATACTGTACACTAATATTGAAACAATACCTTCAACTTGATGATGCGGCAAATGATCTTCAACATCGGCGTGCCAAATCATTAGATTTCTTTACGGTGAGCATTTTCTCCTGCTTGTTACAAGGGTTTACTACCAACAGCATTAGACACAATTGCGTTCCGATTTTACTTTCAGTTTGTTAAAGAAGAACAAAATATGAGGTGATATGAGCGTCTCAAATAAATTGGTGGGACCGCACTTTTTCATTTTTGAACCAGTAGCGAAATATCACGTGGGATGACCGTCGCAAAGAGATTTATGGAAGCACAGTGAGACGTCAATGAACTTATGAGTGCAGTTCCTGTCACGAAACCAGACTCTTGCACAACAAAACGTCTTCGAGTAGTGAATAAAGGCCAAACGAAAGCCTAACATTTGCATGTTCAACGCATGTCTAAACAACACTGGCATAAAAGAGTCCCATATTGAAAACGTGTCAGTAGAGCCAATAGTGTTATTTTGTATAATAAAGACCTATGGTTAAGGTCTGTAATGAACAACACGATTTTGACAGAGGAAATATCCTTCTGATATCGCCAGATATTTACTGAAAATTGAACTTTTTCATTCCATAACAATTGCAAACGTATCATCAGGAGTTGACATGCTGTCATCGGAAGATTGTGTTCATCTTTTCCGTGGCGCAAATTCATCTTGAGGAGCGTTGATGTTAATGGAATTTTATTTTCAATTGCTTCGGGGTGTGTATCAGGTCAACTCGTTCAGCGAACGAACGCGTTTAACCCACTAATACGCCCGTATGCCAAAAGATGAATCCCCACTTCAATAAAGGAGAGGCGATCTTTAGAACCGTAGAAATTCATAAAGTCACATGGGCGGATCTGACATAGGTGTCAAAAAGAGATGTTAGAATTTACAACAAACACTACTCTTTTCATGACGTGGCAGTGATTGATAGTTGCCTTGAACAATGCAAGTTACATATCCTTCGATTCAAACTACATATATACTTATCTTAAGCATGACCTGGTATCACCAAGATAATACTTAACAATACACAAACTTTAATCCTGTAGGCTAGCCGAAACGAAGTACTGTAGAATACGCTTTTTAGCTTTCTCTTTCAACTAAGATCAAACCTTAAAAGTCATGTCGGTAGATTTATTTTCTGTTGACAATCCATGTATATATACATATTCTACTGGTTTGTCTCTTAAATGTTTCCTTCTTGTGTACTGATGGGCCTATGACCTTATGTATCAATAAAGTATGTATCTATGTAGACTCATTCGGAACAAGCTGGTTGATTCCATGACGCATTGGCTTTACAGCAATGACATGCCAATTAAGGAAAAATCCTCAAACATAACCCAAGTTGGTTTCAACGCCTACTTGAATTGCCATAGCAGGATATACCTAATTAACCTCTTCGAAGACGGTAATAAATCTTGAAGTTCCTGTCTACATATTAATACCTTCTTAGTGATGTATGTCTAATTCTAAGAAGGTCTGCCAATCAAGACTTTGTCTATATTAGGCTGTCCGATTTATGACATCTCTGAGCGAATCCTTTCAGATATGGCCGATGGTTAGCCTAGGGCGCTGGCCCGTGGGTATACCCCGCACAATGCGGGGTATACCCATGGGCCAGGACCCCAGACTAGGGCATCGTTTCCGATCCTTATTAATAAAGACCAATTTGCAAATACGATTCCATCGAACCACAAAATACATCGAGTAAACTTTTCAAGATTAGACGTATATATACAACAAGAGCAATTAAACTTCTCTAAAGAAATGATTAAGCGCCCATAAACATCTAACCTTTCGACAAAAGGGCAAGATCGATCCAAATTAATCGAATATTTTGCCAATAAGACATGGACGATGGTTAGCCTAGGGCGCTGGCCCGTGGGTATACCCCGCACAATGCGGGGTATACCCACGGGCCAGGACCCCAGACTATAAGACATGGACGAATCATTATATAATTCAATCACAGGACTTCAATTTAGAAGAGAAGTTAACAACTTTAGAACCCGAGCTAGGTCATGGTTAAGAATCCCATCAGGCTTTAACTACTTAATAAACTAAACATGTTGTTTAAATCGAAGGATATGTAGCTTGATTCGTTCAAGGCAACTCTCAATCACAACCACGTCATGAAATAAGTGTGTTTGCTGTAAATTTTAACCTCCATTTTTGTCACGCCATTATACACCCCATTATGACTGTTTGCATTTCTACGATCCAAATATTTGAAACTGATAAGTCGTGTTTAAACTTGAAACGAATTTCCATTCGCGATAATATTCTCATTTCATTAAGGGAAACCACAATATCTGGCAATAATCCTGCTCATTGAGGATGGCACTGTCTCGGTGTAATTATTGTAAATAGTTTTGAACCGTAATTGGTCAAAAATCATATATGCATATTCCGTCACTTGGAGATTTATGACTGATGTAGATTAAAAGAAAAACGAAAAGGCAAATTATTGCCAGAGACAATGGTGGTTATTAATGGAATTCATTATAAACCATAGTGACAAAAGGATCGGGTAATTTGCGTATGAAAATTCTGGATATCTTAGTGAATTTAGGATTATGCTTGGGTTCTGTTATAGGCTTCTTGACGACCCAAACCCTGCTTCAGTCGACAAGAGACACCGGAATTCGGAGTGGTACATGTTTATGTATGCTAATTCCTGGTGACATTGTGGATGGTACAAGTCCATTACCGATGGTAATGATGGCATTATGTCGATTAGAGCTAAAACAGACAGCATATTTAGCTTACTGTCATTTTCCCCATGTATTCCGATGGTACAGTGAAGGGTTAATCGAAGTTTCAGTTGGTTGGTTTTTGTTGTTTTCAACAGTAAACAGTATTCAGTCATATCTCCACGGCTATTGCCCCTTTCCATTGCCTCTGGTATATTCTATCAATTAAAACATTATTTTCTTTCCAAAGCGCCGGTTTCAACATGAATATGAATTGATTATGGTGCGGGACTTGTGCTACAGATGTCTTGTGTTCAATCGTCACATATAATGCTTGTTTTTTTGCGGTAGAAGTGTCCTTAGGCAATACACTATAGAGCTCTGTCTATAACTGGTAGAATTCAGGAAAGCCGTAAAGACAAAAAGACTGTAAACACGGAGTTCAATTCATACAAACAATTCACAAACTTAACTATTGTCGGAAGCGGTGTAAGATATCAATACAGTCACCTGTCCTTTTTTCGCTCTGGGGGAAATTTGATACCCCTTTTCATACAGTAGAATTTAGTAAAGAGGACAATTGTATGCGGGCTTTGCCATAGGGGAAAGAAATACCCTGAGGTAAATGATTCTTAGGGGAAAGCTGCATTATTTCAAAGAAAATCGCAGGTATCTGTAATAGAGTGAAAAAGAGCCCTGGTCACCAACTCAATCAATTCAATCGATCGACAGTTCAGCTAAGGAGTACAACAGATTAGATCAAAAACATGGTAAGCGAAATGGAAAGTGGGACACTTTGAACGCGGCGCACTGTGCTAGCCAAAGATGATTAAATTAGTGAAATCTAGAAGGCCTCACACAGACTTAAAACCATCTCCGACCATGGTAACTCATTCAAGTGCTTCGGCTATAGACTACAGACGACTTCACAAACCAATTTTGCAAAAGGATAAATTGCTCAAAATAATGTCAAAATGGTGTCTAGATAATATCAAACTCTTCTTTTACCCTTAAAATGCTGGTTCTTTTTTTAAATATATATTGTGTCGCCTGCTTTCCAATGCTTAAATATCTATTATTCAAAGGTTATTTTTGATGAGGAAAGATACTCAAAGAAGCAAATAGGTTAGATCACAGGCCAGTCGCAAAATTACTTGGCGGCTGGTCTGGATCTTACCTGTTTGCATAAGCATGAAGTCGGTTTCAGCACAATAAAGGTAACGTCAGCTGTTCCTTCCAGTTCGGGCCGTCACTAATTCTCATATGCTGACATGGGTTCACTGTCTGATGTTTTCAGGTGGATTCAATTAACTTAAACGTTGCATGCGCTGAAATCTAATTCAAATCAAATTGTCACGACCGATTATGTTAAAGAACACTTTAGATATGCTTCTGGAATATGAATCCCTTTAATTCTGATTAAACGTATTGAAATACGTAACATAATGAAAAGAAAGCGAATTTCGGGTGTGTATCGCCATGTGAACATTGTTTCAGTTGTGTTACGTCTTCTCGTTGATTCACCAGCTCTAATCTCGGACTTGAAAGAGTCTTTCCTAAGGACACTCCCATTCAAGCAGTGCTACCGATATGGGTCGAACACAGGACCCTAAGGCTAAAGCTCCACCGCCTAACCGATTGGCCACGCCGAAAGGAATGGGAAGAAAAGGCTTTTCATAACGAGTGTGACAACAATAGAAAAATGTTCAAGCGATATACATTATTTAGAAACCACCATTATCCAATAGTAAATTGCGGCTCTTAATATACAATGTTACATGGTAAAAATGCCATATAAAAGGGTCATTCGGAAAAGGATTGCCTCTCAATTCTATAGCCGTTTTAATTTCTCTAATGCGCGCATGTGTGATGTAGTTCTCGCCTATAAAGCACGCATGTAATTCCTTTCATAAAGGTCCAGGCTTATACCATTTCCATTCCCAAATGCGTTCCCTGAATAATTAACGCCGTTTTCAATAACCCTTTACCCAAATCGTACTAGCATTGGCGTATCTGCTGCATATGGCATCCAGAAATCATTGTTACAAACACATAAGTACATGCTAATGAGCAATTGGCCCCATTCACAAATAGCGTTCCAAAATATCTTTAGTTGCTATAATTTGCATTTTTAATCAGTCACATGATCCATTGCGGGGAAGCAGTCATCGGTCCTTACTCCGTACAGACTCGCCTGGACTTATATAAGTTTAAACTTAATTATTTTACATCGATTGTGAAACAAGTTCTTAAAACTTCGATTAATCACTCTCGTGTCTGCATCCTGGAAACAATACCAATACTTGCGCAACATGTGAATAAACACATCTAGGGGAAAAGCACACTCGAGAAAACCCGGAAAATCTTCGGAAACAAGGAAACCCTCGGCCATTTCCGTAAACCCGTTGCCGAATATGGATGACGCATATAAAATACGTGCAATTCGTATCGTGCAGTGTCTGATATCAAATACATCGGCGCCAAGATAGGCGCTCACTGTAAGATAAGAATTCAGAGATAGGGATCTTCTTGTTGTTTCAACCATCTACATATCATATTCTTCTCCATGTTTAAACGGTTATGGGGGTCTCTATGCTCGAGTGGTAAGATCACAGAACTTGAAATCCCACAGCCCCTTTCCGCATGGCGGAATTTTTAATTGCATGAGAGGTAGTCTCCCGGTTGACCTATCGAATGTCAATGTTTCTACCTGGCTTGACCAGCCCTTTAGGGCAGTCAAGTCTTGGGTCTTTCCCTATCTTTATGAGCGGGGCATCGCAACAGAAATAATGTTGATGCGATGTTAAAAGCATAAAAGATTAAATGTTTCAAATGATTAAATATGCCCTCGACGCGATACTCATTTGATCACTAAGCTCATTAACTATAAAAGACATGTTAATGGAAGAATAAATGTATTGTGACGGATAGAAGATTCTCTCATACAGTTAAAAGTAACTTAATCCCTAAAACAAAATACATATTCCATAGTGCAGCTGACATTGCTTGAATGCAAGACGAAAGTCATGCTCTTTCTCTAAAAAATAGGGAAAACATCCAAAGCATCTTGCATAATTAAAATCCAAGTTTCTCTTTAAATCCAAGAGCATAAAGTAACGCTATCTATAAACAACGTCGGCTAAAAGAAGGAAAAAGAATCTTGGCACCGCACGGCTTGGCTACGACAGATTCCAGTAAAAGCACCAATCCCAAAGGACGTGATATCCTGATACGATATGCCAGAACAATCATGTTTATTCAGAGTTTGTCCTTGAAAGGCATTAATAGAGGCCAAGTTTATCAAGCAGTTTTCATAGTCGGCAGAGTTTGGTTGTCAGTAAGCCTGCAGTATATATTAAACTATTTGGATATGCAGCATGAGGCATATTTAAAAAAGAAAAGTTATAAATCTCCAAAAGAGAAAGAATTGTAGCCACATAACCCTTACAGTGCTTGAACTGACTTCAAACTTATGCAATCAGGTTAGATCCAGACCAGTCGCCAAGTAAATTGGCGGCTTGCCTGTTATCTAACCTGTTTGCTACTCCGAGAAAGAATTTGTTTGCTTAATATTTATGTCCTATATTTCAATGTCAAATACTACGAAGAATGTCCACTTTTACCACACAGAATGGAGATCAACTGCAGAAGGTCATTTGCATGTGCCCTATATGGTGTGAATCGGCTAAAACGAAAATATATGGGGGCGGATAATCACATGGGAGAAGCTTTCGAGAACCAATCAAACGAGAAATACGCGGTTTGGACGATGTCTTCATGTAGATCCACACATCGTACACAGTGCTAAATAACATAACAACTTAAAATAATTGTGTTAATATCAAAGGCATTCAGCCAAAAATACTTACAATACACAACAAACAATATGTTTTCACACCCGGTATCCAGTTTGGTATAAATTCTACTCGATTTCTGACATTGAAATGCTAGTTATTTCAAGTAGTTGATGAATGTAAATGCATAGCAGTCTAATAGTGAAATCACAAATTCCATTCGCCAGACAATAAAAGGCATTTCTAATCCTACATCCCGATCGCCATGGGATGTAGACTGCAGATGTTATCAAACCGTAGGGCGGATTTCCCTGTTAAGTTTCATTGTCATTATATCCCAGAAATCCATTAACCATTCGGCCAACCAGTGGTTAGTGGTGCTTAAATGGTTATCAACCTGTCAGATATTTGGTATGTGCTTTTAAAAGTATCCATGTTTGGACCGCCAGCTAAAAAAGAGCCAACTGTGTCAGGCCACTGTAACACTCCTTGTCGTTTCCCATTCACTGGGAATCCCTGTTGTTGCATTTTTTCCTGTTACAAAAATGTTGCCTCTAGATGGATTTAAGTGATGCATGTGGTTCTTGAACGGTCCTTATGGACAGTTAAGTCTTGGTCTGTCGTCAGATATTATCTTTCCAAATAAAGAAGCTCTACCAGAGTAAAGTTCCCACTATGCTCTGCATGCATGGTAAGGAATGAACGATAACTCTGCAAGGGAGATTGTACTTCATGGCAGAACCAAATGATCCATATTACTTTTCGTGGTTGTAACCTCACAAATTCATTTGAATTGTCTCAGATCAATACCAAAGGAAATACCAAATATCAATACCAAAGGAAAATCAGATTTATTGTACAGCTATTGAAATACCGTATGGAAAACGCTTGCTAAACCAACTACCAAACAGTAACGACATTTGACTAGTTTGTTTCAGACGAGTCTTGAAAACACTGTGGGAAAACACTGTGTGTTTTCTACCAGAAGATTACTTTCCAATTTCATTACATTTTATGAAGTCGTCTGCAAACTCTTCCAATTTGGGACAGTCGAGAATTTGTCGTTTGGTAAAGGGTTAAACGTATGTTATCTACACTTTAACACGTTCCCTGCCTCGATCTGTCAATGCTCCGTAGACCGAATCGATGACCTGTCAAGTCTCGTCCCTCGATCGAAAGATCACGGGATAATCGAGTTTATCATCGTGGGATCACAGGATAACCAAGTTTGTCACCGAATGGTAACGCAATAACTGGCTCCGACTCTAAATAGAACCGAGTGTGGAAAACGCTTTCGCTTTAACGCCAAAATTGGTTGTATCGTCTTCATCTTAAGCGAGAGACGTGCTCCAATTTGGTACCATCGCGGTAAAAGATCTTTGACAGAAGCGATCAGTAACTTAATCATAGTTTTGCACCATATCGGTTGTATAATCGGTCACGAAGATTGTAGATGCGTTCAAATGATTTTCGGACACCCCTACAAAATTGGGGCGCGATTATTCTCTACATTTCGGTGCCATCACATTGAATTGGCACTTGGAACTTTATCTCCTATAGGAGCGAGCAAAGAACATTTCGGTTGTATATTCGTTCACTTAGATTAAAGAGGTGTTTAAATGATTTTCGGACACCTCTGCAAAATTGCGGTGCGATTATTCTCTACATGTTGGTACCATCATATTAAATTGGCTCTTGAAGACATTTTTCTGACAAAATCGGTATAAAAGCTGTAGACCTATATTATTCATGCTACGATGGCATAGAGGTAACATGTATGCGATTTTATTTCTCGTTTTTCAAAAATAAAAGTCGGAATAACGAAAAACTAAGTCGTTATTTCGAGTTAGTAAATCGAAATAACGAGATAGTAATGTCGTTATTTTGACTTACTAACTCGAAATAACCAGATAACTAAGTCGTTATTTCGATTTAGTAAGTCGAAATAACGAGATAGTTAAGTCGTTATTTCGAGTTAGTTAGTCGAAATAACGAGATAGTTAAGTCGTTATTTCGAGTTAGTTAGTCGAAATAACGAGATAGTTAAGTCGTTATTTCGAGTTAGTTAGTCGAAATAACGAGATAGTTAAGTCGTTATTTCGATTTAGTTAGTCGAAATAACGAGATAGTTAAGTCGTTATTTCGACTTTTATTTTTGAAAAACGAGAAAAAAAAATCGCATACATGTCACCTCTATGCCGCCGTATCATGAAGAATTTCGGACGCAGAATTGCGGAGGAATATTGTCCAGGTGTCAAAATGAGTTTCGGTTATAATTTGGTTTGGGATTTTTCTCTACAATTCGGTGTCATCACATTGAATTGGCACTTGAAACCGTTTCTCTGAAAAAGTGACGTTAAAGTTATAAACCTATAGTTTTCCTGCAGCATTTCGGGCGTAATATCGCGCCCAAATTTTGAAGAGGTCTCCAAATGATTTTCGGTTACCTCTAAAAACTTGTTGAGCGATTATTCTCTACATTCTAGTACTATCAAAATGAATTGACAATTCTTTTGGCACTGCACCTCTTTTCTGACAAAACCGGTATTCAAGCAATAACTTCATGCTATACCTGCATCATTTCGGACGAAAAATCTATTATGCACAACTATTATACAAGTGCTACATTTAATGCAATTGCAATAAATGGCTTGAGAAAGCAGTTGCAGTTAAAGATGAAGTAAAACCACATTTCAGAACATTATGGGTTATGGCGCTGAATTCTATTTTGGTGCAGCAATTTCAATTTCGAACTACTTTTTGATGCGTAATGATTTATCTATCTCCCTTTTATTCAATTTCATAGGATCTTCTGCGAATTTTGTGAACCGAAAGACATGTTTACTGAGCTGTTAACTTGATTTATTGTGTCCGAATCAGAATTGGTAATGTTATAAAACACTGGACAAAACCGATCTATTTTCGTGTTCCTACCAATACGACGTTGTTCACTCTTATTCCGGAATTGAGTGCATTGGACCTATCTCCGGACAATGGACAGAAAGCAAAAACATTGTGACAAGAGGCGAATTTGCTCACAATGAGCAAATTCGCCTTTTGTCACGATGGTTACATTATTGATCACTGAATTATGGATTATTTTTCAAGACGCTTCTTTTCTTTTTGATGATGTTTCGTTCTGTTGAAATTAAAACGCGGGAAAAGCGTTACGTATGTCCCGTCTTGCCAGGGACAATTTATCGTCAAATCTCGAAGTCTCTCGGATAATCTCGAAGTCTACCGTTCAAAGTCTCGCGGGATTACGACATTTATCATGGTGAACCTGACGACTCTTGCCCTGGAGAAAAATTTCGTACAATTACGACCGGCCATTTGTCAATGTTACCTCGACAATCGTGTTACTACAGCGTTATAACTCCGTTTATGCAAGTGGTGATTTGGTATATGGTACATTAGCCTGGAGGCCTGGCCCATGCGTACCCGAATGGGCTGAATTTGAGCAAACCCGAATCCTCTACAAGTTTTAATAATGCAAAAAAGCTTTTGACACCTACGCTTCTTCGGTCTGAGAGTGTGTATGAAACCAGTAAATGGAAAAGAAATGACAAGGTCAATAGTTTTGATAAAACAAAGTTGTTTAGGGAATCTAGAGGGGATGGGAAACCGGAAAATGTGGCAAAGTACAACAAAAATGGAATCACACAAACAGATAACAAACCTGAAGTGTCTGTTTAACACAACATTAATTCCAGACGCGTTTGATGTGATTAGGCGATGTCTTTATTCGATTGGCCTGCTTGACTAAGGGGAAATAAAAATGATGGGATTCAAATATAAAACGCGAGGACTTATTAAACCATTTTCTTCGTTTTAGCGGCCGCGTTTTATTCACTTCCGGTAACGTTTTAGCTTACTTCCGGTTTCTCCTTGAGATAGGAGACAACCTGGACACTTGACCATAAACCATTGTGACAAAAAGAAGTAACTGATCGCTATTGGCATTTTCTTCTTTTGGATATGATTTGCTACAAGTTACTTTAAATGCGCATTTAAATATTGATATAGCATGGAATTGGTTAACACCAGTTGCTAAATGACATTTCTTTGCAAAGAGGCTTAGATTGGTTAGGAGAATATAAATATATAAATCAAAAGCAACAGTAGACGACAATTATGAAGTTTGAAATTAACACATTCTTTATCATATAAGGTATTAACCATCATGTCGAAATGATAAATTACTTGCAACATTCAGTTTTTCCTTTCAACAGTTTGGATTTCCAAGTTTTCTACACCCGTTGGAGTAGAGTGGGGTGTTATTGGGTAAGACGAATATGGTGAAACGAAATGTAAGCGACGAAAAGGTTCTGTCATTTCTACCAACCAGATACATTACTGTTAGTTCGCTATATAGGCGGGGTTAAGCAATTTGTCTCTGTCAACCTCTCTTTGCGTCACACCCCACTTCGTGCTAGAAACTACTTCGCCAATAGAGCTTGTCACTACAATGTTTACTTCTAATTGGCACACATTTGGTGGATACAAGTTCAGAGTAACTATCATGGAGTTACACGAAATGCATTCGAACACCTCTACAAGTAACATGAGCGGTTTTTCGTCGAAAATTCTGCGGAATCATTTCTCGGGTATCAACGTAATGTGTCAATGATGTGTTGTATCATTCCGGTATAGGAATGTTTAATGGAAAACTTTAACCCTTATACTAGTGGGTAATTTTCTAAAATAAAAAAGGCTTTGTGTCATCTGCTTTCCAAAACCTTAAGTATCCGCTTAATTCTGATGGGGAAAGATACTCAGAGTAGCAAACAGGTTAGATCACAGGCCAGCCGCAAATTTACTTGGCGGCTGACATGGATCTTATCTGTTTGCATAAGCATGAAGTCGGTTCAAGCACTATAAGCGTTAAGATTTATTTTCATATGGACTGCTGTTGATGTGCATTCAAACGCAAATATATCCTGAAAGAGGCAAATGTCAATACAATTAGACGAAATGCTATCTTTCAAAGATCATGGCCCTTGCATGCAATTTAAACCAGTTACAAGATTCCCAATAATGGAATAAGTTAAACGGTAAAAGCTTGTAACAACATGAAAAGAAAATCCCAATTGCGAACATTTTCTTTTTGTGTTACCATACCTTTTGTCTGAGCTGAATATAGTACTTCAATTGGGTTTGGCTTCAAATGTGTATCTTCCAGGGGTTAGGGCATATATTCTAAAGTCACATGGCCCCTCCATAAGACAGCATGTGTGCGAATCCTGGACTCTGTAGATTCGGATTTCAATTAGTTGTACAATGTAGTCTGCAGTGATGACAAAGTCAAGTGTATTGCCCAGTTTGTCCATACCCCTACGGACAAGTGATTTCTTAACGAAAGTTTTACTTTATAACCATTGTATGGACAAGTGCATAAAAAGATTTGGCATTTACGGAAGAGTGAATTAACATCCGATTTCGACCCCTGTAGTCTTCCGCCTGACTAACAGAATATCAATGCTTGAACTCGTCTTGACCCACCCTTATATGCGACAAAGCTTGTGGTCCCCACCGAATAAAAACCTACCACTGTCATTGAAATACTGTTGACGTTATATATAACCCCAACCTTAAAAAAACAAACAAATAAACAAGTGAACAGAAAAGACAGTCAACCCAGAAACCGAAAAAGCAACGTATGGCTTCAGGACATGTGAGTTGTGGTTGAATTACCCATGTTCATTGTGCATTCCAAACACACCCTAGATAATGGAACCTTTCACCAGGCAGAAAACATCGATACTCATTACCAATTCCTGTCACATGGCACACTGTATCTCACAGGCTCGGTACCACACGGGCATAGGGCCTTCATCAGAGTAAAGGACTTATACTGGTATTGAACCACGGCATTAATATAGTATGTATTCATCTGGTTACTAGGAAAAGGAATCCATATTACTGTTTGGTAGGTGTTTATTATACACCAGATTTGAAGAAGGCACCTTAATAAAACACGATCCGATCGTGCCCTTCTTCTGTCATGACGAGAAACTTTGTAGGTTTGCGTCTAAATAAAATATTCGTATTCGTCGTAATCTATAATTTCTTTTTTCGTGGCTGTCTCTTTTTCGGTAATTATCATCACATCACAACGGTGAACCATGAATGCCATGGTGCGCAGCTTGTTAGAGATGGTAAAAGATCACGAGAATATTCCGGAGCAAAATAATACAGTAGCAAGAATCAAATGGGGGGCGTCGTTTAAGCAGATATGGTGTGGTTGATTTGAATGTTCCTCAAGCGAAGGACACTGAAGACAAATCCACAAACCTAATATTTATTTGTAACTTTCAAATAATAATCATTGATATGAAATTATAAAAGTACTGTAGATGTTGAAATCTTTATAACCTGATGATCTGTTCAAATATTACTTGTGGTGTTGTTGTTGGTATTTCTCAATTGTGTTGTTGTATGTATTTCTAGTTGCTGTTGTTCGTGGTATTTCTCGTTGATGATATTGGTGGTATTTTTCCCGTCGCGGCAGATATGGTAATGTGAGGCCCGATAAATATCGAGCTGACGTTTCGTTTTTCATCAGTCACCGGGGAATATGATATGACTGACAGACAACAGGAAGAATTACATTACGGAGCTTGCTGAAAGTACCGCCATGGGTCGTATTTTTTCCCGGAATGTCCAAAAATCCTTACCCCATATAGCTCCTTTTGGTTGCTGGAAGATAAGTACTTTTCGGCAATAGGAAGAATTACATTACGAAGCCCGCTTATACTACCGTCATTGGTCGTATTTTTTTCCCGGAATGTCAAAAAACTCTTATTCCAAATAACCTTTTTTTGCTTTTTGGGAAAGAAGTACTTTTGGGGGAGATGATTTGTTTACAGTGAGATGAATGGTGTTAACAAACGTCATGGGTATCTAGATCAGCATGTATATTGTGTGTGTCTGAACAGGACAACACTGCTGTGCGACGTTTCATCGTGCCTTGGCCTATGTAAAATACTCAATTACCATATACCCGTGAACAGTTTCATTGGTTAAATGGCTCGGAACATTGATACATTGTAACAGATCGTATTGTTCGAATAACAAAACAGTGTGAGCCAGACCTTGGGGAGATTCCAGATATCCAATAATCCGCTCTCACCATGGACACATGTATATCTGAGTCATGACAAAGCCCTTCCTTGACTCTTATTCAACCGTTGATTTGCGTCCAGGCAATGTTTCATGTTTCTTATGAGTGTTAGCTTAGACATTATTTCAGTTATGTTGCGATGCCCGACTTTTAATGATGGAGTAAGACCCCATACTCAACTGCCCATAAGGGCTGGTCAAGCCAGGTAGAACCATCGGCATTCTGTAAGTTAGTCGGGACATCTACCTCTCATGATAAATCCAAAAAGGCCATCACCGTGATTTGAAACAACGAGGAGAGGGACCATTGTAATGAAAACGGATGCTGTGATAGCATTTGGAATCTTTTAAAAACAGCATGAAGTCGAGTACAATAAGACAACAGTGGGTTTAACCAGTCTGTGAAATTGTGTCAAGGAGGGTAACCTTGGACTGTTGTGAGAAAGGAAAAAATAACCCGTCTATAGAGGTATATATTTCGACAATAAGTACTGTTGAGTAATATCTTTACCGCTAATGTGATTAGGCTTTTCATGCAACGTCCTGTGCAATTTACATTTTTATAATTAGTGATTATACTGCAAACCCGACCTGAGCAAATGTGAAAACCAAATCAAATAAACATAACCATCTACGTATGGCGAGCCTTATTGCTGAATTTCAGCTGAAAACAAACGAAAGACAGTGACAAAGACAACGACAATACTATGTGTCGTATTATAAGTCTCTGACCCATAATGCACGTATACAGTTACTACGGAATTTATACATTGACTAATGGCGACACAATAGTTTTGTGTTTAGTTCTTTTTGCATTATTTCTATAGTCGTGATGAGTTAAATTGCCATACTTAAATCATAAAGATCACTTATCGAAACATCGGTAAATCGGAAACAGGGAAACAATGGAACTTTTTTAAGTATGAACAAAACATCTCTTTGACACACTGTTTCCAAAAAAACGACACCTGCTATTCACACGTATCAAACGATCAAATTTCTAATCAATCCCTCGCAGATTATTCGATGACGATGGTGATATGAGTTCAGAATGGTGCGAGTTTTATTCCGAATCCCCCTATCCAATATAACCCAGAACGTGACTTTAGCCTCAGGCAGACGATTTATGATCGAAGCTAGTAGTACAATATTGACAGAAGATATTCCTGAAACAAATATAGACTTTCCGACCCTAACCTACACCGAGCGACGCTATGCTTTATGGAAGGATCCCCCGCAAATGGTACCATGTTCCCATAGATTCGATTTCACGCGAATCTTCGGTTCATTTGGAGACGGCTATTGAAATAAATGTCTTAAGAGGGAGCGAAATTTCCCGTTCGTACAATAGTTTCATTCATAAAAAAGGAATACCTTCTGATTCCTTTTAAAACTCCATTTGGTAAATCTGTAAGTTCATGCAATTTAGGATGATAGAGGGTTTGTTATAATGTGGTGCGTTTTAAATTACTCCTCCAAAAAGTTCTTGTTAGAGGTTAGGTCTATGAAACAATTGTCTCTTTTTTAGGTTACAAAGTTGATTTCTTCGACGTGTTTATCTTAAATGGTTTTATTTTATGTACAAAATATTTTTTGTACCGATGCAAATTCCAAAAACCATGTCATTAGAATTCAGTTACACAATGACTTTTTTTGGATTTATCGGTATTGGGAAACATACAAATTTGTTATAAAATAAATAATCAATATTAAACTTTGATTCAAACCATCATTTTTAGAAACTGTTTGATACAGGACTCTATGATTTCATGATTATTCGGTAAAGATTTGAGAAATTATCCCGATCACGTCTAGACTTAGAGATACAAACCATGAGGGAATACGTATAGCTTGTATTATTCAAATCGCGTAACGTTATGACGTTTTTACGTTCAATAAGAAAGTTGAAGACACGGGTTATGGTACTCTTGGATTACATCAAATTAACATATGCTTCATCCTTTGGGAACGAGATATTCAACCCTTATAGGGCTTGAATCAACTTTATGCTTATGCAAACAGGTTGGATCCAAGCCAGCCGCCAAGTCAATCCAAACCAAATTATTCTCGTAAACCTTTTTGTATACACTACAATTTACCTTCTCGCATGAATACTTCTCAAAACACGGTATTAAATCAATATACCGTTGTGGGTGAACACTTGTTTAAGCCAACGGAAAACCTTAATGACATTATGTCTCGAAAAGATGAAACAAAGTTGAACTCGACTTCAATCATTTAAAATCCCACAACAGTTCTTCATCTATAAAAGGAAAATCTATTCAATTATATTGACTTTCATCCGACCATTCTGATATGATCAAATTGTTTAATGAATATTCCCCTTGATGGTGACGGCGTAAATGATGAAAGAACAAAGATTGAACTGCCGCATGCTTTTGAAAAGTCATTGTGACAAAAGGAGAAATTGCTTGTGTCAAAAAATTTCTCCTTTTGCCACAATGCTTTTTGAAAGACGTCTGCAAAAACGTGGCGTTAGGTGGTAATGTGCAGACCCGCAAGGGTAAATATAATAGAGGAAGCAATTTATACTTCCACACTGCTAGGAGACCGTATACAATAGCATTGATTTAGTACTCATTAATGCGCTCTCGCCCGTTTCTCAATAGTTGTGCATTTGAACATAACCGCAATTCTGGGACGACGATGCAGTCTATCTAAAGATCTGGTTACGGATAGTAAACGATAGTGAACCATACGTTCACATTGCATAAGATGATACAGTGACAATGAGATAAGATGCTCAAAATGAGCATTTTTACCTTGTAATACCGCTTTTGTCTTACCGATACTCAGGAGAAGATATCCTTTTATACCTAATAAATATCCTTTGTCTTCGCTTTAACATTTAACAAGACCACACGTTCGCAGTGTATAAGATGATACAGTGGTAATGGGCTGAATTGCTCAAAACGACCATCTTTTACCTTGTAATTCCACCTGTTTCTTACAAATGCTCAATGGAAGACACCGTTTTTATACCTAATGAAAAGTCCATGTCTGCGCTTTCCACTCTGACAAGAGCTGCAAGATTACTCTAAGAATAACGTTAGCGTACCATACGTTCACATTGTTTAAGATGGTACAGTGGCATTGGGACAAATTGCTACAGGTAGAATATCCATAATACGCCATTTCGGAACTCATTCTTTCGTCGGATTACTTCGGTCGTTCTTGGTATACATCGGTCGGGCCGGAACTATTCTGTATAAAGCGAATAATTTAGACACCGACCGATGTCTACCGAGAACGCCCGAAATATTCCGGTGTATGAATGAATGTCAAAACGGCGGATTATGGGGATTCAACCTTAATATACATTTTCGCTCCCCACAGCACCAGTTTCTTTACTTGGAAACTGCAAGACATCCATTTTTGAGATCCTCTTTTAAATTGAGCTGTCAGAAATCAATCAGTCTTCTTAATTGAACAATGAATAATGAATGAGCTGCCTTTCTATCGCTGATTGATTGACCGATTGTCATAGTTACCCCATAATTAAAAATAATTCTTCGTACATCCAACTGTAGAGACTTGGTGCATGTAAGAGGGATTTCATTGCACTTCAACTGAAACGCCGTCGGTGGATTTTTTAAATAAAAATACAAATTAACTCGAAAAAAATGTTCCCAAAAAAGCACAAGACGCCTGTATGTAACCCGAAGATCCTAGATAAAAGACTGTGTGGTGTGGGCGTTAGTCGTACATTACATTAGGAAGAACCCGGTCATAACTATAGATGGCTATAACAAAAGGTCACACATATTAGCATAACCAACCATATCCTTCACTCAGACAGTGTTTTTCTAACCTAACTGATTTATACATTCGCCTGAGACATTGTTCATCCTAAATTCACATAGATTTAAATTTTACATCGTAAATGGCTCTTTTAAAGAAAAATTAGTGTGTGGGTTTTTTTCACTTGGTTTTGTGCTGAACCATCAAGTTGTTTCTCAAAACTGTAATAAATAGACACCTACATCTTTTTATGTATCTATCATGGGCTTAACATTGCGTCAACACTATTTCAGTAAAGTTAGCAATGTCCGACTCTTTATGTTTGTCGGAGACCCCATACTTAAATGTCCATATGAGCTGGTCTTATCATTTTCCCCGTTGTAAATATCTTATTTTGCTATAAATGACTATAATTCAGTATGCGTAATATAACAATACAGCTGTTGTGCAGTTTTAAAGATATAAATGTTTATTCCAAATTTCCTCAAATCTGTGACCAATCACCTTTAAAAGCAGCTGCGATACGAACAACCAGAATCTAAAGGTTACGACAGTGAAATAAAACGCTAGGGACATAACAATTTGAGGTCTCTCAATTTCTCTTTAAAATAACACTGCAAAACGCGTGGGTTGGAGTTATTTTATAGTTACGGATCAGCTATAAAAGCTTTGCTCGTTGTGATATGCCAATATTGGTTTTATATGTTTCGGAAAATTGCTGACGGGGACATTTAGAACATGATCGGTTAAATATGTTAGATTCTCCCCAGTGCCAAGAAAAGGCAACGTGATAAACACACACGTTGTAGTTTTCATTCATGAATTCAACACGCATTCCTTAACATATTACCACCTAACGCCACGTTTTTGCATCTTGCATTAGACGTCTTTCAAGAAGCATTGTGGTAAAAGGAGAAATTGCTTACAAGCAATTTCTCCTTTTGTCACAATGCTTTTCCAATCTATTTACATGATACAACAGCAGAACTTAAGGAGTTTTCATTATCAATGCTTTTTGTAGGTCGTTTACTTCAAGGGAAAAAATGTCGTCTGTAGGTGGTAAAGAGTTAAGAGTGGTCCATATTTTAGTATGTTCAAAATTAATATATTTTACCATGGATACGTGGTCAATCGGAACACTGACGGAAAATCATTTTATGTTATATAGTTTCTATTAATGTTCTTTTATGCTCTTTGTGCTTAAAAAATATCAATGCTATGTTTGCTATATACATACATTCTGCATGGCTTTTGTAAAATTTGTGAGATTAAAAACAAAAATAAAAAAGAAATCTAATGTTATAGAGAAGGAACGATTGGTTTCGTGGCTGAAATACAAGTTTCAGGTATCACGTGTTTTCAGTGTTTGGCTGAACTATGTTGCTCAAATATTCAACCGTTATTGGTTTGAAATAACGGTACGAAAAGAAAGCTCTTTCGACCTTTTGCCTTTAATGTCTGATAAACGAATTGAGCTTTACCGTTTTCATTGTTCTTTCGATTAAGAGAGTTGTTTTTTTGTTACTTTGGTCTTTGTCGAAAAAGGCTCTACCGAATTATTGGTTTGAAATAACGTTACGAAATGAAAGCTCTTTCGAGCACTTGCCTCTAGTATCTGATGAACAAATTGGGTTTTTTTCCGTTTTCACTGATCTTTCGATTAAGGGTTTTGTTGATTTGTTTTGTTTTTCAAACAATCTAGATCTTCCTAATTAATACGGACAGAACACAATTGTTGCTGATTGAATGAAAATGTAACCAAACTATCTGACATCCAGAAGCGAAATACGAAAACGTTATCAAAATATACGGAAACGCACGATCTTGGTAACGGAATTAACCTGACTTGTATGGACAATCCGGTAGTGCATTTCTATTGATCCTGTAGTATTTATAGGACGTTCAGCACTAATGGTACTGACCTTCTTTTCTTACCCTAAAATATATTGTATATATGATTGAAAAAAACCGCTGACACAGTTAAAACACTCAATAGATTATGATAGAATATCGATATCCGCACGTGGCACCGTTTCTCCCCTCCTGCGCTGGACCGGAAGTTATGTGACTTCCGGGGGTGGTAGACTGACGTCCATAATCGACAATTTGTGTGAACGGTTAATATAACGCTCAAATCGATATCATATAAAACCAGTACGTTAGGAAACGGGCCCAACTTCAAGCTCGTGCCATGTGTACCTGACCAGGCGGGTTTAATGTATTTGAAAAAAGTGTTTGAGTTATATGCCGGCAGACCTGTTATTGATGTTTCCAGGGTTCGAGTTCTCGAAACGTGCCTAAGTAAATTATCTTTTTTTTTCTCAAAATAATCAAGTTAAGAGGTGAACTCTATGTTTCGTTTAAGCAATGGTGACAGTCTAAACGATGTCTCAAATAAATTGACAAACGCTCGAACATGGACGTCAGTAACACGGTTCATTTGTCTTGGCATAATTTAAGGCTAAAAGTTTAAGTTAAAAGTCATATTTTTTGGGACCACGGGCCCTAATTACCGGTTCATGCCTAAGATATTTGGCCTCGTAAATGAAGTTTGATACACTCAAACACCAGGTAGGATTTGACAAAAGTCTCTCAATATCAGACCTTACAAATGTCCAGTTCTTTACTCTAACAACTAGTTCATGGAGTCCCCAGCTCCTATGCTGGTATCGATATATCTCCCTTTTAACACTTGGATTCTCCTTGACAAGTTTTTCTAGTTTTTCTTTATACATCAAAATGATTTGGGTCAATGTATTCAATCTTCAATTGTTGTCCTTACCTTATTTTTATAGTTAATGTTTTCCTGCATTAACCTGCCTTGACAGACCTTGCAAGTTCGGGGAGGGAGGAGAAGGATTAGGGAACTGCCTTGGCCAATCAGCCCACGTTGATCATAAATCAAACACGATAAATAAAAGGCTAATGGCTTGTGCATTAAAATAGCGATACCATCGTTCTGCTTTATGATGAACGGCGTCTGAAAGCCATTTGCGTCTCTGACCATACCTGACACTGCATGCTCGATTTTTTGTTGTTTATGCATTTTAAACTGTCTTACCACTAACAGCAATTTTCTCTTCTGGGTCTTATTTACTGGTCCAAATTGAAAAAGAACAACAGAAGACAAAACATTACATGATAAAACAAAGGACAAATTGTTTATAACGAACTTAGGTTGAAGCGCGAGTTTAAATGAGATAAAGGGACTGAGTCAAATACTTTCATTCTGCTATTGGACTGAATGTTTTTGGAATCATTGTAACAAAAAGGAAATTTGCTCATGATGTACAAATTTTCTTTTTGTCTCAACTATTTTAAATGTTTTCTTGTACAAAAGACTTTTTGATAAGTTTGTATTCGGAGAAAAAAAGTTCATGAAAAATACTAAAATAGTGTTGTCAAAGGCAGAGCACGTTAAATAAAACGAACTACATGAACATGTAGTGTATCTTTGCATTACTTTCACCTCAAAATAGAACCTTGATCACCAGGCGGGTACCTCTACTTTATAAACAGTGACCCCTGGAGGATCTCAAACCATAACTTAGTGTGTCAAACTTTGAAACAAAATGTGCGTCATGTAGCTTGGACAGTATTGAAACAAGACGACAACAGTCCGGCGAAACGGAGCTCCCCATTATTCACAAACTTATTTTAGCTGTCAGTATATCCCCACTTTAAGAAAACTTTACTTAAAAGACCACCTCCATAAGAAACACTCAATATGTGTAGGAAATGTAATAAAAATCACTGCCTTATCTCTCAAATCTAAGACATCTGATTTAGCAATTTTGAATCGTTTTCTTTTGTTATACTACTTAAGTCGTTCTAGGCATACACCGGTCGGTGCGGAAGCTTTTCGGTTTAATACGAATAGTTTTTGATATTGATCAGATCAGTATCAACATGTCAAAGAGTTTGAGTAACTTGGATGGGTTTTCTCTCGCATCGGGTCTCATATAATGCTGAAACCCAGCCCGTCAATTCAATCCCATGTGGCGGGGGCATATGGGGAGATCTAAGTATTTATCGCATGCAGACGACAATTTGCGTCTGAATACAGACGACAACAGACGAATTATTTACGAATGTATCGCAAAACAAATCAATTTTGTCGTCTGTTCAAATGGATTTAAAACACATTTCAAACAGCACAGAATGTACGGACAAAAGGGGATGGTTCATGCTATTCTTTTCAAGCAGACGACATTTTTGCTCCATGCTGGAGACGAAAGAAGTCTTATAACATTTTCCTTCTGTAACTCTTTTTCTATGCACATATCGCTTCCGACTCAAGAAGCAATTGTTTAATAAAGAAGAAGTTGCTTATTATTGTTTTTCGAAATATTTTATAACAAACAAAACGCACAGAAAACAAACATGTCCGTGTAAGCTTTTACATTTTTCATCCCAGGTCTCCTACAAAGATACTGGTGGTACAGTCCATTTCATGAAAAGGTTAAGAAACCTTTGCGAAACAAGCCGATCAATTTTCTAAGGCATTTTTTTCTCTCTCTTTTTCATCACAAAGGTTTCCGCTAACACTGAGAAAATGTTCTATCAGTTTTCAAAGTCTTACTTAAACTTAACCAAAGGCAAAAAAACTCACTGTATCCAACAAATAACTCACGTTCGACGGTCCACTGCACTTTTGTGAAGGACTTACTATAGACTTGCTTTGAACCCTAGACTTATGAAATAACCTCATACAAACACAGGGGCATGGTTTTGTCGACTTGTCAATTCCGATAAATTCCGTAACTCTCTGAGATAGCCGAGCCTTTATGAGCGCCCCGTGGGATATCAGAATGAGTTAATATAACATAATATCGGTAATCGTTAAATGATGTTTAATTCCCGGTTATTCTATACAACGCAACCGACCTTCATTCTAAAAGCTAATTCAATCATTCAATGTATAACCCTTGCATGTTTACCCGTTCCATCAAATATGATTTTAAGCCTGATTGAAATTTAAAACAACAGCGTACGCCAAAGATTACACGATAACAATGTTTTCTTTGAGGTATTTTGAAGGGGCTATTGTGACAGAATGATAAAAGGCACGTTCAAAGCAGTACAGTGAACCCTCGTTTATCCGGACCCCGATTATCCGGATGTCTCGCAATCCGAACAAAATTATAAGGGAACGGAATTATTGGACCAGTTTATTGCAGACGACTTTTGAAAACATTGTGGGTAAAGGAGAAATTGCTCGTGACGAGCAATTTCTCCTTTTCCCACAATGTTTTCTGCCAAATATCAGAAGATTATCTTTGAATTTGATAACGTTTTGATATGTCTTCTGCAAACTCTTTCAATTTTGGACGGTCGACAATATGGCGTTTGCTAAAGGGCCATACACCGCTCATACAGACCGTTTATGTCTTAATGCGACTAAGAACATGCTTTGCTTCATTAGTCCGGATTATTCGGTAAACCGGACATTTTGTTGGGAACGGAAATGTTCGGATAAACGAGGGTTCACTGTATATCCATTCGCCACGGAGGTTTCCTTTAATATCATGAAGAACATGCGGAAGAGGTGATGATAAAATGAGCAAACGATTAAACTTTTTGTGAATGCAATACCAATGTGTTAGCTACATAGTTCTGCATAAATGTCTTATCGTTTTTCTGCTAAACTGTTTTATTATTGACTCCAATTTGATCAACTCTGTTTCATTTGTTTGCGTGTACTGTACGTAAAGACTTCTGTTTCTATTTGTTTCTATACATGTCATCATTTTACAAGTCACAAGGACATACGAATATACATCATAGAATGATCAGCAAGTATTTAGTCGATACGTACTTATCGACATCATATTGTAAGCAGAAAGTACCACATACTTATAAACATCATTTTAGTGAGTGAAGAGTACCACAAACATGTACTAGTAGACAACATTGATCGAGCAGAACCAGTAGTCAAGAAGCCAAAATTAATGCTTTTAGATTGACTCTTTATGAAGTAGATTTCACACACAAAAAAGATGTGATACAATTAACGAGTCATGATCGGATAGAATTACCGATTGAATTGGTCTTTGATCATTGGTTATTTTTCCTTTCTCCGAAAACAGAATGCATTACTAGATCTAAATAAGTCATGGAAACTGTCATCCAGGAAAAACCTCGTCTAACAGCATAGGTGATTCCAAGACGATATCAAACACATACTAGTTTTCAAACACCGCGCAGGATTGTTTCCCTTTGCTACACTGCAGTACATTACCCTTAACCCTTTACCAAACAATAACGACATTCGACCCCTTTATTGCAGACGACTTTAGAAAACATTGTGGGAAAAGGAGAAATTGCTCGTAACGAGTATTTCTTTCCCCTTTTTTCCAGAATAATTTCTGCCCTATCCGAAGATTGTTTTTTTTCCAATTTCATCACATTTTGGAATATCGTCTGCAAACTCTTTCAATTCAAGACAGTCGAAAATTTGGCGTTTAGGAAAGGGTTAACGAATGAAAAGGGAGATCACTGCGTAGGAGAATGGCAAGTTTCATGGAAACACGATCAAATCGGGCCTAAGGTGAAAGAATCACGTGACATTTGGTACTTACTGGTCTTCGTTCAGGTTAAATTCCGCATTAGGCCCACGATAAGCCGCTCCGAATCCTGAATTAATCACTACCAACAACACAATCAACATTCCCTTGCTTTCGAAACGCACCACCGTCGATATATATCCTCTCATGGTTTTATTCTCGTTTTCTGCTTATATTTCATGTAATGGTCGTATTAGTTTATTGCTTGCATTCATGCTAAAGTGCACGAGCTCTACATGGGGCCGTTGATATTGCGGTCCTTCTATGTAACGTGCTTATTACTAAACACTTTACATTGTTTTCTTTTTTAAGAGTTGTCTTTGTATCAGTTTAATGTTGATTGCAGCTTTACCCTCGTGTTTTGTTCAGGCGCAACTTTTTAACTGCGTTATAGATAATATATATTTTGTTATGTTGATTCTTGGATATTTCTATCAAATGTTGTAAAATGGCAGCCTGTTGTGATTACATATGAACATCTGTATTCGACAGAGAATAAGCACTGTTCAACGATCTTCTTGTCAATTTTGTGTTATCTTGTTCCATTTGAAACGGGAAAGTGCTACTTAATGTTTCACCTTTCAAATCATTTCCTATGTTAGGTTAAACATCAGTGTACTTCGTGAGCTTTCACTTTTTGGAATCGAACCAATATGGGATGGAAACTCTTATCTTTACTTCCGGGATTATCTGAAAAAAAGAAAGTGGAAACACTAAATACAAGCAATATTTACATACTAATAATATATAAGATACTGTCAAAGTGTTTTAACCTTATTTTCAACAATCTTCAAGTCATACAAAAGCTGCCAGCGTCCCTTATTACCACATCAAAATATTTCAGGGCTATGAACTCAGAACTCCAAACATCCAGGCTCGCTGACAATTGGGCTTTTACTTTACCATTACCTTGTACTATTATTTCCAGACCGCTTATTTCTCGGAATGTTTTCATTAAATATTTGTAAACACATTGATATAAGTCAGGGCTTTCAACTTAGAACTCAGACATTCAGACTTGCAGACGATTGGGGGTTTCTTGTCTCGACCTCAAGACATCAGACTCCTGCCAATGCCTCTTAAATGCAAGAAGATTGTTTAAGCGTTATGACATTTTTGACACATCATACATCTAACACTCCTTATCATATCGCAAACTTGACATGTTATCGGTCAAATCATCAATCTAACGACACAATAAGCTGAAATCAAATGCGCTACAAACACTACACTGTAACCAACTTAATGCTTATGAAAAATGAATTGGCGGCTGGCTTGTGATCTAACCTGCTTGTTACTCTGAGTATCTTTCCTCATCTAAATGAGGCAGATTTTTAAGATCTTTAAAAACAGACGACACACAAATATATTTTAGAAAAATATCCAGTAGTCTAAGGGTAAACACATTACAATCGACAGAGACGCGATCACGCGAGGTTTTACAGAAGAACCACAAAGATATCCGGTCTTTAGTTCCGGTATTTCCGGTCATTTCGTCGGTTTGATCCGGTCATGATAGGGGGACATGTCCATCTGTCGGGGATTAGCTATAGAAACATAGAACAATAACAGAAGGAATTGGAAAGATGGTTGGACACGATATACTTAACTGCAATTTCTCATCTGTATGACTAAAGCATTATACGAAAGACGTCTTCCTACGATTTAAGAAATTTTAATTTACGAACAGTTTGGGAATACGTCTTCAGGGCCAAAACATATCATAATGCAGGATGGTGAGAAATTAAGTTTCATGATGTCATCAAATTCAAATGTTACGTGAAACGGTGGTGAGGTGACCTTAGTATATCTTCTAAGTGCAGAATAGTTCGTGTACATGTTTATTCTGGTCAGCGATATTTGAGAATATTCCTTATTTCTGATTGGTCGGGACTTGACTGAGTAAATGATTGACGTGTCACAAACCAGAATGATTAAGTACAGACCAGTTACAAAACGATCTTTAGTGTTAATGGTTTAATTTGATGTTGAAAATATTGATCCTTTAAGTGAAGCATGTTTTTACAGCTAGTCTCTTGCGTTCGAAAACCAATAACAATTTATTAATAGCCGATGTAATACACTGATAGCCCCGATCGATTACCCAATCTCGCCACATTCAATTATTGGATGGGCACAAATTGGTTTGGCATGTTTATGATATTATGATATTACGCCGTTTTCGACCTATTAAACAGGTATATCGCAGAATTTTCTCTGAGGCCGAGCAAGCATTGGCTTATATACAGGACACTTGTTTTTCAAGCTATAATGATATTCCACTTTAAACAGAGGGTATTCTGGAAAATTCGTCAAGAGTTTTTTTTTATGTTTGTTTGTTTGTTTATTTGTTTATACTGTGATTTAACGTCATGTCAATTATTTTACAGCTCCTCGTATGTTACCAGTACTAGGCTGGGCTATGAAATTTCTCGCTCAATGACACTTTCACAATTTTTTCTTCTGGTCGTTTTGTTAAAATTACCCTTTCTGAAACGCGTACCGGCGACTTTCGTCACTTCATGGTGTCCGCTAATTCTTTACACCGTCGTCTTTTTAAGAGGCAAAATATGTCATAAATTGTCAAGTTAGGCACGTGTCGTTTGGCTTTTAAGCTGGGTAGACAATATGAAAGGTCCCGACATCACTGAATCAGTCAACTTCATTTCAAATTGTTTACATGTTGTATTGCTCCTCTGTAGAATCGAATACAGTCTTACAGAATAACAACAATATTGGGTTGATGAAAATGCACAAATCAACATTGGAATTACGGTTCTTAATTAAACACAATGGTCTGATATTTCAAGTTACATGTTCTATATGATACCGATTGACCATGGACAGTTCCCGAGTATTGGACGAATGTCGCTTCGCTTGTGACATGACACCATGGGGTAGATTACAGGTAGCGTGTCCAACTTGTAACGGAGACTTTGCGGGTCTGATACCCACCTTAGTCACACCTAAAGTCCAAAATGAAGTAGTACTTAGGGCTGCCATCCATAGCACCCGTGATGTTAAGGGTAGCATTACGATTTGAAAAGTCAGTAACAGGGTTGGTAAAATTAATGTGGTCCTTGTTTGGATACTGGGAATACATGAATGTAACTGAAAGATCATTAGAACGGCGTAAAACTACGATCATAACATTTTATTTTGAAAGTGTTACAGTAAGGCCAAGAATATGTTTTCCTGTTTTGTCGTTTAAACCAAAACAATCAAAGTATGTGAGAGACCGATACTGTTAGAATCATTGTTGAGAGAATGGTAAAACCCCATAAAGAAGTAGTCGCTATGTTGTCTACATTTTCGAACTATTTCATTAACTATGATGTCTTTTCAAATACCTTCTCTTCGTGCATACAACATGTGCCTGATAAGATTCGCTATTATACAACAGCAGTCAACCTGTGACTTATATAGCGAGTATGTGGAAAACAAAAACAAAAAACAAGCCACAACTCTATTTAACTTCTGTTACACAACATTCAGTTCGACAGTAGTAACCTATGTAAATGTAGGAGAAATTGCTCTTTACTTATGTTCTTTTATTAGACTGACTTATGTCTATGAAAACAAAGGACTAAGTTTTATTTCCAAATATATTTCCTCACCGTTACAACTAACATTGATCTTTACAATAACTATATATCCATGTTTGACTGTAGTTAATCCATAACTTGTAATTCCACTTCAAGCAGTATCAAAAGCACACATTGATTGAATATCGAAAAAACGGAAGTCAAACTTTTACAAACACACGTACATTTCACCTACTCCAAACGCACCCCGTTTGAATTCCACTCTCTCTCTCTCTATATATCTATATATATCTATTTTTCCTCTAATCAATACCACTATATGTTCCAAGCTAAAATGTTATTGTTCTTTGACAAGTCAGACTCGGTACGGCACACGAGTTCAAATGAAATATCAATTTTTCCCCTCCCCGTGCCGAGAGTTACCCCGAAACTAGGCAGACTTTCACGAGTAGTATCGGCGTTCTGCCTCACGTATACGAAGGGCGCCGCGTCAGGTTTAGTCTATGACTGTTCCCCGCGTCAGGTTTAGTCTATGACTGTTCCCTGAACATGGCCATTTCCAATAATGGAATGTCACACGGGAGCGCTTTTCCCGATACAGAATACGTGTTCGTTTATATAGCAAGCTCTACTGATTCTTCAACTCGGTCAGGTGAGAGTGCTGGAAACGCTCGATTAAACATTCCAAAATCGGTATTTTGTTCGTTTTCAATTCACCCCCTCCCTCCATAGATAAATATGGGACTGGTCCAAACTAAAGGTGTTTGCTTGCAATTTGAAATGAAACATCGTTGAAAGAATACAGTTGATATCCTTAAAGACCTGATATCGAGATTAGAGCCAAAGTATTCTTTATGGGTTGTTAAAGCATGACCTACGTACGCCCTCTGATTGAAATATAAAGGATATATCACTAAACTTCTGTAAAGAGTTTGGAAACATGTGCACGCGTGACTCGACTATGTACCATTGTACTAAACAACTTAGGGAAAATATTTGCGAAAGTCCAAACTGATAAACATGGATAAACATGGGTATAATCTTTAAAGAAAACACAATACTGCCATGTGACACGTAATTGAAAGCGTTTCGGAGAGACGGTTAGTTTAAAGGAGTTCGCATAAAACTAGTTCGCCCCTTTCAAACCGAATAAGCTATCATTTAAATTTGAATGAAGCAGGTACGAGACTTTGTGTTGATAAAGATAAATAGAATAATAGTGCACACGTTGTAATTCATCCATAGACTAAATAGAAATTCAAATTGCATTCTGTATGCGTTTTAAGTGGATTTTGTAACCTATTTCCTATTATAAGTCGTTGTTTTACGCATACGATTATTTCCACACAATAACAAATCATTCATAATTATGCAAATATTATCAAATATATTGAATGTTCCGTATGATAGACAGCTTCAGTCGATGGCAAGGGCCTTCAACATGCAATCATGACATCGCCAACCCTACTGCTTAACACAGTTGTGATAAAATGAAATGAACATTAGAAGCATAAAGCAATGTATCCTTTTGACAATATTGTTTCTTAGTGTAGAATACACATAATCCGCCACGTTGAGACTAATTCTTTCGTCGGATTACTTCGGGCGTTCTCGGTAAATATCGGTCGGGGCCGGAACTCTTCGCTTTACACCGAATAGTTTCGGCCACGACCGATGTATAGCGACAAAGAAACTTATTCTTTCGTCGGATTACTTCGAATAATCTCGGTATACAGCGGTTTGAGCCGGAACTCTCCGTAGTAAACCGAATATAGTTCCGCCTCCGACCGGTGTATACCGAAAACTCCCCGAAGTAATCCGACGAAAGAATGAGTTTCAAAATGGCGGAAAATGGGTATTCTACATAAAGGTTTGTGTAGCATGTGCGTCCAAGTGAGGTATTTTGGAGTAAGGAGTTAAAGATCCTTTTTTTCGAACTGATGGCTCCAGTATCAAATTGATTAGAGCGATGACATGCCACTGTATGGAAATTTGGGAACCTGGGGAAACGAGGGGAACCTTAACCCTTATAGTGGTTGAACCAACCTCATGCTTATGCAAACAGGTTAGATCGAGGCCAGCCGCCAAGTAATTTGGCGGATGACCTGTGATCTAACCTGTTTGCTACTCTTGGCACCCTTCCTCATCAAAATTTAGCAGATCTAAACATTTTGGAAGGCAGACGACACAAAAATCTATTTTTAGAACATTACCCACCATTCTAAGAGTTAAAATCAATAGCCTATACAGGAACATGGAAAACGACCGCGAAATACATTGTATATGCAAGCATAGACATTGGCGTGCGTGTCAGGCCCTGCTGCCGGAATAATAAATTATTTGCGCTGCTTTCGATATTGATTAAGACGATGTGAGTGTGGCATGCAGAGTCTTTAATCCACTCCTTAACATGTAAATACAACCGTTTTAAAGTCTTAAAGTGACTATCTAACGTATTGAAATTATAATCTTTTTTTTTTTTTTTTTGTAGAGACGTGATTTCTATGGATAGAATGACAATTCATATGGCCTTATTTATAGTTACATAAAACTAAATTACTGGTTCGCTTATCAACCCCTCTCATAACCTTTTGTAAGAGATATTGCACAAGGGATGCAGATTACCATTTTAACGGTTTATTTCGTTAGTAATGATATGATATTTCTATCCTGCAAACTCATAATAATCAGTAATAGTGTCTGAGAAACAGAATACGAAAAGGATGGATACTCAAATCTAGACATCATAGCAAAATGCCTAAGAGAGCAGTCCAACGTCCATTTATAAACCGTGCTTCCATCTAACCACTGGAAGGCTCTAAAACAAGCTTCACACATTTATGTTCAGCGAAATGAAACGGGTTTAACATTTGTTTAATCAGAAAAATCCTAAAAGCTAGTTGTCTTTAACCTGTAACAGAAACACTTAATCTTGCATATCAGCATATCGCTCAGCTACCAATATCCGAATGCAATCCTGTAAAACTATTTTTTTCCCTGAAAGATATTTTTTTTTCGCTACACTCGACGGTTCATCTATCTTCAAACTTTTCGTTTCCCATCCCCCTGTCAGACAGTTATTGATTAAATGGTAGATGAATCCGGTTTTGACAAAATACACGCGTTTAATTCTCCATTTGCACTTTGGCGGAATGAAATTCAAGATTTAGGCAGTTCGAAATTCGTCCCTCGAGATTCGTTATATTTCACCTCAGCGTCTCCATTATCGGCAGATTGGCGGGTCCCCTTTTAGCACCACCTCCCTCTAATATTAGAAAGTCGGACAGGTCCAAACTGAAAACAACAACATATTGTTAAAATGTATGGATAAACTTAATTTCTTCTATGATATTGCCACGCCCTCCAATCCCCGCCTGTTTCTCAAAAATGAGCAGAACGAATTAGTGCGCTACTATATGTTTGGTTATTAGACAAAACCTTGCCGGAACCACCGTTTTTTGTATAAATGTGCAACGGGAGAAACGCTCTTACTCTAACAAACAAATTTCATATATGCAAAGCACGTTATCTACGGATAGTTTGAACTATTTCCCGAAGCATAGCATTCTTAGATTTTCGATTTTTGGTGTTGAAATGTAATAATGATTGGAAATGTGTCAACATAACTTACGACATAATTTTCTTACAATTAATGTTTATACAAAACAAGATGTCATGTCGGAGAGCTGGAAATAGGCAATAAACTACCCAAGATCAAAATCCCATTTCCCCAGCGTGACAGGAAACTGGTATCTTACCACCGCCGTGATGCTTTATGGGTAAGATATGCAAATGGGGTCACGTGTTAAGCACATGGCAACATCACATTGTCGTATCTCACTTATCACAATAAGTTACGACTTTAAGTTACGACTCTAAGTTATTCGGACGCATTATCTGCAATGGTTAAAAGGATCGATATCCGAAATATTGCGCGGAATTCAGGTATTTCCTTGTAGGATATTTCTCTTTGTAATCTTTTACATTACCATTATAAGGGTGGGTATTTTCCTAAAAAAAACATTTTAGTGTCGTCTATTTTCCAAACCCTTAAGTAGCTGTTTTATTTGTATGAGGAAAGATGCTCAGAGTAGCAAACAGGTTAGATCACAGGCCAGCCGCCAACTTACTTGGCGGCTGGCCTTGATCCAACCTATTTGCATGAATTCGGTTCCATCACCATAAGGGATAATGTTGAGGGATGTTGAGAGATGAAATGGGGTGCTTGTCACTATGTGTTTTCTGTGTGGTGAGGATATTGCTGCAATTTCTCGACCATACGTCACGTCGCTCTAAATCAAATTAAATTGCAGACAACACATCATGTATTCCTATATCATATTTGGAATTCATTTTGAGTTTAATACTTTGGTTAGTTTGCGGTTTTCCTTAAATCACCAGTGCTAGACCAAGGCTCTGGAATATCTTGCCGACAGACACTCCATAGATCGAGAGGTACCAGTGGGGCTCATACTCGAAACCACTTAGTTCTTGGACCGCCATCTCAACCTCTGGACCATGAAGTACTCATTCGAGAGTATTGATAAAACTTAAAACTCTGTAAACATGACAGTAACTAAAGGGATAGATTTGCTCGTTACAATCTGAATACACGAAATATCGTCAGTTTATTGATACATCTACTGATGACATCGTTATTTTTCACAATACAGTAGAATCTTTTTACCGTGCCGTTCAAGGAAGCTGATAAAATTGGTCGACATAGAGAGAGTTCGACGTAAAGATGACTGAAACACATTGACTTAGAAAAATAGAACAAATGATCCGGAAATCCGAAGGTCGAGGTACAGATATTCTGCTGTAGTTATTGTTGCTGATTAAGTGAGCGGTTGAATGTTTTCTGTGCATAAACAAAGATGTCTATGTGACAGGTCCTTACGCATGACACTCAGAATAACGTTTCCCAATCAATACTGCCTCGCTGTTGTTTTCTCTATATAAATAAAACCCTTACCTTTGACAGAAAACTACAGTTGATCAACGGATAACTCAATGGCTAAGTTGTTTAGGGAGAGGTTTTGTGCCATTTCTAGTCAAGTTGACAGTCATGTCCCAAGTCAGCGCACCTACCTAAAATAGGTCTACTTGCATTTTCATCACAGATTATCGATGGGAGAGTGATTTTCGACTGGCCCAAATCAGAATTTAAAAGAGAATGAACTTCTTTGGCTATTACTCCTTACTTTATTGCGCCAGTAGTAAAGGCCTTAGAAGCCACCGTGACTAAAGGAGAGATTGCTTTTTAAAAACAGGATGACACGTGTAAGAGACAATGATATATGTGATAACGCAGTGCTTTTTGGGCTTTCTTGTAACCAAGGTGAGAAAAACACGCAGATCGACCGGGACTCAGCCCGCAAACCGTATGGAATTCTGAATACATGTACTCTGCTGACCGAGCTTTCCGACCCGCTTACACATTTAACTATACATTGTTAATCGAGACCCCTGCTAAATACTCCACTCAATAGAAATGCGTCACCAATATCCTGGGAACAACATTCGTTTGCGGAACGATTTGGAGAATATGTATGTATCACTGTATCTCTCGCGGTTGCATTACGTTGGTCGTCGATTTAACCAAGGAGAGAAAACCCTGCAGTCAGACCGGGTATCGAACCCGGGACCTACGCAATACCTAAGAGTTTTATAGTTATGTGCTTAAACTTTTAATCAAGAGCCAACACACTTGACCGTGACGCAATGGTAAGAGCCCCGACTTGCATATAAGAAAGTTGTCCGTGTAATTCAAAAGACGTGTCAATGCAGTTTCTTAAGACTATCTAATGCAATAAATGTGGTAAATCTAGAGTTTATGGCGTATTTGGTTTATAGAAACAATATTTCTGAGCTTCAATCCTAGACGTTAGCGGTTCTGATTAGCATGAATGTATCGAAGTTTATATTATAATACGTATGTAAGCAGCGAATAAAGCAAAATGTATGCATCACAATGCATCGCTGCATTTGAAAGGAATAGTCTCCTGCAACACACAGAGAGGGAGTGACAGATGGTTGAATATAAATCCGTTTTGAAATCCGAGTTAAACCCTTATAGTGCTGGGACCGACTTCATGCTTATGCAAACAGGTCAGATCCAGGCCAGTCACCAAATGAATTGGCGACTGTTCTGTGATCTAACCTGTTTGCTACTCTGAGTATCTGTCCTCATCAGAGTTAACCAGATATTTAAGGTTTTGAAAAGCAGACGACACAAAATTCTATTTTTAGAAGATTACCCAGCATTCTAAGGGTTAAGCCTGAAAACGAGACCGGTATTGAATCTAAGGGCGCGAAAGCTATCCCCAATTGCTGAAATAATACCGCGAATCACATTGTGTGCACGATTTCAATTCAATCGCGGTCTTCTTCAAATAATGCAATATTCTACGAGTTGATCAGATTTGTCTCTTGAATTCGCGGCCATTGATCTCCTATCGTTCGTCTCAAAGTTAATTCATACAGGTTGTGCTTGAGAGCACAAATTCTAAATTTAAAGTGTGTTGTTATTAAGCAGAGTGTTTTATTGTTATATAATTTATATAATGTATATAGTGTATATAACATAAAATGATGGATATGAAGTACATGTAATATGAAACAAAACAGTTTTCGTATAGTTGTTTGATTTATAATAAAAAGTACCTTTTAAAAGCATAATTAATTCAGGTAGCGTCAATTTGTCTAGGTATGTACAGTTCATATCCGGTACATCTCGTTTTTGGATTGAAATACGTGTCAGTTGAGTTTATACACTCTTTATAGGATAAAACTAGTCTAATAATGCTTCTAATGACTATTTTCAGGGTGTACCATTGAACGGTATAGCTCTTGTACAATTATAAAGGAACCAATTGTTTTACCTCCAAATTTCCTTTCATCTGTAAACGAGCACTTTAAATGTAGAAAATCGAGATAAAACATACCAGTATGTATCTCTAACTTAAGGAAGCGATAAGAAAAATCAAAAATCTAGATATTTGTTTTGTTTCTTTTTAATAACATTTATTTCTTTCAAGGCATTTCATAATGACATAAGATAACACAAATAACTGATGGGAAAATATTTGTCTAACGCAGACTTGAGTCTAAGCATGTTATTTCTTATATATCACACTTTGATTCGAAAAAACTGAAAGTCCTGAAACTCATTTAACTCTTTCCCAAACAATAACGACATTTGATTACTTTGTTGCAGACGACTATGGAAAACATTGTGGGAAAAGTAATAATTGCTCATGACGAGCCATTTTTCCTTTTCCCAAAATGTTTTCTGCCCTATCAGAAGATTATTTAACAATTTCATAACATTTTCAAATGTCGTCTGCAAACGCTTTCAAATTGGGACAGTCGAAAATGTGTTGTTTGGGAAAGGGTTAACTCGATTGAAATGCTACGAACATATCAGAAAAGAAACGATAAAGCCTTGAGGCGTTATATTAGAGCAAGGGAAATTACTCGAGATGGTATTCTGTGATATTACACGACGCGATAGTTTCCCATTGCTTATTTAATATATTTGGGTTTGCAAACGTAAAACAATGTATTTGGAAAGGCCTTGTCTGGACACATTGTATGCTGAGAAATCTATACATGCATTGTAAACGAGACAATCAGTGAGAAATTATAAGCCTTTAAGCTGTGTTCAACGACTTCAAGTAAGAAAAGACAGGAGTATTCCAACATTTGATTGGCCAAATTCCTTTTTACGACACAAATTACGATTTATTGCCGACTTTTATCTTAATCGGTTAGAAATAAAATATGTTTTCATAATAAAAAGAATTATTGTGTGGAAAAAAGACAAGAAAAAAATTATGGAATATGTTCTACGTTTGTTTGAAACAAATTCGATAGTTACTTCAAGCCGGTTCAAGTATTATGTTTTATGCATTATGTTGTATGGGCCGGAGGCCTGAATTTACTGAATAAACTATTGAAATCCGAATCATCCTGATAATTATTGTTAAAGCGCAAATATCTCTTGAACTGTTTCCGGAACGGGAATGTCGTTTATATTCCGGTGGTTCAACGTGCCAGCGGATAGAATTTCCAGGAATAAAGATTAAAAGCTACCTGATGGATAGACCTGCCGGAATGGAGGCTCTAATCATTCCTCGAAAATGTGCTTCGAGCTGACAAATAGTATAGGAGTGAGAGAGGGGAGAAATGTCGGTGGATTCTGAATGACATGTAATGAGCTGTTGGATTACATTCAACTCTTAGGATGTTGGATAACTTTCTAAACATAGATTTTTGTGTCGTCTGCTTTCAAAAACTTTAAAAATCTGCTTGATTTTGTTGAGGAAAGATACCCAGGGTAGCAAACAGGTTAGATCACAGGTCAGACGCCATTTTACTTGGTTGCTGGCATGTGATTTAACCTGTTTGCATAAGCATGAAGTCGGTTCCAGCACTATTAGGGTTAAATCCTGGTGGTTTTCCATTAGCCCCTTTATACAGAAAGGCTGAAAAGGGTCATTGATGGCCTTTTAAGGCGCATTTTTAAATATCGAGGGTTCAGTGCAATGCCATAGTAAGTGATTCATAAATATGGAGCTCTGACTTTAGTTTGGTACTGAACCTTTGATGTATAAACTAATTTCTGATGGTAAATAAAACATATGCCGTTTGCTTTAAACGATACAAACGCTCGTTAAGAGGCAGTTTTATAGAACGTTTTATATTGTTTTGCTTCATCAAGCTTTCAGTTAAAATACACTATGTGCAATAGGTGGGCAAAGAAAGACATCTTAACTGATCATAAGGCTATATTCCAGGCAAGCGGATAGAATCATCAGCATCAAGTATAGGCCAAATGATCCAGGCGTTGATATTTCATTCTACGTAACACACAGTTATAGCTTGGATCATCCGAGTCACATCCAGTAAGAAAAACACAGGATTCCCTTTCACGAAAACCCGAGGTTTGAATATGGGCAGGAGCTGCATACTGTTTTGTTCCGTACTATAACCATAAAGCAACGAATGTATCGGTGTATATCCCATATAGGCCTATCGATTATAAGGAATAAATTCACGAAACCTTGTTTTAAAACTCATAAGAATCCTAACTGCTTAAGCATCATCTTCAAAGGAGAGTTGTCAACGGTGATTCGTTTGTGTGGCATTGATGTATCGAAAGGCTTTAATTTTGCGATCGTGTAAATTCTCTTCGAGGGTTCAGCGCAATACTATAGTAAGTGCTCCATGTTTATGAAGCAAATACGATAGTCTTGCATCGAACCACCGTCTTGTCCTGTGATTAAAACAACCACAGCAGGATCTAGCTAGAGGTGGCTAAGTTTGTTGAACTTAAAGCGTGTTCAAACTCATTTACGCCTACAGAGGATATTTATTAAGCCGTTATTCGACTTCAACATTGACAAACAAACGCAAATAAGTAGCTTTGTCTGACCACATATATAATTGACTACATACCTACCAGTTAGGCCAGTGAGCCTGTAATGTGCTTATCAATATGTACAGTGTTAGGCCATCTGGAAATATCCTGACAGTAGATACTAGAGATTCTTACTTGTGGATGTTGTTATTAAACTGGGTAGAACTTATTTCCTTCTCTTTAATGTATGTATTTACTTATTCATTTAATCATTTATTTATTCATTTATTTGTTTATGATACCCCCCCCCCCCTCAAATATAAACAGTTGTTTTACGGCGGTTAGGTGTGAGTCATAGATTGTCATAGAACTATTACTCATGTACATTAGCAAATACAAAGGTATATATGTTATATCCATTGCTTCATTGCTATTATTCTTTTATTTTCGCTAATCAACTGTCTATCATCTTTATCATAAAAGAACAAAATTCTGGAAATCATTGGACATGCATCAATGTTAGCTTCTTTTCTTTTTTGAATGAAGTATTGGGGTTGAAAGAAAAGGATGTGCCTTAACATGTGCTTAGTCCACTCGCTCAACTGGAACATCCTTTTTTTTTACAACTATTCGAGAGCCCTTCATAGCATGCACAGTATCAATGGTTATAATAGGGAGAGTAACTAAACTTATCCATCCTCAGTGTGTAATTGCAATATTTCATAAGAAAGGTTACAATTTTTATCCGTGAAATAAACCAATTTATCGGTATCACCGTTCTTCATTAAAAGCCGCCTAATAAACTTGCTTATCTAATATTTTGTTATTTTGCGGATCTTTCGGATAAACAGGACACGCGCACAGCAGTATCAAGTTTATATACGTAAATGGTAAAATAACCTTTCGTTTTCGATAATGAGCTCTCCTATATCTACCCTTTGATAATCACTTTAATGATTTTTATCAAGGATTGGCTATTTATTGCACGATCAGAGGCTTTGTCAGTTGATGTGTATTCGTCCCTTGTTTACTTCGACCCCGCTCTCAAATGAAGCAACATATTTTTAGATTATGTTCAGATCCTGTAATGATGGCTTGGCCATTCTTTATGATTTGAAAATACCGAAGTTGTCTGAGCGATAACCTTTATGATAATTCAATTACCTGTATATACCATCAAACAAAGTCTTTATGATTGTTACATGAGTGATGAAGAAGAACACTTGGTAGGAAAAAAATAAAAACATGCCATTTGCAAATGAATAATTTCAAGCGAAGACGATTAAGATTTTACGGTTTGAATGATAATCCATGCACATCATATATCTGATTTTTTTTCCTCCAGTTATGACAGGAGACAAATCTAAGAATGAATCAAAGACAGGTCAGCAGATTTTGGCTGGTGCAGCAAGTGGGGCCTGGTACAGTATGTTATTACAGGTGAAGAGAACGCTTTTGTTTTGATGTGGGATATGTAGTATGTACAATGTTGTAAAGCCTTATGGCTAGTATCTGGTTGGCCAGCAGCATGAGACACTTTAGTTCTAGTAGAATACCAGTAAAGCAAACGCTTTTTTCGTGTGATACAATATGATATAACACATAAAGTGAACATGTTTGATTCTGTGTGATACAGTATGATATATAAGTAAAGTGAACATGTTTGATTCTGTGTGATACAATATGATATAACACATAAAGTGAACATGTTTGATTCTGTGTTGTACAGTATGATTTTGTGCGTAGTATTTAGCCAAGGATTTTTTATGTTCAAATGGTTTTGACTTCTGAATGGCGGATGAATGTATTACAAAGTAATTCAGCCCCGCTCATATGATCTTCTCTATTCTCAACATTTTCAAAATAAATTGGTAGCCATTGTCCTCACTTCTATTTATCTTAATGGAAGGATAAACTTTGATAGGAAAGATAGATAACAGTTCAGTTTTACCTTGAGAAAAATAGCTATGTGTACTCTTTTTACTGGTACATTTAGAGGGGTCATCACAAGACTATAGCAAAGGCTTCATGTTTGTTATGCACTTATTATAGTCTTGTGTTGATCCCTTGATGTGTGCAAAAGGTTTTTCAACATTTTTTTCTTTCAGTTGCTGTTACGGCTGATGACATTTGCTCTGAATGCATTTGTCCTGCGTTACATCTCTAAAGACTTGCTTGGGGTGGTCAACGTCCGACTAACCTTGCTTTACTCAACAGTTCTATTTTTAGCCACTGAAGCCTTCGATAAAGCTTGTTTGAGTGGCATTGAAAACCAAAACTGGTCGAAAATTATCAACTTGATGTGGTGCACGTAAGTCTTAAGCTTTTTTCTGAATTACACATAAACAATTAAAGCCCTTTAATGGAAATTGTTGTATTTTGTTTAGTGTGACTGCTTTTAGATTATCTGTTGACAAAGATAAATTGAACGGTTTATCATAAAACTATAAAAGGTTCTTTTCTTTTATGGAGAACCTGCTATAGTAATGCTTTGAGCCCTCAAACTGCTCTCAACTATTTGACTATTTAACATAGAACAGTCAGACCCCACCATTGGCATAGGATTATTTGTGGTCTGATTCAACATATTACATGGATAGTGATAGTGAGTGAGTGAACCACTATAAAAAAAAACAACTTGTTTATGAAAAAGTGAACTACCATCCAGTGTTCTCAATAAGAACAGGCCACAGGCCAAAACGACCGCTTCAAATTATGTTTTGGCCGGTTCAAGTTCATGGAGATGTGTTCCACACTCAGCAGGGATGGCCCCTGTCCCCTTCAAGTGGCCTGTTCATATTTTGTTTTGGCCTGTTCAACAGATTCTTATTGACAACACTGACATCAACAACTATGCCTTTAAACATGAACACATATTTTCCCCAGGGTACCCTTCAGTATGGTAGTATCTGGAGTACTGGGATGGGTGTGGATACACGCATTTGAGATGCCCGATGAGTCTCTCATACCCCATTATCATCTCGGAGTGCTCAGTTTTGCCGTATCCACAGTACTGGTGATCCTCTCTAGGCCGCTGTATGTGGTCGCACAGAAACTGCTGTTTGTCAAATTAAAGGTAAGGAATTTAAAGGGGGCCATCGTGGCATAATGGTTAGAGCACAGATCTTGAAACTACATGGGTACCGCATGGGTTCAATTCCTAGTGAAGGATTTTGGATTTCCATGAGTCTCCGGACTGATATACGGAATTCCAATGGTTCTATATAGCTTGAGTGGCCGAAATGGGCAGTTGAGTATGAGGTCTTTCTCTATATTCAAGTGTTGGTCATGGGAATAAACTGAGACATTTTGATGGGTTTGCTTTAAGTTATTCATGCAAGTTCGTCTCATTAACTTCTGTAGGGCTTGTATTGAAACTTCACACATGCGTTTGTGGTCATAATGTAAGATCACTGACCATGTACTATTACTATGACCTTGATCTTAAGAAAAACATACCCTTTTATGTTTTGTGTGCAATATCTAATTTCAAAAATAAATAACTGTTCACTCCACTCTTGCAGTTTGTGGAATAGTTGAGTGTGCTCTCTTATGGACAGCTCTTGTTTTATACATTGTATATAGAGTTCCTATAGCCATTAGGGAGTTATAGCCAGTATCCTCTTATTGGGTTTTGAAACAGTAGAATGAATACTATGTGCAAAACATGGCTTTCTAGCCAAGAAACACAGATCGACTTTCATGTGGAAGATTGTTTCTGTTTACAAATTAGAAATAGAAAAATCTTGTCAGAATGTTTGGAGTGAAGGCTTTTTCTTAAGTAATTAAACATTCAAGACTTAACATCATACTTTTGTAGAAACATTGTCTGTATTAAGAAGTCAAAGTCCCCATGTTTATGAATTAGTTTAAAATTATTTATTTGACATCAATTGCGAAACAAGTTTTTACAACTTAGATTAATCACTCTTGATTCTGCTTCCTGGATCATAATCCGTCCATGCCCCAAATGTGGATTTATGAAATGTTGTAAGGCACATCCTGTTACTCACTGGATTTGAACCAACGACTGTTGTGTCCTGAAGCCCAAGCTATACCCCTGGACCATTGTCCTCCATGAGTTGACTATCGTTTCAGGTTGTTTCTGCAGGTGTGGCCGAGTTGTCAAAAGGAGTGCTTACTATTTTATTGGTGCTACAGTTCCCACAATTAGGACTCATCAATTTTGCAATAGCTCAGGTATGCTTTTGGTTCTTAGTGAGCTATGCTTTTGGTTCTAAATACAAACAGAGGTCCATGTAGGAAGTGTGTTACCCATGCTAACCAATTATTTCCTGTTGATATGCTTGAGAAATGTTTTTGTATAAAGGAAAGTGTTAGAGATTTTCTGTCACAACCAATTTCTCCTTTTTGTAATTCCTTGTAGAACGACCAATTATTCAAACTTTTTTTTTGTGCACTGCTGATGTTCAATTTGGATGAGTCACAAATCTCAGTTTATAAGAAAAGGTTAGAAGTAAAGGTATTTATTGCACAATATACTTGAGAATCAGTGAAATTGCTAAAAGATTATTTCGCAATTCCGTTTATCCTACCAAGCATCACAAGGTTTTCCCTTGGACTTTCAAAAGTTGTCGCCTTCCATTTTTGCTAAAAGTTATCAGTGCAAATGAGAGTTGTCTGTTTTTTCAGATAGTCTATGGTGTGGCGATGTCTGCAGTGTATTATGGGTATTTTGTCTACTACATTAACAGATATGGTAAAAAGGATGATAGCTTTCCTTTCACATCTGTAAGAAGTTTATTTCCGAGCAAACAAAACAATGAGGTATGTAGATATTCAAGATGTTCTTTGCTCTGTTTAACGTTGCCTGTTTTGGGCATTTTTTAAAGGTTTATTACTCATTTAAAAATTATGCCAGTGAATCAATAGCCAATAATCAATAATTATCACTATCCAATATAATGATACATTCCCCTATTCAATATGTCTCACCGAACTGCATTATTTGCAGAATACCATTAAGACAAAGGGATGAATTGCTCCTGAAGAACAAAGTGCTCATTCTTACAGATGAAAATAAATTATTTATTTATTTGCGATCAATCTGTTTTCTAAGTTATTTTCATGCTTTATTAAAACTCACTGGAGAGAAAGCGCATTTGCTAATGCAACATTTTATTTTCTCTTTTTCAGACTTTCATAGACATTCAACAGGGATGGTTAACATTAAGCATATTCAAACAGAGCTTTTTAAAACAGTTTTTAACAGAAGGTAAGTGTTGTGGAAAACCCTTTAATTTTAAGTTTTCAAGAAGACTGTATGTGTTTGACATCACATTGATTGGTTGTGAATCCTATAATTGAGACATAGACTCAGTATAATTACTCGAGGTCTGTGCTTGAGGCATATTCACACTGCAAGTTTCATTTGAGTGTCTTTTGGCAAAACACTTCAGAGCTCTAGCCTAGTAATGGCGGATCCAGGAGAGCAATTACATAACTGAATAAGTGTTGACATGGCATTAAACCATATGTTACAAAAAGAACATTTTCCCATTCTTTCTTTGCTTTTGTAAAGTGATTGGCCAAGTAGGTGAAAAGCCCTGAGTTGCAGCTTCTGCCATGGAAAGCAACAACAAATTCTCTTTTCCTTAAAAACCAATATCTTATTTTATGATAAATCCTTTTGCTTTTCATTGAAATCAGTCAGTTGGAGGTTTTCTGTGTGTTTATGTGAAATAAAAGTATTTTATGATCCCATGATTATTAAGCAATAGAAAGATATTTGGTATGGCCGGTTGGAATGACTTCTATATGCTTATCCCGTCACCTAATGATGTTACATATATGGCACTGACTTGATTAATTCTTTTTCTAGGGGAGCGATATGTGATGACAATTTTTGGAGTTTTGAATTTTGCTGATCAAGGTAATCTTTTTCATAACAAAGTTTGTTTTCTATTATAACATACCGGTACTTCTTCAGTTAACACCGAAGCAAGCATTGTATGTTTAAAAGCAATATGCATTCTTTATGTTAATGCCTTTATAAGTTACAGTTAGTATTGCCTTTCCCACCATATTAATGATGAAAGAAAATTTCATATGCAACCTCTGTTGGTTCCCTTTTTTATCCTTTTTAACTTTAATTTTAGT
>OX401413.1:13842037-13903472 GCA_947846245.1 Cerastoderma edule
TTTATTATCACATTGGATAACTGTTATTGCAAAATGCTATATTGTATATGATCACATTGGATACCAATTATTGCAAAATTGTACTTGTAATGTAAATTGACATGATGAGAGATTATACACACTATAAATCAATAATGGTTCTTGAATCTTGTTTTTGTCTTGCCATTTAAATTTTGTACACTGAAGCGTTTGTCAGAGTGTTACATTATTACAAACATATTCAAAAAGGTGAAACGACCGTCTTATGTGCCCCACCAAGAAACTTCTTCACTGAACTGCAAAGTCTTTGTCACCTTTTCATCTGTTTTGAAAAAGAAAAATCCAGTAAATCTTTATTTCTGTCACCTCTTGCGTCAAGCTTGATATATCTGACGTCACCGGACCGAAATATCTTCATTGAATTTTCAAAATGATATTCTACGGTTTCGTTTGCTCTTTTAGGAAGATATTACCAATCATTTTGTGATAAAGTAAATCAACAGCCATGTTCGAGTTTTATGTTCAAGCTAACCCTACAAACTTCAGTCATTGAAAAGTGGATGGACTGATGCTTAATAAACAAAAAATGGTTGCTCACTAAATGGCAGTTGCCTAAATGGTGAAGGTAAACTGAAAGTCTGTCTTTATCAATCGGCGTTTCGTCACGGCTACAAAACGAAACTGTTTGTGCCATTTTGTTTAGTGGACATTGCGACGAGGCCTTCATTAATGTAACCTGTCAGAAGCCTTGTAGGCCTACATCAAATTTTCTCCCTACAAATTGACCAATCAAAGGCGAATATTTACAGTTTATAGTGTTTCCTAGCAAGATCTAGACACATACTTTCTGTCTCTGTAAATCTACTATCTCCTTCCAGTTTTATTCAAACAAAGCTAAGGTGGATGAGATTTATCCCTTATAGTGCCGGAATCGACTTAATTCTTACGTAAACAGGTTAGATCCAAATTGGCGGCTGGCCCGTGATCTAACCTGTTTGCCACTACTTTGAGTATCTTTCCCCGTCAAAATTAAGCAAGTATTTAAGGTTTTGGAAAGGAGACTACATTAAAATCTTTTTTTTTTTAAATTACCCAGAATTCTAAGGGTTAAAAATCTTGGTTATAACAACGAAACGCAAATTACTTGTTTGAAACTTTTGTGACAAAAGCATAAATTGGTCAATAGTTTATCTTTCTTGTAATGGTTTCTTCCCAAACATATTTAAGAAAACACTTTCTTTTCAAAGAATTAAATTGCTCAATAATATTTATATTTATTTCTAGTCGCAATGGTTTCTAACTAAGCGTATTAAAGAAAATGTTTTCTTCTGAAGCTATTATTGTTGTCTGCTGCTGCTTTCATTTATAGCAGTCACGAAATGGCTACACTTCTAGTTCGACACATCTAACATTCGAATCGGCGGGGTCGGCATCATTTTGGGGCACACCAACGTACGTCTGCTCATGTCGCAGCTGACGGAACCGCTTAAATATACAGTCTCGGATCGGGTTGCCTAGGAACAGGTAGACGCACGGACAGACGGCCACGTGACAGTGACTCATCACCATGGAAACGACGACGTATTCCGACGAGAGATGCAGGTCCTCCCAAAACACCTTGACGAACACACGGAACAAATATGGAAGCCAGAGGAGCGCGTACACGACACTCGAGACGAAGAACAGTCTGGTCAGATGTTCGTTCTTTATAACCCGCAGGTTGACCACTCGTCCGAAGTTCTGGTGCATGTTTCTGACCGCCGTCGTGAATGCGGTCGGTGGCCCGGTGAATCCGTTGAGAAGGTTGATGAGCGCCTGCCCGTTTGCACCCGGCCCGAAGAACGCCCAGTTGTTGCTCTGCGCAGGCTCGTGGTACAGTGGCGCCATCCGGCGGTGGGATCGCAGAAACAGGAATATTCGTAAATAGAGAAACACGATGACGAACAGCACGCACAGAAACGATATCGTGTAGCCAAGTGTGTCGTTGTGTCGATACGGCTGCTGGTTAAACGTGCACTGGAGCTCCTCGGGTATGTACTGGTACGCCCCGTTCTCGAAAATGGGCGGGAAGGACAGACAGAAGGCCACGCCCCAGCCGAGTATTATGACAGCCAGATTGACGAGTCCGTGCGAGCATTTGCTGTAGAATCTCGGTGCTGTTGCCGACATGTATCTGTCGATCACGACCGCCAGTAAACCGATGGCCGTCGCCCCGCCGAAAAACGAGTTAGAGAAGGCCAGCACTGTGCACGTCTGCTGCCCGTACTTCCAGGCGAATCCGTTATACACGGTGGCTATGACAAACGGTAGACAGAACACGGTTTTCGACAGGTCCGTCACGGAGATACACACGAGGAAGTAAAATGGCGCCTTATGGAGTCGCCTCTCGCACGCTATCACGTAGATGACGATGCCGTTACCAAGGAGACCCATCACGAGAATGGCTATCAGCACACCCAGTAGTACGGAGTGGTCGAACGTTGTCGGGTTTCCGTGTTCATGTTGTAGTTGTTGTTGTTGGTTCATCGTCTGGCCTATTTGTTTGAGATAACTAAACGTACCGGCTACGTGGATTGTGGTATTGTTAAAGGTGTTGGACATACCTGTATGTTTCTGTTACTTAGATACTTATTTAGTGACACTACCAATGAACGTCCTTTTAATTTGTACGCGGAATACCCTCTTATTTTTGCCCGATGCTAATTCATATTAAAGTCATAGCTCGTAGTTTATAAATAGCACATCGTTTTTTCATCAAATCACTTTTCTACTTTTTTATGTTAATAATAGACAAATTCTCGCTGAACTTAATGCTTGTGAGTTTCTTATTGTGTCAAAACGTTTTGTGTTATTGTCAGCTATTGTATATAACGGAGCGCGAATCAGATAAATAATGCAATGTTTCACATAAAGTTTGAGTGTGATTCTAATATAGAAGAACACGCGTTTCTGTAGACATATTGCGAAGTCTATCATATATTGATATTCTGTTACATAATACAGACGCAAATCTCCCTTAACATCGTCTTCGAGAAACTTTCCCCCTTTTCTGCATTTCTAGATGGCAGTCTCTGGTATTATTTGACGTATATCAAATATCGATATTCTTTTACATAATACAGACGCAAATCTCCCTTAACATCGTCTTCGAGAAACTCCCCCTATTCTGCAACTCGGGTGATCGAAGCTGTAACTGAATGAAATATCTACGTCTGGATCATTCGGACTACCTATTCTGTAGACATTTATGGATAGCAGTTCCTGATATTATCTTTGATTGTTGTATGGCTTGCATAAACGTCCCTGTGTCCACGAGAATTACTCCATCTCTTAGATTGTATGACACAGTGATTGTTTCGTCTTGTCTCTGTAAATTATTCCATATCTGAGATATGATGATAGAGTTTTATGTTCCAGCAAGCTCGTTATTGGCACTCCCCATGTTTCACATTCCCTGGATCAATACCGAGATATAGCACAGCGACTCGGAATCTTGAAACGGCTTCCACTCTGTGTGCCTACAAAACAAAGAATGTCGAATATAATCTCATCAAAATTTAACACATTGCGTTAGTCTGGCTAATGTAGACGCGTCGTTTTTACTTGTCAGTAAAATATAGTCAAATTAAAGGTTACCCTTTGTGCTCTGTAGACACCCCCTTTTTCTCAGAGAAATACGCATGTATGAGTAGACATAATACTTAACGAAATCCAAATTCGATTGAATATTGAATATTCATCATAGACGTGTGGGCTTACGTGCCAAAATGGTAAGGTTACGGGGGTTGTAAACAAAAATACGGCCTCTCTCTACGTACGTTCAAATCACGATAGCTGTGATTTGAATTATCTTGTGAATTGGTCTTCCGTCTTGCTTTCGGAATGGAATATCGATGGTTCAACCCGATTTGACAAACGCTCGCAATTCTAGACTCAAACATAAGTTTAATGTATGGTCACTTTTATCGACCCATATAAAAGTTTATGCTATAGTTGTTTTTATCGACCAATATGTTTGTTCATGCTATGGTCACTTTTCTCTACCTTCTTTATATTAGTTTATGCTTGCGTCGTTTTTCTCGAACCAAATATAAGTTTATGCTACCGTCACTTTTCTCGACCTTCATATTAGTTTATTCTGCCAAGATCACTTTTCTCGAACCACATATAAGTTTATGCTATGTTCGCTTTTCTCTTCCTTTATATAACTTTATGCTTAAACAGCTCTATATCAGTTTATACTAAGATTGCTATATATTAGTTTATGCTAAAATTGCTTTTCTCGAACTAAATATAAGTTCATGCAACTGTCCCAAATCCCGACCAATATAATATAACTTTATGGTATCGCCTTTGCCAATCTAGGTTCAAGGTCACCGGTTTATGGTGCGAACAATGGCTTATGACAAAGTTTGTACCCGATTTCTAATCAAATAGTCATGAAATCGCTGGAATCAAATAGTCCAGCATTAATGATTACCGTTTTATAGTTGATGTTCCACGGCTTTCGCATGTTTATTGGTTTATGATTAAGAACGTTACAGCAGATACCAAACACGTTGTTCCACTTTATGACATGACATTATTGAACATGACATGTCATGCTTTTTAACGGAGGAGTGCGTGCAGTCCGCATAAGCTTAATAATATCAAAGGTTTACGTCAAATGGAAAAACCACGTCTGAATCACCCTCTATACCTGTATGGAGTATGGATTTACTTTACAGGCTAACCTTCAAAGTTTTCCTATTATTTTCCCTGACACTGTTTATTCAAAGAATAAAACAAATTAACAGTTTATCATCTTTTCATAAGTTCATCCGCCATTTTGAAACTAATTCTTTCGTCGGGGTTATTTCGGTCGTTCTCGGTATACATCGGTCGGTGCCGGAACTTTTCGCTTTACAGCGAATAGTTCAGGCATCGGCCGATGTATACAAAAACGACCGAAGTAATCCGACGAAAGAATTAGTTCCAAAATGGCGGATTATGGATATTTTACCGAAATGACCATTCTTAAGAACGTCAACGCTACTTTGGCAAACAAACCACGCAGAATCAAATATGAGCGTCAGTTATATTTATATGGTTCAGTGTGTTGTCATTTTATTTACTGAACATAGTCGGTTGCTGACTCCAAATATATTGTACATACATAACAGGACAGAACATACATTTTATTTGACGAGTGCGTGGTACATAGTTATAGTTATAGTAAGTTTCTGACAAAGGTCCCATATGGGTCCTCTTTGTCAGTGTCGTACCAACATGTTTCACTTTTGTAACAGCTTTCCCGGATACACCAGTACTACGCTAGGGCTTTGAAGTAACTTGCAAAAGGCCACTGCCATGAAACCAGAATTCTCGGTGGGGCTCGAACCACGACCCGAGTTCTGAGCCCATGACCTTAACCACTGTGCCAACCAGGACCCATCAGTCATGTTCACATAAAAACAAAATTTTGAAAGTACATAGTGACAGAAAGTGATGGTTTATAGATACACGCATTCGACACGGTTTGTTGGGTATTCAGAGAAACAGGCGCCGGGTCTGGACAATAACAACGGGAAGAATCGATGTAGTAAACTATTTTATGGCACCCCGTCTTGTTTTATAGCGCGGAGAATCGTTTTCATTGATGTTTTCTTTAAAGCGATGTGTCGATGTTTCCATTACAAACTAATATCTTTAACGCAACATGGCATGCATGTCCATATAAGATTTTTTTCATTTCGTCACTGGACGGTAAATTTTCCCCTAAAATCATTCTTTCAATTTTGAATAATGGTACTTAAAAAGCTGCCACCTACCTATAGGTATTGGTTATTTTACAAATTTGGATCATTGTTTATGAAATTTACCATTTAAGCGGTTTAGTAAACCTGCAGCATAATTGAGCTATATCTCAACCGCATGATTATGAAAGTGCTGATAAATGTACTAATACTCTAGTTTTATGTAACTGCTTGTATGCAGATATATAGAAACAATTCCTTAGAATTTTTCTTTGAAAAGATAAAATCCGTAATCTGTGATATAGTCTTCTAAAAAAAGATCAGTAGACAGCTTTTGTGAACAGGGATTAAACTCATTTAGTTTACATCGGTTGTGAAACAAGTTTTTACAACTAAGATGAATCACTCTCGGTTCTGCCTCCTGGGCACATTACCAGTACCCGCGCCAAATGTGGTTGCAAAGAGAATCTGGCTAAGCACTGGATTCGAACCAACAACCCTCGTGTCCGGAGGACGACACTCTGACCCTGGACCACTATCCTCAAACAGACGTTTTTGTCCGTGATCGTCGAGATTTGAGCACCAATTTTACAGTTTTTACAAGCAGCCTTTACTCTTGTTTTAAATGGTCCGTTACGTCTGTTAGATATTCGCTGACTCAGGGTTTCTGTACTAATTGGTTAATGACCTCGATCTAACCTCAGTGATTCGTCATTGAATATTAAACAGCACAGGGAATAGAAGTACCTCTCAGACCATTGGATATCATAATCGAGTTACTCGTGAATTAACCCTTAGAATGCTGGGTTATTTTCTAAAGAATATATTTTTGTGTCGTCTGCTTTCCAAAACCTTAGATATCTGCTTAATTTTGATGAGAAAAGATACTAAGAGTAGCAAACAGGTTAGATCACAGGCCAGCCGCCAATTGAATTGGCGGTTGGCCTGGATCTAACCTGCTTACATAAGCATGAAGTCGGTTCCAGCACTATGAGAGCTATTGGTTATACGGTCATGGCACAAAGGCTAGCACCCTTGTCAACCAATGAGCCGAGTTTGGCTACATTATCCAGTAAAGTTTTATTTTCTGTCAATAAAGCAAAGTCATTTTAATAATAAGTTAACTTTTAAAGATCATCAGTTGTACACGTCACTCTTTTAACAGATGTCTTATTAATGGTAAGTGCGTGGTTGTGCCAATAATGATTTCGAACAATTGAAATACATGATAAAGTTATTGAAATGTACAGTGAAGCCTCGTTTATCCGGACCCCGTTAATCCGGATATCTTGCAATCCGAACGAAATTGTAAGGGAACGGAATTATTTGACCAGTTTGTTGCAGACGACTTTTGAAAACATTGTGGATAAAGGAGAAATTGATCGTGACGAGCAATTTCTCCTTTTCCCACAATTTTTTCTTCCATATCAGAAGATTATTTTTGAATTTCATCACGTTTTGCACGTTTTGAAATGTCGTGTGCAAACTCTTTCAATTTGGGACGGTCGACAATTTGGCGTTTGCTTAATGGTTTTAAGTATACATGTGCATACAGACCGTGTATGTCTTAATTTGTATAAGAACAGGCCCTGCTTCATTAGTTCGGATGATTCGGTAATCTGGAATTTTTGTTGGGAACGGACGTGTCCGGATAAACGAGGCTTCACTGTAATTACATGTATCTTCTAGGTGGATACTCGTTTTAGATGATATTAGAGCATGGTTTAACTGTATCGTTTGCAGGCTACACTCCAAATACCACACTTGTGAACATATACTCGAAACTTAACAGGTCGTGGCTCAGAATAACCGCATTATTTCGGTTTTCTATTACTTATGAACTTAGATGTCATGAGAACAGTCAGTGGCCAGTATACATTCGATGTAATACTATAGAAGATATGGATAGGTGCGCTGTCCGACTTGGTTTTACAAAAAAGGTGTAAATTGACATAAAACAGCTTTTTTTTGAAAGGAATGTATTAGACAAACTCTTTACCAAATAACGTAGAGTACAGTAAAAGTTTTAATAACTTGACTTAATTCAGAATACCGTTGGGAAATTAACGGAAAACCCATGTAATCGCAGGGGATGGATCTCCAGCGATACGAACCTGAAAGTGACGTATCGCTGCAACAAGTAATCTAATTCTTTTCAAACCTTTCGACAGAAGTGAATTGTCCTTCGTGTATAAACTATTCAACCCGTCTTACACCAATCTTGAAGTATGATAGGTCTGGCACTAACAAAGTTTAAATACAGTTTGAGGAAAGGGAAGTTAGTTACGCGATTAAAAGTTTCCATTTGTAATCATAGTTAATTTATCCTTTCAGGGGACTGACTATCTTCGAATCTCGTGGCTCTGTTTATATTCATTAGGAACTAACACGGAAGTAAGTCACTCCGGAAGAATGCCCCTTTCTGAGAAATGACAAGGCGGAATTAAGACCCTTTGTCATTAGTCAATAGGCGACTTGCTTTCTTTAAGCAATGTATTCATTTGTCGCGTTGGTTACAAAACAATATTGCAAGCCTGTTTTCCTTTAATTTTATCTAGTATGTAATTTTTTTCCGTTTGGAGTCATACTGGAATGGGTTTTAAATTACCATTTCTGTATGTAAAATAAAGGCATTTCAAAGACATCGTTTCTTCATTGTCTTACCAAGTGTAATCGCTTCGTGACTAATCTAGACACAAAAATGTCAACTACCATGGTTTTTGTATTTTCAGCTGCCCTTTAAAAAGCCTTTTATTGACAAATTAGATAACAAAAGGGAGTAAAGTAAGATATCATTTCCAATCTTAATAAGGTCCTAACATGTGGTTGTTTATGCCATTTGGTTTGAAGGAAGTAGGTGAAAACGTAATGTGATATTCCCGGAGGTACAGTGTAATGATACCATTGTATTTTAATTAACGTAATTAAACAGCGTCAGGGGTTTCGAGATGTTACGATCATTTCACTTCATCACGAACCTCACAGCGGCATCTACAAACGTGACTTACCATGAAAACTAGACTGAATTCCAGGTTACCGTTTTACTAAATAACTTATGGAAAGTGTGTAAGTCAATAACTGATACACATGGATAGTTTCTTCAATGAAAGAACAATATTGCAATGTGTTACTTTGCAATGTTGCTTCGCCGAATATTGAAACAAGAGGAATTGTTGTTTTGGACTTACGCAAATCTTAAGCGTATACTGTTAAGTAAAACGGTACCCTGGACAGTAAGTTGCAAGAAATGGAATCATGTGACAATCATGTGACAATCTAACCAATTACACCATATCCATACTTAAAACGGATCCAAATTTACCTGGTCCTAAAGATTTTTTCGGTTCATCGCACTACGAACGGACGATTAGAAGAAAAGCACTACATCAAAATGGAAAATTCTTATGAATTTTATAAATGGTTCTAAGAAAATTATATTTCTTACTCTATAACTGGCGCTAAAGTCCCATATCAAGAAAGCGTTAACACCTAAGATCTTTAAAGCATTGACAAACCATGGATTTATATTTGAACGTATCATGATAATCAATCTTGCATGGATGTTGGTTAAATTGTTGTAATGGACAGAGTAACATGTGGTGTCGTTTCTTTTGTTGTTGTTTTCTGTTGTTGGCTGCACACGACCTTTTTTGGATTAAATAAATTACGTGATAGCCTCGACCTTTGCCGAAAGCGTCACCAACGGTCATGGTGATGCGAGAACTAGATCAGCATACATAGTATAGGACATAACGAGTTGACATAGTATAGGACATAGCGAGTAGGGACAAACCTCCCTGATTTAACATAGTTCGTCCTGACAACTTGGCAGTTGAAATAAAATAACGCAAGCAAAAGAATGGAACCTAAGTATATACTGTCTCATACAAAAAAACAGAATTTGATGGATACTGCCATTTTGTCCAATCACTCATTTGATACTTGGTCAACTTATTTTCATCAAGGTAATGGTGACGAAAAGACCTGATTTAACCAGAGGCGTAACTTGCTGTGATGCGAATTAGAATTGTATTGTATTGTATTGTTTTGTATGCGGAAGATGAAATGGACAATTAAACTGTCGCTTTGATGAATTGATATACCTCTTACAGAACGACGAATTATTAAACATATCGATCTATCGATCTATCTATCAATGAATCTCATCAGCTATCTGATTATATATCAGTGAATGAATGTATCAATCAATCAATCATTCAGAAGTCAATTAGTCAACCATTCATGATGATTAACAATTTATTAATTTTCGTATTAAATGAAGATGTTTCAAGTGCAACGTTACAAAGCAGGCACATTGAGAGAAAATCAAAAAGAAATCGAGAGGGCAATACCTTTTTTTTTCAACATTCAAGTCTTAATTATTCCATTAACAGCAACACACTTAATAGGTTAGCGTCAAGTTAATTCATCAGAAAAGCACACAAATGTGTTAAAAAGTTGAACAAAACTAATAACATTAACAAGAGAAAAAGCTTATGTTTAAATAAGCGAGTTTAAATGAAAAAGTTCTTGCGAATTTGAAAAATCTATGATTTCAAATGCGTACAAAACAGAGACAGGAAAAAACAAAGATAGTTGTTAAGCAATACCTGCTCCTCACCTAAGTGGAGAAATGAAATATTTCCGGTAACTTGTGACATAACAGTCCTTGCTTGATACACATGTTAACGCGCCTAGAATAAATCCAATAGTGACATCGGAGTTTATTCGTCCAACATCTATACCAGAACTCCCTCCTGATATGGAAAATGTTCCACTTCCAGTTTCCTTGCGTAATCGCCATTTGTTTAGAAGAAACTGCATTGGGCTAGAGAGGATGTAAAAATCGTTTCCTAAGATGTTTTTTGCTGTTGTCCTATGATGTGAAGTTTCGAAAGATTCTTCGAGGACGATAGTTTACTTCTAGAATGTTTCTTTTCTCTGTGTTTATATTCGCTTTCGATGACAACAAAAGTATACTTCATATTACTAAATCAAAGACACCAAAACGATGTTTAGATTGGACTTATCTCATATAATCAATCTTGTTTACATCTTACTCCACAGTCAAACTTACACAAGGAAATAACTACTTTTCATTTCACGACTACAATGCTCAAAGGGGAATATGTGGCTTGGTTTTAAAGTGTTGAACTCAAAGACACAAGGCCAAACTTCGCGTGGGTCCAGATCATAGTACACCAAGAGTTTGGTTATGCTATGAGGTGGTGTCCCGGAATGACAACGGTTCTACTAAGCTTTGTGAGCCCTTGTGGTCGTTGGGTTATGGGTCTTCTTCCATTCAAGATGATCCGAGTACTGCTATATAACTGAAAATCTATTGGCGCAATGTAAAACCATTCAAACAAACACAAAGGGGTATATGTGGAACTATGCGTAATCGCTACTAGTCACTATCTGCCGGATAAAAAGAGACCGTATTGGCATGAAATCAACATGGTATACGTGCTTGTGCTTCAGTAGGTAAGTTAGTGGAGGTTGTTTATTCCTTATTTGTCTTGTTCCCCAAGGAAATACAAAATTTCTAGAATTTCTAACAAAACTAAATAGGATTGTGTACGCTTTACTAGAAAATATTTTCGATGTTTGTCGACGCCTTTCTATAATGTTTAAGATGTGTTAAGCGTACAGATTGTATATTGCAATGACTCGATTTAGTGGAGGACGATGGTCCAGATGTTGAGCGTTGGCCTTTGGACACGAGGGACACGGTTATTCACATTCGGTGCGAATGCTTGTTATTTATACAGGAACCAAAACGAAGAGGGATTAATCTACGTTGTAACGAGTAAGTCTCAACTTAATTCAATTAAGTGTTGCTACTGAGAGGCTGCTGGACTTGAACACGCAAGCCGTTCCTAGATAACGACGTGTAGCACTATTTAGCACCATAGATCCGCCGTATGGTGGAATCGGGGCGTTCCGCTTTTTTATCGACTGCCAAAATATTTTACGTATTCATTGGAAAAACATCCTCACAGATTGTGAGTAAATCCCTCTCGTTATTCTTTGTGACGGTGCCGAGAGTGGCTGGTTCTGGGATTGTCGTACAGGGGCTGATCATGGACCGGGGGTAGAATGCTTTGACCCCCTTCTAACAGAAATGGTATTTCTATGAAGGGGATACGATATTCTACGACATTGCAAGTATTTTATGTTCTCCAACCAGCGATGACTATCGTGATGAAATAACCATTTAACATTATTCCGTAACTTATTTTGAGCATTCCCTGCAAAACACCAGAAATGCAAAGCGGGGTGGCAAATGCAATTGTCAGTATTGCCCAGACTGTCCTAACGCCTAAACGAACTCGTGATCTTTTACTGAAATTTACTATATAATCATTATACGGACTAGTGCAGAAAAACGATATTGGACGTGAACGAAACACAAGTCCAAACTGTGGAATCTTTGTGGAACAGGTTCTCGATCCCTAGTTATCATTGTGTTTGCGCCGCCTCTGGATCGGAGGATGTTGTTCTTTTCAACGGGACGTCATTTCCATAGAAAATATATAACTCCCACTGACTCATTCCATTTACATCACGGATTTGCAGGAGGAAAAAATACGGAGAAAATATTGCTTCCACGGATCACTTTTATCTCATGCATGTAAAACTCCCCCCTAACAGAGACGGACTTGAGGAACCGCCACTTGGTAAAAGGGGGTGGTTGATGGTTATTTTACAATCTCGTCAGATAGCCCAGTCGATAGAAAATACGTATTCGATTACATCGGTCCCAAGTTCGAGAAAAGTACTTAACATTTCTTTTTTAATTCTACATACAAGAAGATTGACTAAGTAAATAAGGCACTTGCAAAGGACATGACAATTAACAACCTATAAAATAATCAATTACGACATACAAACTTTTCACATACTCGCGTGCATTTGTTCAGGAAATACGAAAACAGGCTATCAAAACATTTGAACTATTTATTCAATTGAAAATGCGAAAAGGAAAAGTTCTTTAATAGTTTGTTTCATACCTCCAACTTCATTGTTAGTTCGTACGCTGATGATCATTCCATATTGGACGGGCCCAAAATACCACATGGGGAATGTACCAATAAAGGGTTAATAACATCCGCGTTTGTAAACAGCTCTAAAGGTCCACCACGAATGCGTTATCATTTGAAATATGGATCTTAATGGATCAGCTTTATGGTTAGAATCTGACGTATTGGGCGAGATATGGCTCTGCCTAAAAGCATCGAGTCCTTTTTTATTTGTCAGTTTTCCTAAATGTTCCATTTATATTTCACAGATTTCAAATCACCCTGACGTACAGGAACGTAAATTGGGATTACGGGCATCTAGCACGCTAATTTCCCTCTCAAAGAATCTTGAAGATATTTTGTTAACCCTTTGAATGCTGGGTAGTTTTCTAAAAATAGATTTTTATGTCATCTGCTTTTTCAAAATCTTGAATATCTGGTTTATCTTAATGAGGAAATATACTGGAGAAGCAAACAGGTTAGATCACAGGCCAGCCGCCAATTTACTTTGCGGATGGCCTGGATCTAACCTGTTTGCATAAGTATGAAGTTGGTTCCAGCACTATAAGGGTAAGTTCACATTTGGCCATTATTTCTGTCGATTTGGTGAAATGTAAACATATAATTCCATTAATAGTGTTCTTTTTGTTTTGAATCGCATTAGGCAGCCTTAGAAAATAGAAACATAATGTTGAAGCACTAACAATGCTCGGTATTTTGACGCTTGCTTCGCCTGCGCAATTATCATTGAAACGGAATTGTCAATATAAAGGATGAATTTATGTCTTTTGTATGCAAGACTCCTCTAACTTTTCGCTATGTCATCTCCGTTAGTCAGTCGGTACAACCAAATGCATTGGGATAGACACTTGATTTGTTTTTCTATGAACATGCTTAGATGATGCAGATATGTCTGTCTATGGAAAATAAGGAGTGTCATAGACTAGAATTATGTACAACAATATATTTCGAGATAATGTCGTCGGAACTACAAGAGAAGGGACACTGTTCTTTATATACGTAGACTGAAATTTGGAGGGGTGTGGTTGTTTTTGTGCTGACCTCTTTATGCCGTTATATAAAAATAGTTTGTGGGAACATAAAAGAATTCAACAACGCGAGTGAATCCGGACAATTATCTGCCCTAGTTCTTACGAAGATGTTAGTCCGCACTGAACTCATTTTGATGACGAATTATTAAATGAGTTGTTGGTGTTTTGCGCAATTTCATTTCGATAAACTTGTAGGCCTTAATATAACATATGATATGTATATTTATGGATCCAATGGACTAATGTTGATGCTACACATCTCAGTCCAATCAAGCTGATTATGCACTGGTTTCTTTGGCGCTTTGCGTTTGCAGACTGTGTATGAATAGTACAATAACGGGTTAAATGATGAGATAGGATATATCTTCCAGTTGTTGGCATTATAGAGAGGGAAATGGCTTTACTTGTTTAGAACAAAGAGTGGGACGCCGTAAAATGTGCTAACATTGTATCAAAAGAACAACTTTTTTAAGGGGATTGGGCTCATCGAGTGTGCCAAATGCCGTGTCTGCCATTTGCGATTCAATGAAGGGCTTCACAATTGGATTGGTAATCGATTTGAACCAAGAAAAGATATACATTTGAGTGCAAGCCGCCAAACAAGGCAATTAATTAGGACCTGCTGACAGAAAGTTTCGGATTTTCGGGAAGGTTGACTGATAGACTTTCGTTATGTACCATCTGAACTCCCCGTGGGGAAATAATTCCTCACCAAAAATGATGCGATATGCCATATCAGAAGCGACGGTGTACAAATGACACATTACGCTTCATAAAACAGTTTCTATTCTCGCGTTCTTCAATAATGAGTTTTGGTTCGCGTTTCTCTGGCGAAACAGTGTCGCTGGTGCAAGATTCCTTTCACGACTAGCTTTCCGGGAGAACTATCAAAATATGTCACTGTGTTGATTCACTCACAGTTATGTAATGGTGTTCTCGGGGTCATTGAAAGGACTATCTCACATATTGGGGTTTATAACTATTTAAGATGAATTGTCTTCAACTCCGCTCACAACCTCACTAAAGAAATAAAGAACATTTATATTGCAAATTGTGTCCAGGTTTCTTTGTTAGCAACCACTGTTTGCCATATTTATTACGAAGTGTACCGCACTGTTTCATAGCTTAGCATTATAAGTAGTAGAACATATGTTATGAAATTCACAACCACGCTGTTTAGAATGGGAGCAGATCCCGGAACTTCAAACGGTCTCTGGTGCGTCGGAAAGTGTGCTTTTTGTAAAACTTGTTTTACATCGATAGTGAAGGAAGCTTGATAAGGCCTTTTCAAAGTCACTCTCGATGACTGCTTCTTGGACAATACATCTCACCTCTCATGCCAACTTGTGGGTTAGCCCCGGCAATTTTCACCTCGCCTAACGGGGATTAGAACCCGGAACCCTTGGTGACGGTTTACCACTGTACCACTGTCGCCCAAACAGTATGTGTAGATGCAGTCAGGAGCATTGCTTTGAATTGTAGCCCTCGACTAAGGCACTCTCAGAAGGAAGAAATCAATGTAATCGTGCAGACGAATCTCTGGACATGTTCCCTGCAGTCTACAAGTCTGACCACTAAATCCAATCAGGAGAATAAATATGCCAACCAAACATCGATTGCCGAGAGAGAAGCAGCGAACAGACGGCGATCCTTTCGATAATATAACATTATTGAGACATTCTAAGCACACAAGCTCATAGTCAATGCGTATTTAAATGCATGCGATGGATATGAAAAGCAATGTGTAATTAAACACATACAATTCATAAACAAATAACAACAACAAAAAAAGAACGAAATGACGTCACGTTTACATCATTCTCTATTATATTTGTTCCTTCTTTCTCGTGTTTTATTTACATCTTATTTGTTTGAAAGAATACATAAAGGTAACAGGATAAATAGAATAGATGGTAGGTGTCTTTGAATGGGAAAAGTTATCGGGCTCGGCTTCGGATTATTATCCGTTTCGCCTTCGGCTCACCGGATAATATTCCCAAGCCTTGCCCGATAACATTTCCGATTCACGACACCAACCATCTATTCTCTATTACCTTAATTAAGTAAAATTGACCAGAGGGGTATTTTATTAAAGGTCTTACGTCACGAATCGTAGCTAAGGCCGTCGCAAGTCCGGTCTCAGATTTTTGAAGACATGGCACCCAGATGCGGACTTTTATTTTAAGTTCGACATTGACGCTTCGGAATGCCGAAAGATGCAGTGAAAAGAACTGATTATCGCGAAATGTCTTGCTTCATATGTATCATGTTAACCGAATTAAGCCATTACAAGTGGAAATCAAGCTTGTTCTATTTAATAGGATTCTATTTTAGGCCTTTTCAGACAGGGAAAAGTCTAATTCACATTGTACGCTGGACACATGAAAAAGCCGCAATTTGTTTTTTCGCTCTACATAAGCCCTCCACAACAATTGTTATTTGAAGGATTTATTTGACCATCATATATCTTGGACGTGGCAAATAAAGCTCAAAAGAGAGTTGTTGGTTGGTACATGACAAACAATTTTCAGACTACCGTTTTGAATATTGAAATTGAACTGGAGACGTTCGTTGCGTCTTCAATGTTAAAGTCTGTTTCTGTTTAAGCGTATGCTTTTTCAATCCTTATAGTGTTTGAACCGACTTCATGCTTATGCAAACAAGTTAAATCCAAGTAAATTGGCGGTTGGCCTGTTATCTAACCTGTTTGCTACTCTAAGTATCCTTCCCCTACAAAATTAAGCGGCCATCTAAGGATTTTGGAAAGCAGATGACACGAAAATCTAAATAAAAAAGTTGCTTTCAGAGCATGTAGACTATCGTTGTTTCAGTAGTTTGTTCATTCACGAACACTTCTTAGATTCACACGTAAAAGTCGTGTTGTAAAGTGCTAGATAATAAAAGAAAATAAGAGAAAGTTAACAGATATAGCTGTTACTGTCTTTGCATTAGTCTACATGTGATCGATTGATTCCCAGTCTTGTTCGATCGGGGAGAATTCTCATGTAAGTATTCGCCTCAGACATGCAATGACGTCGGCATAATTACACCTACAGCCAATAGTTATTATCGCACTTCCGCTTTACAAACGGAAACGCTCGTTGCCAAGGGAGACTAGGGAAGGAGAAAGTATTTTACAATGCTGTGATTGCAGATTGCTTGCAGTGTAATGATAAACGACCTCAACGTCTTTTTTTCGATGCTCTCTAATTCGATCGTGTACCAAAACTTGATACAAACATCAATTAACACTTTCTTTGTGTTCTGCAAGTGATATCAACGACGATTACACAGGTTAAAAATGATACCCGTATTGTAATTACAATGTTTGCTAAAAGTAATAACCATAGAAATAATATGTCAAATGCAGACCGGAAGAGGTTAAGTTATATCTCATTCAAAAGGAAACGAAAGAAAAAAGAACAGGTTTCATGTAATAAAGGTCCTGCGTAATACAGTGGTTAAGGTAGTGAACTTAGATCTTTAGGGTCCTGGGTTTGAGCCCACCGACACCTTTGGTTCCGTGGGAGTAACCTTTAGCAAGCCACTTCACAGTACTAGCCTTGTAGTGGTGGATTTAGAAAAGCCGTTACATAGCTTAAAATTTGTTGATACGGCGTGTCAACACTATACGAAACAAAAAAGGACAATGTAAAAGAAAAAGAAAGAAAAAAGAATATATCAATATGTCAATTTCTGCAATAACGTGCATGGACGTTTAGATGCGTTTATTTACGGACAATGATTAATTAGACAGGTAATTAAGGATCCCTCTGAGTGCAATGGTATCAATAAAACGAACCTGATAATGATACCGTGATCCGATACGGGACTGAATTATTTATTAACTACCATATCACGTGGCCAAGAACGGAGATGTTTGTTTTATAGATCAGCGAAATACTTTGTCCTGGACCAGCATGTGAACATGGAGTTAAGGCAGAATACCCAGAATCCGCCTTTTTGAAACTCTTTCTTTCGTCGGGTTACTTCAGTCGTTCTCGCTAAACAAAATGGTCGTCTCAAAATGCCGGATTATTGGTGCTCTACCTTATAACAGGCCAAATAAGAGGCAATATTCCGTCTTATAAATGTTGTGTATAATTGAAAGGTTCCCCAATATCCATGCACAGTAAACACTAACAGGGCATTTGCGGATTGGCCTTGTAAAAAGAACTGTTCAGGGAGGATTAACCTGGAATTCACAAATGGAATTGAAAGCAAATTGGCTGCTTGCCTGCGATATAACCTGTTTGCTTCTCTGAGTATCTTTCCTCGACAAAATTAAACATATAACTGAGTTTTTTTGGAAAGCGGACGACACAAAAACCCATTTTATTTTTAGAAAATAACCCTGCATTACAAAGTACAAAAGTTTATTTGAAGTAAATAGGGCACCGGCCCACAATACAATCATACAAAGTCAATAATAACATAAAAGTAAGTTTGATGTGCATATCATACTGCTTCTAAAGGATAAGTAACATAAATTGAACGCTTGTATATAATAAATTTGTTATCATTTTGTTGAATGGTGTATAGATTCTTAGGTTTAATATGTGTTTTAAACATTAAAAAAGTCAGTACGGAAAAAACTTAGTAAGGTAAACCGGGTTTGACTATATGCGTTTCTTTCTTGAAGTACATTCGCCTTTCGTCGTTATATTAATGTTCAGATTGTTACAGACTGAGACGGATCGTCATACATCATTTGTAGACAATTTGTGCTATCGAATTTCGTTACGGGATATCTATTGTGGGAACGTGTCAAATAAATCTCGATAAATCTCCAACAGACGTGTTGAATCAATATGCCCGACGATTTTTTCCTGGAAGACGGGAAGGAAATAAAAAATAAAAAAGGAACATCCGGGGAACAGGAAGTAATTTCTAGAGAAATCTTTGTTACGATGATATAAATACTTCTATTTGTGTATGTTTTTCTATGTTTGATAGTATTCCCTTTTGTATTTTGATCTTAAATCTGAATGTTTTGAACAAATTAATAAAAAGGAAGAATCTTTTTCTATTTGTCCAAAATGACAATTTGATATACAATTAAAATATTTCGACATTGAAATCCTGATTAATTCAGGAAGCGTCAAATCATCTTAATATATACCGTTTTTATGTGGTGGATCTCAAAAACGATGCAACGCTTTTGGATTAAACACATATAATATACTCTATACATGATTTAAGACATAAGATATGTACAAATTCAGCTTCCAACGGCCATTCTCCAGTGCGCATCATACACCAGAACAGCTGCTGTGTGGTTTTAAAGAAATTAAGTTTTAATTTCCAAATTTCCTCACATCTGTGAACAAGTAGCTTTAAGACCATGTGATCGACGCGTTTTAGTTGAGCTTTTGTGCTCGAAGCCTTTTTAACATCGTCAATAATTGCCACATCACGAGTGCTAGTATTCAAAGAAATGACAACATATGCCTTCTTGAACAGTTTCTGCGCAATGAAGAATTCAACCGTTTACCAAACGCCAAATTTACGACTGTCCTAGATTGAAAGAGCTTGCAGACGACATTTCAAAATGTGATGAAATTGAAAAATAATATTCTAAAAGGGCAGAAGGGCATTAAGAGCAATTTCTCCTTTTTCAACAATGTTTTCCAGAGTCGTCTGCAACAAACAGGTCCAATGTCGCGATTGCTTAGTAATGGGTTAACTATCCAACTTTCCAGTGAATAAAAGGACAGTGTGTAATTGTGGCGCCGGTATGGAGATTAAATTTCGGAAGAACTTTATAAACGAATTATGCTGGATCAGATATCCCGTCCCTCGTAAATGAAGCCCTTCCTCACGCTTGTGTTAGCGCAGACGAATTATAATCGATATGAAAAAATTCTCTGCAGACGACTTTCGAAAGGATTTTGTGAAAAAGGAATTTGTTCTACATAAATATATTCCCCATTTGCACAATACCTTAAATTTAAGCTATATAAATTTGTTATCCACAGTAAATGTTTTTGTCGATTTAATAATTGAACTTAAAGCAGTCGGCTAAAAACCATTCGGAGGGGGAAAGAGTTGATTTGTATAATGTTGACATCGAATAAGATATGGACCCATCAGAGCATTTCGTAATAACATTCTCCATAATTGTCGAGTTCGGTAGGGTTGCGGAACGTCGCTTCATCACATTTACTCTAGTAACGATCATGCAACAGACGACTTTTAACCCCTAGAATGCTGGGTAATTTTCTAAAAATAGATTTTTGTGTCGTCTGCTATCAAAAAATATATGCTTAATTTTGTTGAGCAAAGATACCCAGTGAAGCAAACAGGTTAGATCATAGGTCAGCCGCCAATTTAATTAAAGTCGCACGAAACCGGTTCCAGTACTATAAGGGTTGATTAGCAAACAAGAGGGGAGGAACTGTTCCAAAAAGGTGAGTTTGAATAAGAGAATGTTATAGTCAGATCATGCTATAGAAATGGTGACTAAGTTAGAAAAAAGTATAACAGACACAAACACACTTTTATCTCGTTTAACAATTTTACGCTTTCCTATATTTCTTTTTTTCAATATCCACTTTACCATAAAATACAGTAATGATTTATTGCTTACAAGGTTGGTTTTGAAAAGAAAGTTTATCAAAAAAATGCCCTTGAATAGCTGCGCAATATTCGTCTCCTCGTCTGAAAACTGTCCTTGTAGTAAACAGACAGGTTGGTCTGATTGGCCGCTTTCTGTACCAAATAAGGAAAACAACATTTCAAGAGGAAAGATACCTCTGTTGTGCAATGAAAGCGCACAATGCTTGGTTTATGTTATTTCCTAGACGGAATGTTCATTAGTGTATTTATTCTCCAAAGCCTATGTTGTATGTATTTCACCGATTCTAAACAGGAAAATACCGATATTTGCGTCTTTATCAATTCTCAAAATCCTATACTGTAGGTACTTAACAGAATTGTCTTGATGAGTACCCACAATTTAGGATAAACCAAACTGTTGTTTTTTATCTATATATGTATATATGTCATTATGTTATTGTAATCGTATAAATTGGCTTATAGGCTCATGGGGCCGGGTGTAACGAACAGTTTTATAATAGATCAATTGTCTAAAAGATTATACACATGTCACCATAATAAACGATTATTTTACTTACGTGCAAAATAAAAGACATGCCCCGATATGTAGACATTTGAGGTGCCACCTAGTCCGAATGATCCAGACGTAGATATTTCATTCTGTGACACAGCTACAGCTTGGATCATCCGAGTTAGGTGCCACCCCGAATCCGCGCAATTGGACTTTATCGGTCCTTCAATGTGTTGGGTCACTTTATATAACATTATTGCTGCCATATTCTGATGATGTACATATATTTGAATATATAGAGATCAATAGATATATAAAACGAAATAAGTTAACAAGAACAAGAATAAACGACTTAACATAAAAATATTCAAGTACCCATGTAATTGTTAAGCAAAATTCAGGACATAAAATCGTTAACGAATTTTACACTCTCCTTGAATGAAACCTTCGTGAGCTTCGAAAACTGTGATCGTCCTTCAGTGTGTTACGTTACTAGAGAAATACCCATGTAAAAATTAAATAATATTTCGGATATAAGATCGCTCGCTTATTTTACAGAAACGTCTTGAAGGAAACTGTCGAAAGATTCGAAAAACGTTTCCCCCTGGCCAATGACCGGTTGAGGCCGCTTGAATAAAGAAATAAGGAAATAAAGAACGAGGGAATTCTCACCGTAAAAAATAACCGGGAAACGGTAAGCGATTGACCCTTTACCAAACGCCAAACGTTCTTCTGTCCTAAATTGAAAGTGTTTGGAAACGACATTTCAAAATATGATGAAATTGAAAGATACTTTTCTGATAGGGTAGAAAACATTGAGGGAAAATGAGGAATTGCTCGGAATGAGCAATTTCTCCTTTTCCCACAATGTTTTCCAGAGTCGTCTGCAACAAACTGGTCCAATGCCGTTATTGTTTGGTAATGGCTTAACTAGAAGAGAAGAAATCTCATATAAATACGAACACGTTATTGCTTATATATTAGCCTGCTGGAGTCTGTCGGAATTGGTTTTCGGACTATACGGGAAAGGCAATAGTATTGTGAATAAGACGAGAAATCTAACATATGTTGGCGCCAAACATCCCCGGCTTCCTACCGTAATTGTGATTTAAGACCGACGGGGCTTTCGTGAAATTATTACGTAACCTTCCGCCCTATATAGACTTGTGGTTTCTTGAGACAACTAACATTTTGATTCCATTCGAGATGTGGACTATGTACTATGTACTTGTTTAACTCATTACCAAACGATATCGACGTTTGACCAGTTTGTTGCAGACCACTCTGGAAAACATTGTGGAAAACGAGAAATTACTCTTAACGAGCTAGAACATAACGATCAGAAGATTTATTTTCAATTTCATGACATTTTTAGATGTCGTCTGCAAACTCTTTCAATCTGGGACAGTCGAAAATTTTGCGTTTGGAAAAGGATTAATAAACTATGTTCTGTTCTGTTCTGTTCTGCTCTGTTCTGTTCTGTTCCGTCTGTTCTGTTAATTCATCTCAGTGTTCAAAAACGTTGTTTTGACGGATTTTAGATTTTGATTTGTTTTGAGGGGATTTTTGCCGCTTTCAACTATTGTTTAGTTATATCGCAGAGTTCAACACGCATTTCGTTAAAAGAGGCATTTTCTCACACACAGTGGTTCCAAGTGTTTCCAAAACACTGACTATTTCCCCAGAATTAACACATTTGTTCAGTGGTCAGAGACGAATTTATCATGCCTCATTGAACACCTTAATATCTTACAGCGGAAAATCTTTACCGCTTACCCAAAGCATAAAAAACAACTGATATCCAAGCGCAACCACAAAGTTTTAGGAATGCCTAGAGGAAAATGTGAATTATGTATTTTTGGGAACATGTTATTGTTAGAATATAAGACACCCCGACGAGTCAGTAAATAGGCTGTGGTGATCCTGGGTTAAACTTTTCCCACAATGTTTTCCAGGGTTGTATGCAACAAAGTAGTTAAATATTGTTATCATTTGGTAACAGGTTCAATGACTAATTACAATGTATGTAGCACCGTATTAGATCCAAATATTATCAATATAATTTTGAACTGTATGTACTTGTAACAGACCTATTGCAGAAATGTTGGCAAATCCTTTACTGATTGATAGAGTTCGAATTCCTTCCACCAAATGAGACTTTGTGACTGGTCCAAAATTAAAAGCAAAAGCAGACTGAACTAGGACAATAGACGATCAAGCAATATCAATGATTTTTTGGGTTTTCTAGAGACTGATGCAGCAGATGCGTCAGTGTTGCTGTATGGATCAGAAGGTAAAAACGACCTTTTTCTTCACGAGCTTAACCCATTTCCAAACAATAACGACATTTGACCAGTTTGTTGCAGACGACTCAGGAAAACATTGTTGGGAATGGACAAATTGTTTGTAACTAGCACTTTTTCCTTTTCCCACAATGTTTTCTATCATATCAGTCAGAAGATTATTTCCAACTTCATCAATTTGAAAATGTCGTCTTTCAATTTGAAACGGTTGAAAATTTGGCGTTTGGTAAAGATGTTTAAAAAACCCTTAGAATGATAGTTAATTTTTTAAAAACTTCACTACTGGTAATGAGAGATTTGTCCTTTTGTCACAATTATTTTACCAAATACCATTAGAAATTCCAATCTTCTTTGGCGTCCGCTATAGATGTTTTCCAAAGACTAGTCACAAATAATTACGTTATGGGGTAGGGGTGTTGGAAAACATGATTGAATGACCTTTAAAAGTGTCATGCAAGTGTTTGTACGGTGGTAAACAGATCGAATATCTTTTTTGTGCACATATCATAAAAGATATTTGATTTCATTGTGCAAGTGCACTTCTGCTAAATAAGAAATTGTAGGAATTAACATATATAAAGACAGTCTCTGCTTGACAAGACGATTAAAAGCTTTGTTCAAAACAGAAGCGTCCGTTTAAATCTAGACTCGATATGTAAAATCTAAAAGAAAGAAAAAATCAAACTAAGGTGATATAATCTGCATTCGTTTTTGCACATCGTTTGTGAATAGAATAATCCAAATTCCCGACCATTTCTTTTCTACCTTACACATTTATCTATTTAATCTATTTATCTATTGCAGTATGGTTACATAGATGTTATATGGGAACACGAAAATAATTACAATAGTGAAAATGAGATCAACTTAACCGACATTTAAAAGGACTATCTCACAAATTGAGATTTTAATCTTCTTGTTTTAAATTAGATTGAAATGAAATCGCAGTCGAAGACCGACTGTTGTGGACAAGCACCTCCGTCGACTTGCGATTTCTCTGCCGAATGTTAGACGTGTCACCGTTATAAAGCACCATTATATATCATATAACACCAGGGGCCCGTTTTACTAAACAGTTTACGCTTGAGATTTGCGTAAGTCTAAAACAACAAGTTCTTTTATTTCAATATTTGGCAAAGCAATATTGCAAAGTAACACATCATTGGAATCGTCTCTCCGAGACGCTTCCAATGAAGTGTCACATTGCAACATTGTACTTTCATTGAAGATACTATCCATGTTAATCAATTATGACTTACGCAAACATTTTCCGTAAGTTGTTTAGTAAAACGGGCCCCAGAACTGGAGAGTTTATGGTCAACTAATGTGGGGCACACATTGTGACTATAGTTGGTCACGAAAAATTACGAAATCTCAGCCAATTCCAGGAGATCAAAAAGAAACATTACCTATAGGCGGCTGGGTTCAATATGGGTTGAATCATATTTCTTTAGATTTTTGATTACTTGTCTGAAAATACAGAAAATAGCAAAAACCTACCCTCAAAACGCTAAACCGAAAGTTACGCGACCGATTCCGTCGTCAGCAACATGGTGGTGCGATAGAGCGATCAACAGCCGTGGTTGATTGGAATAAATTTCTTATTTTATCTGTTCAAGAAAAGGTTTCATAGACGAAAGTATTTGTATTGACATTCAATCATTGTGTATTTTAAGAAGAACGTAATATAGACCCTTAATAATGCATATTTTAACAGGTGAGTTGAAGGGGTAGTGGGATTATTGATTATGTTAATAAGTGAATTTAACATTTCTCTTCGTGCTTTACATACAAATGCGCTCACTACCCGCATATATAATATTCATTTGTCAATTCATACATTGAATGGATGCCTGTAGGAGTGGTCATGCTTTGCTTAAGCTTACAGGGTGGATATTATGAAGTGGGGAAACAACTTGTATGTATGTTTGTGTGTACCAATAGAAATGAGACGCGATAGTTTGGTGTCCTTACTCTTCATAAATCGAAATGCCAATGTTTTCATGCCAACAAATAAAGATCGTACAGCAGACGACAATTTAAATTTTGATTATATAGGGACTAAGCAGGATATAATATTGCGTTTGAGGAGACAACACATTTCGTGTGGCAACACATTTCGTGTGGGGGGAGGGGGGGGGGGGGGTTCTTTCTCTTCATTTTGTATGATATTCACAAACACAATAAAATGACATACTTACAGAGTTCATACATTGCTAGATTGCAAGGATATGTTTTTCACAAGTGCTATCTACAATATTGCGTTTTGAACTCTCGACAAACTGTGACTTTTTATTTATTTCGCCGCTATAATTGATTATTTATCCAGGAAGTATAACAGAGAAGAATTAACACGACGTTTATTGCTTTAATTAATATCGTCAGACAATATTTTGGTTACTTGAGATTGCCCTATCGTTACATTACGGACAAACTCAAGAAAGGGTTGATGGTGGAAAGTTATAGACTTAATATGAATAGTCAACCGATACTTGTTGAGAAAGGCAGGCAATCATGATTATATATCTAAAATAATAACCCAAAAACCTAGTTAAAGGCATGTTATTGTTCCATTAACATGTACTTGGAGGAATCACATGTCGTTTTAATATGTCTTTGTGTCATCAAACTATGAGAAGCAATGTTTGGGCTATGTTATACTTATTGTGCATCAGTGAGAATTATTAACTACGAAAGGCAATGATTTGGCTATTTTTATACTTATTGTGAATCAAAGAGAGTATTTTTAGCGGAAAACGCATCAATGGGGGGGGGGGAGATAATGAATCTATTTCCTAGTAAGAAATCCCCATGTATATGAATGCTTTCAGGGAGAACTAAAGAAAGGCGATATCGCAGCGATCTTAGCGACGTTTAGAGAAAGCGCTTTTTACCAACTCCTGCAGCAGTATGTGGGTACTGACCTAGGCAAACAGGATGTTCGGCGGTTCATGACAACGACGGAGAATCATCTACCGGAAGTAATCAAAGAGCTTCAAGGGATCGCAGACGGCTCTGGTGTTAGTTATAACGAGGTAAATAGCAGACGGCGTTTGCAACGCGTCGAAAAGGGTACTTTTACCGACCAGGAAGTGTCGTGTTAAAATGTGGTAAACTGGTCACATGGTCCATTGTCCTTTTGTCAAAGGTATCGATGCTTTACCCTTTACCAAACGCAAAATTGTGTCTGTCCCGAATTGAAAGAGTTTGCAGACGACATATCAAAATGTGATGAAATTGAAAAACAATTTTCTGGTGTGGCAGAAAACAGTGTGGGAATAGAAGAAATTGCACGTTTTCCCAGAATGCTTTCCAGAGTCGTTTGCAACAAACTGGTCAAATGTCGTTATTCTTTTTTATAATGGGTTAAATGTGCATGTTCACAGATGTAAGGAAATTTTGAAGTTTTCAAACTTTTTTTTTCTTTAAAACTGCACAATAGCTTGATTGGTTCATGATACGCACTTAAGAAAAGTCATTGGACGCAAAATTAAATCGTCTTTTGATTTTTTAAATTAACAAATATTTTTATTCAAAAGCGTGACGTTGCTTTTGCGATATACCGCATATAAATTGTACTAACTTAGTTGAATTGGTGCTTCCTGAATGAATCATGCTTTCAGTAGTTACTTTTATTTGTATATCAAACAACAACACAAAAACTCTATTCTTTCAACGACATTTTATTCTGACTATTAGATTTTCTCATCTGCGAACAAGCACCTTTTAAGCTTATATGGCATGTTAATATCTCCTCGGATACTTTTCCTTTTCCAGTTGGTTTTATTGAACTTGGCTAACGAATTCGTTACTATCCTTAATGTCCCACCGGACAACAGCCATGGTGTGGAATACTCCACTGGTTTTCTCGGCTGCACAAACATTTCCATGGAAACGGCAAACGGTCAGGTACTGTTTTATCCTTAAACTTATCAATAATTTGTCGAAATATAAAATATTCAATGAAAAATTAAGGTCAATAAATAATCAACGTCAAATATCTGACAAAATGCGAATTTAAGTGTTCTCACTTTCTCTGTCAATTTAGGTAGAGGTAATTGTGGAAAAAACATTTAAACGAGCAATTTCTCGTTTGTAACATACCTTTCTTCACTAAAGCAAAATGCTGTACTATATTTGAATTGGAGTGATGAGTAAATATGGTGCTCTGAGCTGGTATGGCAATCAGCAATTCCGTCGATGGCACGAAAATGAAAAGGAAAACCCTTTTGTCAAGTCTGGTCTCAAATGGTCCCAATTGCTTAATAATACTTTTTAAGCATCTTATACAGAGGTCCTTTACAATAAATGCGAAAAAAACAATGATCTCATGTTATGGAAATTACTCGTTTGGCTGTTACCAAATGCCATAACGGATCTTTATTTATTTTCTCTTTGACTGGTGTTGCTTTCAAGCCATAACCCTTAACATAACGTTAAATCTTCGATTGTCACAAATTGGAAAAGTTTGTAGACGACATTTCAAAATGTGATGAAATTGAAAAGTAATCTTCTGATAGGGCAGAAAACATTGTGGAAAACAGACTCGTCCGCAACAAACTGGTTAAATGTTATTGTTTGGAAGAGGGACAAAATTTAATATGCGTGAATGAGTTAAGGCTGGCTGAAGGAGATATGGTTCTTGTCCACAACAGATGTTTTTGGTGCACACAGAGGATATGAAGCCGGAATGGACTCGCTATGGATTGATGCTTTCCGCCAATATTTACGACCAGGACCAGGACCAGCACATCCTACTGGAAAGTTGGACACAATACATTACACCAGGTAGAATAGATACAATGTTATCTCTTTTTTATTTCAACAACAGTAAAAACATAATTTCATGTAGCTCACTGATGAATCAGGGTTGGAAGTTCTACAACTTATTTCAACTGTTTTTATATGTATCTTTTGTTGAAACAAGAAACGTTATCGTTACAACTGACTGCGCTAAAAGAGATTCTTTTTTATTATCATTATCATTTTGGTAAATTCATTATTCATATATCCATTCAAGCATTTAGGAATACCAAGAGTCTTTATGAAAAGCATTTTGCCGGGTGGTATATTTAAATTTAGCAGCCATTGTTCGATTGGTAAACACGGTAGTGTAAACAAGAACAGGACATAAAGTTTTGTTATTTTTTTTCTTTTTGTTATTCATGTAATCAATATTGCCAATCGGAACACCTCGGCCATTTCTTAAAATAACCTCGGAGGCAATGGGGAGCCATTTTTGAAAGTAGGTCAGCAACGAAGGGCATGTCCGTTTGCAATCGTATCTACTCGGAAATCCCCGGCACAAAATATGAAACAAAGATGTGTTGATATGATCATCTTTAATGAAAAGGGTAAAAACAACATTCAATGGTGATACATAGCCAAGTTGTGTGTATCTAAAATACATATTTAGTGCCTGTGTGCATTTTGAGTTATCCGCCGGAAATAAGGCGAATTACCCCAGGATTTCTGGTGTATTCATGTACTGCTTACGAGGTATATCTACCGACTTGTTACGGGGATTGCCGAGTAGATACGATTGCAATATAGCATGTATTCAAGTGTAAGCTTGTACAACTTACAAGAAACATGCAACATTCTGTCAAACAGTTTTTCGATTGTAATTTTAGATCAATTGACATCGACTTATAAGTGCAAACGGCGATGTGTACAGGAGTGATGATCGAAAAAAACAGTGTTTACCTTTTTATTTACATGTGTTCATGCCCTAACTGTTTTATTCATCTATCCATCAATTTGAAAAAAAAGAACTACATGTATATATCTTTCTGACAGGGATTTTACCAGGTGGCAAGTTTGGATTCAACAGTCATGGTTTGATTGGTGCACACAACAATATATATCAGAGCAGTGTGAACAAACATGGTCTGCGTAAGTATATGTACTAAATCTGCCAAGAATTTGATTAAAATTAAAACGAAAGAATCATCAAGCGGGGAATCACGTGACCAAAGTTTACGATCTAATGTCGGAACAAGATGACTGCGCCCAGGTATTTTTGCTTTTTTTCACTTAAATATGCCAATGATGGCCATATAGTTACCACGAATGATGAATTGACCATCAACTTTCTGGTTCTGGTGATTTATGATAAACAATGCACTTTGACGGCGTTACGTCTAACACTCGGCAGAAATCGCAGTCGAAGGGCGCGCATGTCAAAAACAGCCATTCTTCGACTGTGATTATAAGCTTTGTCAACGCCAGGTTCTTATCGGATCTTCACTATTTAGTAAACGTAGAAAACCCTAGATTAACAGCTAGATGGTCTTTACCATTGTCTTGCCAACACCTCTTATGAATAACAATGTCTGAGGTTACTATTGTTTTACCCAGCGCAGACATGGGCCTCAATTCCATCGTGTTTTTATTTAGAGACCGGTCATGATAAGTTTGGGGGGTCGTGGTACGTGCCTATACCCTCAAAAGGTCAAGTACGGGCTTTACGAACGAATCAGAACCCTAGGCGGAGGCACGATGTATTTGCTAGTTAAAGAGATAACAACTTCGTTTCTCATCTCCTAACAGCTAGGTCATTTGTTTGCCGATCATTGCTAGGCTGTGCAAATGTGACAGAAGTCAAGAAGAAGCTGCTGATTAAACCTGGTACGTAGACATGCACGGATATACATACATTTGGCTACCAGTTTATTTTCGTCTCGTTGATATTAACAAGTAGGGCCCTACATCTTGTGAACTGTACAAGTCTAAATATAAGTCTATCCTTTTCTATGCTGTGGAATACTCCGCTTGTTCTATATAAGACGACAATGATGAAAGAAGTATGTGACTTCTTTAAAACCAGGTATCAGATCTTTATTCATCTTATAAGGGTGCTTGTTTGATTGAGACTTCATTTCATAGTAGAACAGGAAAAGTTCCCAGACAGTAGTATAACAGTGCTAAGATCGGTACCTTTTAAGAAGTTCCAAAAACTATATTGAAAACGCCGTAAAATATGCAAAAAGACTTTATCAAATTGTGAAACTGATTGCTACACGTTAATTATACAGTTCAGTTCATTGTCTCATATGTACATTCCTATACACAACATATACTGTATATATATTTTCATTCCATGTTATGGCTGGTTACTTTAAAGGTATTGCAAGTGGTCTCTCTTTTCACTTCGTGCAAACGACCGAACAAGACGGGGCTGTACAAAACTGTGTGATAGAGGTCGCTGGCGATGAAGGAGGACCCCTGATGGCCGAATTCAATCCGGTCGGATTCTATCACCATTGTAACATGTACGGTATTTCGTTAACTCTCTCCTTAAAGAGAAAGCGTATCAAGGGTTCTATGCATTACTATTGTAAGTGCTTAATATTTATGAAGCACTTACTATAGTTTTGCGTTGAACCCTTGGTATGTCAAACTTATAATAGAAACAATCGACAAATTAAATAAGGAAAGAAAAAAAGATGTATCTCATCTATGATAATGGTTAGGGAACCATTTGGTCAAACTGAAAAATTGTTCGTTGAGACGTTGGTAGCAATTGAAATAAATTCCCAAAAGCCATGTCAACCTATTACCAAACAATAGCGAAATTTGACCAGTTTGTTGCAGACAACTCTGGAAAATATGTTGGGGAAAAGAGACAATGCTCGATAAGAGCAATTTCTCCTTTTCCCACAATGTTTTCCAAAGTCGTGTGCAACAAAGTGGTTAAATGTCGTTATCGTTTGGTAAATGGTTCAAGTTCCATTTACAGCTACCAGCACTTGCGTCATGATTGCCACCCAGAAGAGAGTTCGATACACCGCGCTGCCACCATTTCCCAATACATTAACCGCCGGCTAGAGTACACAGTGTCCGAACTCAAGTCTGTCATCTCTGACGTCACGGATAGGGTATTCCCCGTCTACCGAAACGGCGGGTCTCCGGACTACTTAGCCACCGCCTCTACAGGTAAACCATTTAGCCACCGCCTCTACAGGTAAACCATTTAGCCACGTCTGATATCTGTTCATATGTGTGTTTATGTATGCGTATGTATTATTGATGGTGTGTGAAAGTGAGGAGGGAGAGAGCGAGGGAGGGAGAGAGAGGAGTGAGAGTTTTGAGAATGATTGCAGCCTTAAATCAAGATTATATTTGTATATGAACATGACTATGTACCGTGTACTCGTCAAATAAAATGTATATTCTGTTCTGTTAAACTATCTAGCCACGTCGGGTACATGTAAATTATTTAGCCACGTCGGCTACAGGTAAATCATTTAGCAGCGACGGCTACAGGTAAACCATTAAGTCATGGCCTCTTCAGGTTAATCATTTAGCCATGGCCGTTACGTGTTAATCATCTTATACATATATGTGTACGTGAGGCGAATAGTGTCATGTTACTTGATAGTCACACGCTTCTTTCTACCAATATTTCTCTATCATTACAGGCCTATATGATGTGACAGGAATGACACTCGCTGTGTATACAGATAAGCCAGCAAGCAGTGAACCTGATCAGGTGTTTCATATCCCAAACAAAAAGACAACGTAACACTTTTAGACGTACAGAGCACAAGCAAGCACAACATCGATGGTTCTTGGTTGAATTATTTTTAAAAATGATTTGTTACTATTTGACTCTAGATTCATTGAAACATTAAGTTTGTCAATGTTTGACATGGACAATGATCCTCGCTTTGATTGGTCTATATTCAACATAGTCAATTATTTCTGGTTCTAAATCGTCTTTATTATACATGACCAAGGAGTGTTGGCTCTCATTGGTCTATATCATACAAGACCAATGATTCTTGTTTCTGATTTGTCTACATCATACAGGACCAGTAATTCTTGTTTCTGATTGGTCTATACCATACAAGACCAGTGATTCTCGTTTCTGATTGGTCTATATCATACAAGATCAGTGATTCTTGTTTCTGATTGATCTATATCATACAAGATCAGTGATTCTTGTTTCTGATTGGTCTATATCATGCAAGATCAGTGATTCTTGTTTCTGATTGGTCTATATCATGCAAGATCAGTGATTCTTGTTTCTGATTGGTCTATATCATGCAAGATCAGTGATTCTTGTTTCTGATTGGTCTATATCATACAACAGCAATGATTCTTGGTTATAATTGGTCAATAATTGAAATGATCAATATCTTAAAAGGGTCAACCATTTGGAATGCTGATTGGTCAATATCAAACATGGCACAAAATCAATGATACTCATTACTTTGAATAGAAGTTTGCTCATCACACTGTGTAGTTCCATCTATATCTTCCATTAAGGGAAAAGAATCAAACACCTAACCCATTTTTAAAAATGACTTAAATATAAATTGTATTTCGAATAAAAGATATTTTCATACAGATATATTTTCAATTTACAAATGAATAGTTTTCTTTAGTTATATCACATTATATAATCATGTGTCAAAACCTTGAATAGTTTAAAGTCTACTTTCTTTTTGCTTTGTATAATATCCTCTCTCCAGAAGTGAATTTTTGCTGCAGATTCAAATTGAAATGGGTTAACAAACAGAAACTACAACAAAGGAAACACATATACATCGGTTAAGGACTATAATGTACATGTAGAAACAATTGGAGGAATTGCTCATTATATCAAAGTTAGTCTTTATGAAATTGTGGAGTAACATCGCATTACTGAATCTGCAATGATTAACATAACAATAAAAAGAAGGTCCTAGCTGTTATTGTAAATAACCTAAGGATCGATTCTAGGAGAACCATCAACCTTAGTTCATTTTCATGTATTATCCAAATATAGTACATAACGTCATACAGCCATAGAGCTTTATAAATCCTATAATAATTTCTCATATAGATAGTGAAATTTATTCTCAATAGAGGTTGATGCTGGCAGAATCATCAAACTAAAAAAATAATAAGTTCATCATCCAAATAGAGGGCATAAAGTAATACAGTAATCGAGCTTTATTAATCATACTGTTCTTTTACATATGCAGACTAAATTGAATATGTCTGTTGCAGAAGAGAAATTGTGATAAGAGGTGAAATTGCTTGTGGTAAGCAATTTCTTTTGGTACATTTTTATCTATCCAGTGTCAAAGATGTTGATTGACATCAGAATAACATACTTAACAAGTGTTAGATCATTTAACAAGCATGTTAGAAATGAATCATAGGTTTTAGAAGAATATCTTGAGGAAATACAGAAGCATGATTAAATGCCCTTAAAGTCCTACAAGTATGCAAAGAAATATGTTTAACTAGAACACCACAATACAGGTGCTGAGTGCTTATCTTTTTTTCTCTTCATTTCTATATTTAAAGGGAGAGCAAACATATACAAAAAACAAGAATACTGAAAATGAGACTTTGTTGCTTAATTTTGTACACCTCATTTGGGGTGAACATAACCATACATGAGTTAGTACAATAATTGTTAACATTTCATCAGAAAAGTACCTTATGTAAAAGTATCATAACCCTTACCTTCAAAATTCATACTCCTACTTCAACAATAAATCATACCAATTATCCAATTATGTTTGTTTGTCTGGAATTATTAAACTAAGTGTGCTCATTATATTTACAGACATGTAATGATGTGTGGATATTACATAACATGTTGCATTCTTGTATACTATCAACTTTTTGAACAGTTCACCAAAAGTTCTAAATGTAAGTATTCACTATGAAGGCAGAAATTTGTCTTTTTGGAAGCCCAATAGAACCTTTAGAAGAATGAGCGCCCGACTATACAACATAGGTGTGTGAACAAGAAGAGACATCGAGCAACAATTGAAAACATAATACCCATTTCACACTTTACATGACAGTTCCCTACAAGAACATCTAGAAGAACGGACCTGGCAACAAGATGGTTGTCAAAAATTCAGAAAAGGACACAGGAAAAATATGAATTTGGTCAAACAGATGGGGAGTTTAACCTTCCAGATGTAAATCTGCCTAATCAAAACTGCTTGCAGTTATTGGATGCAAGTGCAAAACAAACTGTGACAGCAAAGGTTATTCATGCAGAAAGCACGGAATGGAATGTTCTATAGCATGTAAAGAATGCAAAGGGGTGGATTTGTTCTAGCTGCCAACCCAATGCACTTGAACAATGAGCACGAAACAGATAAGCAGGATTGTGAAAAACGTCGAGAAGAAGAAATAATTGATATACACCCTGAACCTAGAACGTTCAAACGAGAAAGAAAACAACACGAAAGAATCTCTGTACTTAAATGAGCTCGATTCTTAACTACAGAAAGAAAGACTGCATTGCCACATCCTTAAAATGGTTGACGCCAGCAAATACCTTTGTGTTACAATTTCTGAAGACCTCAGTTGGGAGAAACATGTACACAACATAACAAGGAAGACAAGCAGTACCTTCGGCTTCCTCTCAAGAAACATTAGGGAGAGCACAACACCTGTCAAGGAAGCTTCTTATAAGGCCATGGTCCTTTCCTACCTTTAATACACTGCGCCAGTCAGGGATCCACATAAACAGAAACATACCAAAACCATTGAAAATGTCCGGCACTGAGCAGCTCACTATGTCTATCATGGCTTTAAAAAAAACACTCTTGGTTGAGCCGCTTTTTGTAGTACAATATTAACAGGTCAACTTCTTTCTGTTTAAGCTCGGCAGTTTCACTTCAATCACCTTGAAGTTACAATAAACTCAATTTTAATTCATTTTGTTTTTAGGGTTACATCAATTACCCAAGCTTAGTTTCTGTTTTTGTCTGGAGGAAGAAGTGGAAAGGCTCTCAGTCTGTACAAGTTTCTTTACACTACCCATTTTGTGTAAGAAGTCCCCAAACCTTTGGCTCTTTTGAGCAAAATGTATCAGAAATCCAATCAGAATTTTACAGAGGTTAAACCACTTGCTTTAGTCAAAAATGAAAACTTTAGACAATTTAAGAGACAATAAGAATAGAGAGGTTTTGATCCAGTTCATTAAAGGGTTCCCCAGCTTCCCAACAACTGACCCAAGTGGTCTGGACACCTTTGAATTTGAGGGACACACTACCAGGGATAGTGAGCAACAGAGGAGTGAAGTAGAAAGCAATTGCTCAAAATTTGTTACAAGCGTCGGCAAAAGTCTGAATGAACGATTCACAAACAATTCAGATGGTCTTGTCCTAACCTCCCTCAGTAATTTGTTTAACCCCCTTCTTAAGGATGTTAAGATAGGTGATGAATGTGTTTCCGAATATTTAGGTACAGTAGGAATGGAAGGGTTTAGGTCTGGACTTAATAGCTTTGTCTTATTCTCCATGATCTGTTCATGATATCTCAAGTTGTGCCAAATTAGCTTTAAGAAACAGATAAATATTCCCTGCTGCAGCTGAGACAGCTAAACGCCTTTTGGTCATCCCAATTTCCACTCCTTATTGTGAGTGTGGTTTCAGTGAACAGAACATCATGAAAACCTCACTCAAAAACAGCACGTCAACATTGACAATAATTTGATGATCATTCGAATAAATGGGCCATGGTATAAGGAATGTGAACATAAACATGCATTTGATACCTGGGCCAAAATAAAAACAAGACACAAACTCGATTAATGGTCAACTTCTAAGAGGCTTATGCAATTCTAAAAATCTTATGGATATGATGATGGGAAATGTATATATGTACACTTTATTTAAGAACTACTTTTAATGTGCTTGACTAAATGTTGTACTTGTATTTTGAAAAAACTTCTTTTATCATATATGTGTTAATATCATTTACTTAAAATTAAAGATGTTTTCCAGTTCATATGTGTTACATTCAATGTCTCATCTGGTCCCTCCTGGGCTGAAAACGTTACCGAAATTTATTGGCTCAATGTCTCTGGGAACTGAGCGAGAGGCAGCACATGCCTTAAATGATCAAAATAAACAAAGACAATGGAACATGTTTAAGGTATAGTTTTGGGACGATTATGGTTTGTGCACCATGACAATGTCACTATGGTCTACTTAACTCTCTAGATGGAAGAAAAACTGATATCCGTACACTAAAGCGCTACGGACAGTACTGTGTTACTGTGTCGAAAAGCCAATCAATAGAGAAAATGTGTATGTACCAGTTGAGCCGAAGCCAGATTCAAGGGAACTTTTAACTATTCAAAGGCTTTACCAGGTGTTATCAGGACCAGAAAAAGGTGCCGACCAATTCAAACTTCGTTACTCATGGACAATGTTGGTTCCCGAATCAATGCCGAAAATTCTACACAACCTGGCTTCTGTTAAAAATGTGGAAACATTCCCCGAAAGAAAGCCACATATGTCCTGCAAAGTAGTAAATAATCCGATGTTTGTTAGAACAAAGCCATCAGTTTATAGAGAGTAAAGGACCATATAAAATATGTTAGTGCGAAGCATGCGGAACAAAAAATGAACACAAAAACTAGTTATGACTGTGATAAACAGAGAAATGAAAAACAATTACGTCAACAAAAGTAAGCCAGATTTAAGGGAACTTTTAACTATTCAAAGGCTTTGCCAGGTGTTATCAGGACCAGAAAAGGGTGCCGACCAATTCAAACGTCGTTACTCATGGACAATGTCGGTTCCCGAATCAATGCCGAAAATTCTATACAACCTGGCTACTGTTGAAAATGTGGAAACATTCCCTGAAAGAAAGCCACGTATGTCATGCAAAGGAGGTAATGATACGATGTTTGTTAGAACAAAACCATCAGTTTATAGAGAATTAAAGAAACATATGAAATATGTTAGTGTGAAGCAGGCGGAGCAAAACATGAACACAAAAACAAGTGAGGACTGTGATAAACAGAGAAATAAACAAGAGGGCCATAATGGCCCTTTATCGCTCACCTGAGTTCTGTTTGAAAAAGAGGTATATTTAAGACAGAGTGGTTGGTATGTTTCAAACTCTTCTAAGTGCTAATTGCATTGAATACTCTAAGCCAATGCTCTTGCTTGTTAACATTTTTTTATGTGTATTGTATTTGTCTTCTTGAGTTAATGTTCACCAAGACAAAGAGAATTAAGATGAAGGAAATTTAGGTTTGTGAAAGCAGGGACAGTAACAATTGGTTGGGCAAATTAAAATAATAACAATTGGAAAATGTATCTCAAAGTCGTTTATTGGTTTTCAACAGTAAATAAATTTGGAAAATTTTAAGACAGTCAAGCTTATGGTAAATAATCCAATCATTCTGGCCAACTTTCATCAAAATTGGACCATAAATGTGGCCTCTAGAGTGTTCACAAGCTTTTTAAATTATTTGACCTAGTGACCTAGTTTTTGACCCCACATGACCCACTTTCAAACATGGCCAAGATTTCATTTTGGCAATCCTTCTGACCAACTTTCATCAAAATTGGACCATAAATATAGCTGCTAGAGTGTTCACAAGGTTTTTCAAATATTTGACCTAGTGACCTAGTTTTTGACCTCACATGACCCGGTTTCAAACTTGGCCAAGATTTCAATTGAGACAATCATTCTGACCAACTTTCATCAAATTTGGACCATAAATGTGGCCTCTATAGTGTTCACAAGCTTTTTAAATTATTTGACCTAGTGACCTAGTTTTTTACCCCACATGACCGAGTCTTGAACTTGGCCAAGATTTCATTGAGACAATCATTCTGACCAACTTTGATAAAAATTGGACCATAATTGTGGTCTCTAGAGTGTTCACAAGCTTTTTAAATTATATGACCTAGTGACCTAGTTATTGACCCCACATGACCCAGTTTCAAACTTGGCCAACATTTTTATTGAGACAATCATTCTGACCAACTTTCATCAAAATTGGACCATAAATGTGGCCTCTAGAGTGTTCACAAGCTTTTTAAATTATTTGACCTAGTGACCTAGTTTTTGACCCCACGTGAACCAGTTTCAAACTTGGCCAAGATTTCATTAAGACCATCATTCTGATGAACTTTCATCAAAATTGGAACATAAATGTGGCCTCTAGAGTGTTCACAAACTTTTTAAATTATTTGACCTAGTGACCTAGTTTTTGACCCCACATGACCCAGTTTCGAACTTGGCCAACATTTTATTGAGACAATCATTCTGACCAATTTTGATAAAAATTGGACCATAATTGTGGTCTCTAGAGTGTTCACAAGCTTTTTAAATTATTTGACCTAGTGACCTAGTTATTGACCCCACATGACCCAGTTTCGAACTTGGCCAAGATTTTATTGAGACAATCATTCTGACCAACTTTCATCAAAATTGGACCATAAATGTGGCCTCTAGAGTGTTCACAAACTTCTTAAATTATTTGACCTAGTGACCTAGTTTTTGACCCCAAATGACCCAGTTTCGAACTTGGCCAAGATTTCATTGAGACAATCATTCTGACCAACTTTCATCAAAATTGGACCAAAAAAGTGGCCTCTAGAGTGTTCACAAACTTTTTAAATTATTTGACCTAGTGACCTAGTTTTTGACCCCACATGACCCAGTTTCGAACTTGACCAAGATTTTAATTGAGACAATCATTCTGACCAATTTTGATAAAAATTGGATCATAAATGTAGCCTCTAGAGTGTTCACAAGCAATTGTTGACACACGCACGGACACACGGACACACGGACGCACGGACGCACGGACGACGGACATCTCGGTATCACAAAAGCTCACCTTGAGCACTACGTGCTCAGGTTAGCTAAAAACAATTACGTTAACACTAGTATACAGGCGCGAAAGGACAGACATGTTGCAGTTATTCAAGATATTAAACAGCCATGACGAGGTGCATCTACGCTCATTAAAATTGAGCCACAATCTGATCACTCGCGGTCATAACAAGAAACTAAAAAAGAGTCGCCACAGATCAAAACGTGCTATAAACTCATATACTGCTAGAAGTGTGAACAACTGGAACAACCTACCACAACAGTGTGTATAAAGTGGCACTGTAAACAATTCTAAAGACAATCTGAATGTTGCCTGCGAACTCAAATCAAGTAAATTCTTTTAAGACTTTTAACCGTGCATGCCTTAATGATAAGAAGATGGATGTGAATACACGGATAAACAGTTTCCAGTAGGGAGAATAGTGGCTGATTGCGAGTGCCCAGATGTACGAGTAAAAATTATCGATCCGCCATCTTGCCACAGGCTAATCTGTTTTCAGTTGTCACAAAAGGTTAATAATGCGTGTTAGACGGCACAAATTGCAATTAAAATGGATGATTTGAGTTACATGACACTTGATAGTTTTAGATTATGGTCTTTGAAAGCTTTAAAGGTATCATTCGGAACACTCGGCCATTTCTTAAAATAATCTCGGAGGCAATGGGGAGCCATTTTTGAAAGTAGGTCAGTAACGAAGGACATGTCCGTTTGCAATCGTATCTACGCGGAAATCCCCGGCACAAGCCGGGGATTGCCGAGTAGATACGATTGACAAAATATGAATCAAAGATGTGTTGATATGGTCATCTTAAATGAAAAGGGTAAAAACAAACATTCAATTGTGATATATAACCAATTTGTGTGTATTTAAATACATATTTAGTGCCTGTGTGCATTTTGCGTTAACCGCCGGAAATAAGGCGAATTACCCCAGGATTTCTGGTGTATTCATGTACTGCTTACGAGGTATATCTACCGACTTGTTACGGGGATTGCCGAGTAGATACGATTGTAAAGGTATATTTGTCGCACAGGAACCTATCAGTAAATGGAACGTTCGACGAACTGTCAGCAAGGTAAACAAAACAACTATTTTTAAATCTTATTTTCGATATGCTGATGATTTCTATTGAATATTTGTAGTATCTAGTATTTCTTACGATACGTTAATTATTATGACACATCCCACGAGGTCCGGAAAACAATCGAACTCTGTACAATCGGCTAATAAATGTTTAAAGCACACGAGCTCTGTTGTTATTTAGACCTATACAGAACATCTGGCACGAGAACGAACACCACCCACCACCCACCACGATGGCAATGCAGCTGCCCTCATTTCCGAGTTTTTCCGTTCGAACCGACGAACAATCGGCGGGGACCCGATGGAAAAAGTGGTTGGACAAATTTCAGAACATTTCAGATTTGTGCTATTAGTGTTGAAACCGACAACCAAAAGAAAGCGATGCTGCTTCATTACGTCGGGGAGGAAACGTATGACATCTATGACAGCTTCCCGGACGCTAAGAAAGGTGTTGGAGCAACAAAAACGGTGGGTGAAGGTGAGCACATAGTGACTGTTGGAAACGAGTACGAAGTCCTCAAACAGAGTTTGACAGAGTACTTTACACCAAAGCAGAACACTTCTTATGAAGTCTTTAAATTCCGTCAGTCAACTCAAAATAATGGCGAGTCCATTGATTCATTTTATACACGTCTTCGAACACTTTCTTCCACATGCAATTTCCATGACGTGGATAGGGAAATCCTGTCACAAATTATTCAAGGATGCACATCAACACGCATCAGAAGAAGAGCACTCAGAGACAATTATACGTTAGATAAAGTGCTGGATGAAGCCAGATCACTAGAACTCTCTGAATCGCGTGCCACAGAAATAGAGACTGGTACCAGCTAGGCCGTCAATCATCTGCACAGAACAGGACCAGGCAGAACTGAAATGCGAGACGTTAAGCCGGATCGTGCCTCCAATCAACACGGTGGTGGCAGAGGACGATTTCGAGGCCGTGGCAGGGGACGCAACTCCAACCAACAGCGACAGACAGTCAAGAAGTGCCAAAACTGTGGGGGAAGCCTCTCCCATAAAGTGTGCCCAGCTTTGGGTAAGAACTGTAACTATTGTAAAAAACGCAATCGCTTTGCAGTAGTTTGCAGAACAAAACATGTGAATTACACTTCACACATGGTGCCAAAGCAAGACTGTGACAGTTCAAGTGAAGAATCAGTGTTTAGTATACAATCCAAAAAAATGATTGTTCCAACATTGAATGCATACATACATGATACTAATGTTGAATTTCTCATAGACACTAGGGCAAGTGTGAACATTATTAGTAACCATGTTTACAATAGGATGTCAAACAAACCAAAGTTAGAGAATCCAACTCCCCTCATATTTGCATATGGTCAAGAAAAGCCATTAGATGTAAAGGGTTTCATAAAAACTAAAATTAAAAATAAGGGTAATGAAGTAGAGGCAACATTTTATGTAGTCAAAGACACAAATGGCAGGCATTCGAGGTGTTTGCTAGGGGCTGCAAGTGCTCAGGCTCTGAACGTTGTTCACTTTGCTTTCTCTGTCCCTCTTCCCTCTATCCCTTTACCCTCAAAGTCAAATGAGTCCATTCCAGGTCAGTTCCCATCCCTATTCGATGGCCAAATGGGGAAAATCAAGAATGTAAAGGTAAGGCTTCACATTAACCAGAACATGACCCCTGTAGCCCAACGACACAGACGCATTCCATTCCATGTCCGAAAAGACGTTGAAGCTGAACTCAAGCGTCTGGAAGACCTTGATGTTATAGAGCCCGTGACCGGTCCGACGCCCTGGATCAGTCCAGTCGTGATTGTTCCCAAAAAGTAGTCTGGGGTAAGGCTTTGTATAGACATGCGCATGGCAAATATGGCCATAGGTCGAGAAAAACACCCAATGCCGACTGCTGATGAGCTGATGACAGATCTGAATTCGTCAACTGTATTCAGTAAGCTTGACCTGTCTAACGCTTATCACCAGCTCGAACTTGATGAGGCAAGCAGATTCATCACAACATTCACAACACATGTTGGTCTGCGACGATACAAGCGACTTTTGTTTGGTGTCAATGCGGCATCTGAAATCTTTCAAAAAGCCATATCTGACTTGTTAGCAGATATTCCAGGTGCAAAGAACCTGTCGGATGACATAATCATTCATGGTAAGACACAGTCCGATCATGATGAGGCTCTCAGACAAACACTTGAAAGGCTAAGTGCCAAGGGCGCCAGACTTAACAAAGACAAATGCATTTTCTCGGTGAGCAATATCACTTTCTTTGGTCATGTTTTCAGCAACCTGGGTGTGTCAGCTGATCCCGAGAAGATTGCTGCAATCATCGGTAAGACTCCCCCGAAGAACTCGGGTGAAGTGAGATCGTTTCTTGGTATGACGCAGTATGTTGCGAGGTACATCCCTCAGTACGCAACAATTATTGAACCTCTCCGGCGACTCACTCGGAAAGACATCTCTTGGTCATGGACTGAAAAAGAGCAAGCCTCTTTTGAAAATCTGAAAACTGCTCTCTCTAGTGCACGAGTTATGGTGTACTTTGACCCAAAGAAGAAAACAGAAGTACTGGTAGATGCTTCTCCAGTGGGCCTAGGAGCTATGCTGACTCAAGAAGGTAAGGTTGATTGCTATGCTAGCAGAGCTCTCACAGACGTGGAACAGAGGTATTCACAGACTGACCGAGAAATGTTGGCTGTAGTGTATGGTGTAGAACATTTTCATTTGTATCTATTTGCATCTGGATTTAAAGTGTTGACGGATCACAAACCTCTGCTTGGTATTGTTCAGAGTCAAAAACCTGCTTCTGTGCGCATGGAGCGTTGGCGATTGCGACTCATGCCGTATCAGTTTACCCTTGAATACAGGCCAGGCAAGGATGACCAAAATCCTGCAGACTACATGAGTAGACACCCGTTTGAACAGCCAAAGCGAGACAATGCTGTTGAAGCATATGTTGCTTTCATAAGCCAGCATGCTGTCCAAAAAGCAATGTCATTTGACGAAGTACAAAATGCAACCAGGGTAGATAAGACCCTTCAGAAGGTCATGACTGCCATACAGGCTGGCAGATGGTGGGACGATCCAGATTTATCCCCATATTCTCGTTTTCAGGATGAGCTTTCAGTCTATGACGGTGTGGTTTTACGCGAACACGGACTTGTTATTCCTGTATCCCTTAGAATCAAAGTTGTTGATATTGCACACGACACTCACCAAGGCATTGTAAAAACAAAACAGTTGATCAGGGAAAAAGTTTGGTTTCCTGGTATTGACAAGGTAGTTGAGGACACGGTAAAGTCTTGCATACCATGCCAGGCCTCCTACCCAGGGTCCACTAAACGTGAACCAATCTGTCCAACTCCGCTTCCAATTGAACCTTGGTCTGAAATAGCAATCGATTTTGCAGGACCTTTCCCGTCAGGCCAGTATGCTCTTGTTGTTCTAGACGAACATAGCAGATACCCCGAAGTTGAAATAGTGTCTTCAACCTCTGCTCAGGCTATAATTCCACGACTCAGTTCAATCTTTGCACGCCAAGGATTTCCAACTGTTGTGAAAACAGACAATGGTCCACCTTTTCAAGGTCAGGACTTTGCAAACTTTGCTGAAGTATGCGGCTTCAGGCATAGAAGAATCACTCCTCTCTGACCAGAATCAAATGGCACTGTTGAAAGGTTCATGGGAACTTTGAACAAATTTGTTAGAGCTTTTGTTGCAGACAATCGAGACTGGAAAGCTGAACTTCATAGCTTTCTCATGCATTACAGGGCGACTCCCAACAGTGCAACTCAGATTTCTCCTTTTGAGGCCCTTACAGGGAGGAAGATGAACATGTGAACTCCTCATATTCCCAAAACTGACTCATCTCCTGTTTCAGTTCGCATGCGTGTGAACGATACGGCGAGTAAGAATCGCATGAAAGAGTATGGTGATAAGAAGAGGCGTACATTGCCATCCTCTCTCTCCCCAGGTTCATGTGCGTTGCTAAAGCAGCGCAAGGTTAACAAACTCACCCCTCCTTATTCTCCAAACCCTTGCAAGGTTGTTGAAAAGAAGGGAAGCATGGTCACTGTAGAGCGAAATGGTCACTACGTTACTCTCAACTCCTCCTTTTTCAAACCTGTAACCATTGACCCATCAGTCGAGGATGAAGAAAAGGATCCAGAGCCAGAAAAGGAACCAGATCCTGTTTCTGTACCAATACCTTCAAATGACCCCGTTTCTGTACCTGTCTCTTCTGGTCCGAGCCCAACTATTGCAGCTCCTCGAAGAAACCCAGTCAGAAATGCTGGAATGCCCAATAAGTACAGTGACTACATTGTAAATAGTAAATACTGAGTAGTTTCTTGTTTTGTTATGTGTTTTTAGTTGATTGAATAATCTGAAACTCCAAAAGCTGTTTAATCAGTTCTTTTTATGAATCATATCTAGTCATTAATAATGTCTAGTCATTTTATTAGATTTTTGTTCTGATTTATGTTGGTTACATAAACTGTTTGACAACTATTGTAAGGCTGTAAGACACCTGCCTTTGAATTGGATATTGTTATGTTCTAAAATGTGTTTGAACTGGATATTTTTATGTTTTTGAAATATGCTTTGAATTTGATATGTTTATGTTCTCAAGCATTTAAAACATGCTTAATTTGTAGTCTTGTTTAATACATTAAGGTTCAATTTGATAAATTTAAGTCATTTTAGTTTGCTTAAATATACTGACAAATTCAGTTCATGTGTTGTATTAATCTTTAAACTTTGAACATATTCTAGTATAAGTATTAATGGTAATTTAACATTCTATTTGCACAAAAGTAATATTGTAAAATATTCAATCTTGAAATTGTGGAAGTTGTATTCAAGGTAAGGAGGAATGTAGTATCTAGTATTTCTTACGATACGGTAATTATTATGACACATCCCACGAGGTCCGGAAAACAATCGAACTCTGTACAATCGACTAATAAATGTTTAAAGCACACGAGCTGTGTTGTTATTTAGACCTATACAGAACAATATTTAGACTTGTGTTGATACATAATACATGAATTGATATGTGATAACTAATAACTGATTAATGTGAATGCTTAAATCTGACGCAGTCAATCCATGTATGATGATGCTGGTTATAAACAGTAGACTAAGTGTTGTAGTTTTACAGTGGAAACAGTTGATTTTTGTCATGCTTTTCATCAATTATGTGCTTGATTATTTACTGCTATACTTTAGATATATATATTAAATGAGTTCATAAGACTTTAACCTATTAAAAACTCAGTTGTTTATTCAGTCTTTTGGGTCGGTTTTTTTATTATTATTATTTTTAAAAATCATGTCTGTTGTAGACTGAAAGTAATATCCCAATAGACAAGGCAAGGCATACCCCTAGTAAATATATTTTAGTCTTTCACAGAGCATTTTGCGCATAGGAACAGAACCTGCCGGTAAACGAGAAGGCAGAACAGGCTGAGCAGCGTCTTCTCCAAGAGTACAATTTCAATATTTTGGTGGAAGACGATGTTATCCCAGACCCGTTCTCTCTTTCCTCAGGTTGGCAAGGAGAGAAGACTGCTATCCAAAAATGGCCATCCGTGTACCTGGTAGACATTGCAAAGTTCCTGAACAATGAAACTCATAAGGATATATTTGATCGGCTTCTGAATGAGTATAAGGAAGGAAAAGCCTACCGTTACTTCCATAACAAATGGGTGCAGGAAGTGTGTTACCATGGGATACGGCCAAACACTGACAAGTGCATACTAAAAGCAAAATGTGTGCCATCTATGTCGATAAACAGTAAGAAATATGATGTCTGGGTTGTTGTGAGAAAGGACAAAGATGATGTAGAGACAGGAGGGGAAATTGTGTCTGCTTACTGTACCTGCACAGCGGGAATGCATGGGACTTGCAATCACATTGCCGGCGTATTGTTACGTGTAGAAAATGCAGTGAAGACGGGAGTGACGAAGAATTCATCAACAAGTCGAGATGGAATGTGCCATCCAGCAAACCACAGACTAAGGATGCAGTGGCTGTAACAGATGTTACCTGGAAAAAGGGCCATTACAGGAAAAATCCAGCCGAGGATGAAGACAAGAGGCGTAAACATTCTTTGAAACTCAACTTTACACCTTTTAACAAAAGGCAAAATGATGAATTAAGAAATACATCAAGATTGAGGAAAGACTTGTATGATTTAGTTAAAGAAGATGTCCCCAACTCGTGTTTCGCATTGACAGTGGAAAAGCGGCGCATTACCACAAAGGCAGACCCACAAATGCCTCATTCTTTCAGTGTGATTGCCAACAGACTTGACCGAGAGGCATCAAGTCAAAGGATTTCAATGACTGAATACCAATGTGATGTTCTATCAGAGGCTACTGTTGATCAGTCCAACTCAGTGGCATGGAAGGAGCACCACAAAGGAAGACTCACAGCAAGTTTGTTCCACAGAGTCAGCAGCAGAGTTGACACGTTACGGAAAGATAGCTCTGCAGACCCGACTAAGTAAGTTGAGACTATACTCCGTCAGGAAGAAAGCCATCCAACCACTGCAATGAAACATGGTCTTTCTTTAGAACCCCATGCCAAGAAAGCTTACACACATCAGATGAGAAAACATCACAAGAAGTTCAAGTCAAAGAATTCAGGACTGCTCGTTTCCTCGGCCAAGCCATACAGAGCTGCAAGCGCAGATTTGGAGATTGAGTGCCAGTGTTGCGGGAAAGGCCTTTGTGAAATAAAGTGCCACGAGTCTATCAAAGACGCTGCTCCAAGCTCTTCAAATCTGGCGTATTTACTTGAAGAAAGTGGGAAACCCAAGCTCAATAACAACCACACATACTACTGCCAGATTCAGGGACAAATGGCAATACATGGTGGCCAGTATTGTGACTTGTTTGTGTATAACATATCAACAACTTTGCCCATCTTTCCCCCATGAGTAAACTTGTTGTTGATCCCCCTACTCTGCCTTTCACGGCATACTTTCTTAAGCAGCAGCGTGGATAAAGAAATTGCCAGTTCACAAGGAGCATTTCTACGCTTTGGACGGGGGCCGGGTGTGGGGGTCTGGTTTTTGGGGGGAAGTCACTCTGTGCAGATATGAACATATACAATAACAGTCTTGCCAGATTATGGGTAAAGGGTTAGCAATCAGAAACATAATCAGTAGAATAACTCAATGAAACACTGTAGGAAAAGGGACAATGACTTATTTGATTATCTCCATATAGAAATATTGATCGGACGGGGTCTCGAACAAACGACATTCTGGTTAACGTGGTAAAATCAGAAACATCGTCTGCATACTTCTTTAGAATAGATTGCCTTGAAAGACTGAATCCCTAATTACCCTATTTTACTATCATAAAGTACCGATACGTTTCAAAGTATTTTATTCTGTCGCTCGGTTTGTTTTGGACTTAACGCTGATGTCAACAGTATTCTAGTCATTTTGATGACTTTTTCATCTGTTTTATTTTCCACGTAGAGCAATTTGGTGGGTTTGTCCAATGAGACATGTCGCATTGACTTCTTATACCATTACCAAACAATAACGACATTTGACCAGTTTGTTGGAGGCGACTTTGGAAAACGTTGTGGGAAAATGAGAAATTGCTCTTCACCAGCAATTTCTCCTTTTCCCACAATGTTTTCTCCTCTATCCGAAGATCAGTTTTCAAATTCATCGCATTCAGAAATGGCGTCTGAAACTCCTCCAGTTAGGGACTGTCTAAACTTTTTTTCAACTATTTTTGGTAAAGGGTTAAACAAACAAAAGTTTGATCTGGCCAGGTCTCAAACTTCAGACTCCAGTCTTCCAATTCATGAATGGGACAATCCAATGAACAAGTTAGCATACATTGAAAACAGTGTGTGGAAAAGGACTTGTGTAATGAGTAATGTGAACTTTTTATGCATGTGTTCAAACAATAACAAAGAAAAAAGGGAGACAACTTTGCCCATCTTTCCCCCATGAGTAAACTTGCTGTTGATCCCCCTACTCTGACTTTCACGGCATACTTTTTTAAGCAGCAGCGTGGATAAAGAAATTGCCCGTTCACAAGGAGCATTTCTACGCTTTGGACGGGGGTCGGGTGTGGGGGTCTGGTTTTTGGGGGGAAGTCACTCTGTGCGAATATGAACATATACAATAACAGTCTTGCCAGATTATGGGTAAAGGGTTAGCAATCAGAAACATAATCAGTAGAATTACTCAATGAAACACTGTAGGAAAAGGGACAATGACTTATTTGATTATCTCCATATGGAAATATTGATCGGACGGGGTCTCGAACAAACGACATTCTGGTTAACGTGGTAAAATCAGAAGCATCGTCTGCATACTTCTTTAGAATAGATTGCCTTGAAAGACTGAATCCCTAATTACCCTATTTTACTATCATAAAGTACCGATACGTTTCAAAGCATTTTATTCTGTCGCTCGGTTTGTTTGGACTTAACGCTGATGTCAACAGTATTCTAGTCATTTTGATGACTTTTTCATCTGTTTTATTTTCCACGTAGAGCAATTTGGTGGGTTTGTCCAATGAGACATGTCGCATTGACTTCTTATACCATTACCAAACAATAACGACATTTGACCAGTTTGTTGGAGGCGAACTTTGGAAAACGTTGTGGGAAAATGAGAAATTGCTCTTCACCAGCAATTTCTCCTTTTCCCACAATGTTTTCTCCTCTATCCGAAGATCAGTTTTCAAATTCATCGCATTCAGAAATGGCGTCTGAAACTCCTCCAGTTATATAGGGACTGTCTAAAATTTTTTTCAACTATTTTTGGTAAAGGGTTAAACAAACAAAAGTTTGATCTGGCCAGGTCTCAAACTTCAGACTCCAGTCTTCCAAGTCATGAATGGGACAATCCAATGAACAAGTTAGCATACATTGAAAACAGTGTGTGGAAAAGGACTTGTGTAATGAGTAATGTGAACTCTATATACATGTATGTCAAACAATAACAAAGAAAAAAGGGAGACAACTTTGCCCATCTTTCCCCCATGAGTAAACTTGCTGTTGATCCCCTTACTCTGACTTTCACGGCATACTATTTTAAGCAGCAGCGTGCATAAAGAAATTGCCCGTTCACAAGGAGCAGTTCTACGCTTTGGACGGGGGTCGGGTGTGGGGGTCTGGTTTTTGGGGGGAAGTCACTCTGTGCGGATATGAACATATACAATAACAGTCTTGCCAGATTATGGGTAAAGGGTTAGCAATCAGAAACATAATCAGTAGAATTACTCAATGAAACACTGTAGGAAAAGGGACAATGACTTATTTGATTATCTCCATATAGAAATATTGATCGGACGGGGTCTCGAACAAACGACATTCTGGTTAACGTGGTAAAATCAGAAACATTGTCTGCATACTTCTTTAGAATAGATTGCCTTGAAAGACTGAATCCCTAATTACCCTATTTTACTATCATAAAGTACTGATATGTTTCAAAGTATTTTATTCTGTCGCACGGTTTGTTTTGGACTTAACGCTGATGTCAACAGTATTCTAGTCATTTTGATGACTTTTCCATCTGTTTTATTTTCCACGTAGAGCAATTTGGTGGGTTTGTCCAATGAGACATGTCGCATTGACTTCTTATACCATTACCAAACAATAACGACATTTGACCAGTTTGTTGGAGGCGAATTTGGAAAACGTTGCGGGAAAATGAGATATTGCTCTTCACCAGCAATTTCTCCTTTTCCCACAATGTTTTCTCCTCTATCCGAAGGTCAGTTTTCAAATTCATCGCATTCAGAAATGGCGTCTGAAACTCCTCCAGTTAGGGACTGTCTAAACTTTTTTTCAACTATTTTTGGTAAAGGGTTAAACAAACAAAAGTTTGATCTGGCCAGGTCTCAAACTTCAGACTCCAGTCTTCCAAGTCATGAATGGGACAATCCAATGAACAAGTTAGCATACGTTGAAAACAGTGTGTGGAAAAGGACTTGTGTAATGAGTAATGTGAACTCTTATGCATGCATTCAAACAATAACAAAGAAAAAAGGGAGACAACTTTGCCCATCTTTCCCCCATGAGTAAACTTGCTGTTGATCCCCCTACTCTGACTTTCACGGCATACTTTTTTAAGCAGCAGCGTGGATAAAGAAATTGCCAGTTCACAAGGAGCATTTCTACGCTTTGGACGGGGGTCGGGTGTGGGGGTCTGGTTTTGGGGGAAAAGTCACTCTGTGCGGATATGAACATATACAATAACAGTCTTGCCAGATTATGGGTAAAGGGTTAGCAATCAGAAACATAATCAGTAGAATTACTCAATGAAACACTGTAGGAAAAGGGACAATGACTTATTTGATTATCTCCATATAGAAATATTGATCGGACGGGGTCTCGAACAAACGACATTCTGGTTAACGTGGTAAAATCAGAAACATCGTCTGCATACTTCTTTAGAATAGATTGCCTTGAAAGACTGAATCCCTAATTACCCTATTTTACTACCATAAAGTACCGATACGTTTCAAAGTATTTTATTCTGTCGCTCGGTTTGTTTGGTACTTAACGCTGATGTCAACAGTATTCTAGTCATTTTGATGACTTTTTCATCTGTTTTATTTTCCACGTAGAGCAATTTGGTGGGTTTGTCCAATGAGACATGTCGCATTGACTTCTTATACCATTACCAAACAATAACGACATTTGACCAGTTTGTTGGAGGCGAATTTGGAAAACGTTGTGGGAAAATGAGAAATTGCTCTTCACCAGCAATTTCTCCTTTTCCCACAATGTTTTCTCCTCTATCCGAAGATCAGTTTTCAAATTCATCGCATTCAGAAATGGCGTCTGAAACTCCTCCAGTTAGGGACTGTCTAAACTTTTTTTCAACTATTTTTGGTAAAGGGTTAAACAAACAAAAGTTTGATCTGGCCAGGTCTCAAACTTCAGACTCCAGTCTTCCAAGTCATGAATGGGACAATCCAATGAACAAGTTAGCATACATTGAAAACAGTGTGTGGAAAAGGACTTGTGTAATGAGTAATGTGAACTCTTTATGCATGCATTCAAACAATAACAAAGAAAAAAGGGAGACAACTATGCCCATCTTTCCCCCATGAGTAAACTTGCTGTTGATCCCCCTACTCTGACTTTCACGGCATACTATTTTAAGCAGCAGCGTGGATAAAGAAATTGCCCAGTTCACAAGGAGCATTTCTACGCTTTGGACGGGGGTCGGGTGTGGGGGTCTGGTTTTGGGGGGAAAGTCACTCTGTGCGGATATGAACATATTCAATAACAGTCTTGCCAGATTATCGGTAAAGGGTTAGCAATCAGAAACATAATCAGTAGAATTACTCAATGAAACACTGTAGGAAAAGGGACAATGACTTATTTGATTATCTCCATATAGAAATATTGATCGGACGGGGTCTCGAACAAACGACATTCTGGTTAACGTGGTAAAATCAGAAACATCGTCTGCATACTTCTTTAGAATAGATTGCCTTGAAAGACTGAATCCCTAATTACCATATTTTACTATCATAAAGTACTGATACGTTTCAAAGTATTTTATTCTGTCGCTCGGTTTGTTTGGGACTTAACGCTGATGTCAACAGTATTCTAGTCATTTTGATGACTTTTTCATCTGTTTTATTTTCCACGTAGAGCAATTTGGTGGGTTTGTCCAATGAGACATGTCGCATTGACTTCTTATACCATTACCAAACAATAACGACATTTGACCAGTTTGTTGGAGGCGAATTTGGAAAACGTTGTGGGAAAATGAGAAATTGCTCTTCACCAGCAATTTCTCCTTTTCCCACAATGTTTTCTCCTCTATCCGAAGATCAGTTTTCAAATTCATCGCATTCAGAAATGGCGTCTGAAACTCCTCCAGTTAGGGACTGTCTAAACTTTTTTTCAACTATTTTTGGTAAAGGGTTAAACAAACAAAAGTTTGATCTGGCCAGGTCTCAAACTTCAGACTCCATTCTTCCAAGTCATGAATGGGACAATCCAATGAACAAGTTAGCATACATTGAAAACTATGTGTGGAAAAGGACTTGTGTAATGAGTAATGTTAACCTTTAATGCATGTGTTCAAACAATAACAAAGAAAAAAGGGAGACAACTTTGCCCATCTTTCCCTCATGAGTAAACTTGTTGTTGATCCCCCTACTCTGACTTTCACGGCATACTTTTTTAAGCAGCAGCGTGGATAAAGAAATTGCCAGTTCACAAGGAGCATTTCTACGCTTTGGACGGGGGTCGGGTGTGGGGGTCTGGTTTTTGGGGGGAAGTCACTCTGTGTGGATATGAACATATATACAATAACAGTCTTGCCAGATTATGGGTAAAGGGTTAGCAATCAGAAACATAATAATCAGTAGAATTACTCAATGAAAACACTGTAGGAAAAGGGACAATGACTTATTTGATTATCTCCATATAGAAATATTGATCGGACGGGGTCTCGAACAAACGACATTCTGGTTAACGTGGTAAAATCAGAAACATCGTCTGCATACTTCTTTAGAATAGATTGCCTTGAAAGACTGAATCCCTAATTACCCTATTTTACTATCATAAAGTACCGATACGTTTCAAAGTATTTCATTCTGTCGCTCGGTTTGTTTTGGACTTAACGCTGATGTCAACAGTATTCTAGTCATTTTGATGACTTTTTCATCTGTTTTATTTTCCACGTAGAGCAATTTGGTGGGTTTGTCCAATGAGACATGTCGCATTGACTTCTTATACCATTACCAAACAATAACGACATTTGACCAGTTTGTTGGAGGCGAATTTGGAAAACGTTGCGGGAAATAGAGATATTGCTCTTCACCAGCAATTTCTCCTTTTCCCACAATGTTTTCTCCTCTATCCGAAGTTCAGTTTTCAAATTCATCGCATTCAGAAATGGCGTCTGAAACTCCTCCAGTTAGGGACTCTCTAAACTATTTCTCAACTATTTTTGGTAAAGGGTTAAACAAAAGTTTGATCTGGCCAGGTCTCAAACTTCAGACTCCAGTCTTCCAAGTCATGAATGGGACAATCCACGGAACAAGTTAGCATACATTGAAAACAGTGTGTGGAAAAGGACTTGTGTAATGAGTAATGTGAACTCTATATATACATGTATGTCAAACAATAACAAAGAAAAAAAGGGAGGCAACTTTGCCCATCTTTCCCCCATGAGTAAACTTGCTGTTGATCCCCCTACTCTGACTTACACGGCATACTTTTTTAAGCAGCAGCGTGGATAAAGAAATTGCCAGTTCACAAGGAGCATTTCTACGCTTTGGACGGGGGTCGGGTGTGGGGGTCTGGTTTTTGGGGGGAAGTCACTCTGTGCGGATATGAACATATACAATAACAGTCTCGCCAGATTATGGGTAAAGGGTTAGCAATCAGAAACATAATCAGTAGAATTACTCAATGAAACACTGTAGGAAAATGGACAATGACTTATTTGATTATCTCCATATAGAAATATTGATCGGACCGGGTCTCGAACAAACGACATTCTGGGTAACGTGGTAAAATCAGAAACGTCGTCTGCATACTTCTTTAGAATAGATTGCCTTGAAAGACTGAATCCCTAATTACCATATTTTACTATCACAAAGTACCGATACGTTTCAAGGAATTTTATTCTGTCGCTCGGTTTGTTTGGGACTTAACGCTGATGTCAACAGTATTCTAGTCATTTTGATGACTTTTTCATCTGTTTTATTTTCCACGTAGAGCAATTTGGTGGGTTTGTCCAATGAGACATGTCGCATTGACTTCTTATACCATTACCAAACAATAACGACATTTAACCAGTTTGTTGGAGGCGACTTTGGAAAACAATGTGGGAAAATGAGAAATTGCTCTTCAACAGCAATTCTCCTTTTCCCACAATGTTTCCTGCTCTATCCCAAGATTATTTTTCAAATTCATCGCATTTAGAAATGGCGTCTGAAACTCTTCCAGTTAGGGACTCTCTAAACTATTTCTCAACTATTTTTGGTAAAGGGTTAAACAAACAAAAGTTTGATCTGGCCAGGTCTCAAACTTCAGACTCCAGTCTTCCAAGTCATGAATGGGACAAACCAATGAACAAGTTAGCATACATTGAAAACAGTGTGTGGAAAAGGACTTGTGTAATGAGTAATGTGAATTTTTAATGCATGTGTTCAAACAATAACAAAGAAAAAAGGGAGACAACTATGCCCATCTTTCCCTCATGAGTAAACTCGTTGTTGATCCCCCTACTCTGACTTTCACGGCATACTTTCTTAAGCAGCAGCGTGGATAGAAATTGCCAGTTCACAAGGAGCATTTCTACGCTTTGGACGGGGGTTGGGTGTAGGGGTCTGGTTTTGGGGGAAAAGTCACTCTGTGCGGATATGAACATATACAATAACAGTCTTGCCAGATTATGGGTAAAGGGTTAGCAATCAGAAACATAATCAGTAGAATTACTCAATGAAACACTGTAGGAAAAGGGACAATGACTTATTTGATTATCTCCATATAGAAATATTGATCGGACGGGGTCTCGAACAAACGACATTCTGGTTAACGTGGTAAAATCAGAAACATCGTCTGCATACTTCTTTAGAATAGATTGCCTTGAAAGACTGAATCCCTAATTACCCTATTTTATTATCATAAAGTACCGATACGTTTCAAAGTATTTTATTCTGTCGCTCGGTTGGTTTTGGACTTAACGCTGATGTCAACAGTATTCTAGTCATTTTGATGACTTTTCCATCTGTTTTATTTTCCACGTAGAGCAATTTGGTGGGTTTGTCCAATGAGACATGTCGCATTGACTTCTTATACCATTACCAAACAATAACGACATTTGACCAGTTTGTTGGAGGCGAATTTGGAAAACGTTGCGGGAAAATGAGATATTGCTCTTCACCAGCAATTTCTCCTTTTCCCACAATGTTTTCTCCTCTATCCGAAGATCAGTTTTCAAATTCATCGCATTCAGAAATGGCGTCGAAAACTCCTCCAGTTAGGGACTGTCTAAACTTTTTTTCAACTATTTTTGGTAAAGGGTTAAACAAACAAAAGTTTGATTTGGCCAGGTCTCAAACTTCAGACTCCAGTCTTCCAAGTCATGAATGGAACAATCCAATGAACAAGTTAGCATACATTGAAAACAGTGTGTGGAAAAGGACTTGTGTAATGAGTAATGTTAACTCTATATACATGTATGTCAAACAATAACAAAGAAAAAAGGGAGACAACTTTGCCCATCTTTCCCTCATGAGTAAACTTGTTGTTGATCCCCCTACTCTGACTTTCACGGCATACTATTTTAAGCAGCAGCGTGGATAAAGAAATTGCCCGTTCACAAGGAGCATTTCTACGCTTTGGACGGTGTGGGGGTCTGGCTTTTGGGGGGAAGTCACTCTGTGCGGATATGAACATATACAATAACAGTCTTGCCAGATTATGGGTCAAGGGTTAGCAATCAGACACATAATCAGTAGAATTACTCAATGAAACACTGTAGGAAAAGGGACAATGACTTATTTGATTATCTCCATATAGAAATATTGATCGGACGGGGTCCCTAACAAACGACATTCTGGTTAACGTGGTAAAATCAGAAACATCGTCTGCATACTTCTTTAGAATAGATTGCCTTGAAAGACTGAATTCCTAATTACCCTATTTTACTATCATAAAGTACCGATACGTTTCAAAGTATTTTATTCTGTCGCTCGGTTTGTTTGGGACTTAACGCTGATGTCAACAGTATTCTAGTCATTTTGATGACTTCATCATCTGTTTTATTTTCCACGTAGAGCAATTTGGTGGGTTTGTCCAATGAGACATGTCGCATTGACTTCTTATACCATTACCAAACAATAACGACATTTGACCAGTTTGTTGGAGGCGACTTTGGAAAAACGTTGTGGGAAAAATGAGAAATTGCTCTTCACCAGCAATTTCTCCTTTTCCCACAATGTTTTCTCCTCTATCCGAAGATCAGTTTTCAAATTCATCGCATTCAGAAATGGCGTCTGAAACTCCTCCAGTTAGGGACTGTCTAAACCTTTTTTCAACTATTTTTGGTAAAGGGTTAAACAAAAAAAAGTTTGATCTGGCCAGGTCTCAAACTTCAGACTCCAGTCTTCCAAGTCATGAATGGGACAATCCAATGAACAAGTTAGCATACATTGAAAACAGTGTGTGAAAAAAGGACTTGTGTAATGAGTAATGTGAACTCTTTTATGCATGCATTCAAACAATAACAAAGAAAAAAGGGAGACAACATTGCCCATCTTTCCCCCATGAGTAAACTTGCTGTTGATCCCCCTACTCTGACTTTCACGGCATACTATTTTAAGCAGCAGCGTGGATAAAGAAAATGCCTATTCACAAGGAGCATTTCTACGCTTTGGACGGGGTCGGGTGTGGGGGTCTGGTTTTTTTGGGGAAAGTCACTCTGTGCGGATATGAACATATACAATAACAGTCTTGCCAGATTATGGGTAAAGGGTTAGCAATCAGAAACATAATCAGTAGAATTACTCAATGAAACACTGTAGGAAAAGGGACAATGACTTATTTGATTATCTCCATATAGAAATATTGATCTGACGGGGTCTCAAACAAACGACATTCTGGTTAACGTGGTAAAATCAGAAACATCGTCTGCATACTTCTTTAGAATAGATTGCCTTGAAAGACTGAATCCCTAATTACCATATTTTACTATCATAAAGTAACGATACGTTTAAAAGTATTTTATTCTGTCGCTCGGTTTGTTTGGGACTTAACGCTGATGTCAACAGTATTCTAGCCATTTTGATGACTTTGTCATCTGTTTTATTTTCCACGTAGAGCAATTTGGTGGGTTTGTCCAATGAGACATGTCGCATAGAATTCTTATACCATTACCAAACAATAACGACATTTGACCAGTTTGTTGGAGGCGAATTTGAAAAACGTTGTGGGAAAATGAGAAATTGCTCTTCACCAGCAATTTCTCCTTTTCCCACAATGTTTCCTCCTCTATCCGAAGATCAGTTTTCAAATTCACCGCATTCAGAAATGGCGTCTGAAACTCCTCCAGTTATATAGGGACTGTCTAAACTTTTTTTCAACTATTTTTGGTAAAGGGTTAAACAAACAAAAGTTTTATCTGGCCAGGTCTCAAACTTCAGACTCCAGTCTTCCAAGTCATGAATGGGACAATCCAATGAACAAGTTAGCATACATTGAAAACAGTGTATGGAAAAGGACTTGTGTAATGAGTAATGTGAACTCTTTTATGCATGCATTCAAACAATAACAAAGAAAAAAAGGGAGACAACTTTGCCTATCTTTCCCCCATGAGTAAACTTGCTGTTGATCCCCCTACTCTGACTTTCACGGCATACTATTTTAAGCAGCAGCGTGAATAAAGAAATTGCCTATTCACAAGCAGCATTTCTACGCTTTGGACGGGGTAGGGTGTGGGGGTCTGGTTTTTGGGGGGAAAAGTCACTCTGTGCGGATATGAACATATACAATAACAGTCTTGCAAGATTATGGGTAAAGGGTTAGCAATCAGAAACATAATCAGTAGAATTACTCAATGAAACACTGTAGGAAAAGGGACAATGACTTATTTGATTATCTCCATATAGAAATATTGATCGGACGGGGTCTCGAACAAACGACATTCTGGTTAACGTGGTAAAAATCAGAAACATCGTCTGCATACTTCTTTAGAATAGATTGCCTTGAAAGACTGAATCCCTAATTACCCTATTTTACTACCATAAAGTACCGATATGTTTCAAAGTATTTTATTCTGTCGCTCGGTTTGTTTGGTACTTAACGCTGATGTCAACAGTACTTTAGCCATTTTGATGACTTTTTCATCTGTTTTATTTTCCACGTAGAGCAATTTGGTGGGTTTGTCCAATGAGACATGTCGCATTGACTTTTTATACCATTACCAAACAATAACGACATTTGACCAGTTTGTTGGAGGCGACTTTGGAAAACGTTGTAGGAAAATGAGAAATTGCTCTTCACCAGCAATTTCTCCTTTTCCCACAATGTCTTCTCCTCTATCCGAAGATCAGTTTTCAAATTCATCGCATTCAGAAATGGCGTCTGAAACTCCTCCAGTTGTATAGGGACTGTCTAAACTTTTTTTCAACTATTTTTGGTAAAGGGTTAAACAAACAAAAGTTTGATCTGGCCAGGTCTCAAACTTCAGACTCCAGTCTTCCAAGTCATGAATGGGACAATCCAATGAACAAGTTAGCATACATTGAAAACAGTGTGTGGAAAAGGACTTGTGTAATGAGTAATGTGAACTCTTCATGCATGAATTCAAACAATAACAAAGAAAAAAGGGAGACAACATTGCCCATCTTTCCCCCATGAGTAAACTTGCTGTTGATCCCCCTACTCTGACTTTCACGGCATACTTTTTTAAGCAGCAGCGTGGATGAAGAAATTGCCAGTTCACAAGGAGCATTTCTACGCTTTGGACGGGGGTCGGGTGTGGGGGTCTGGTTTTTGGGGGGATGTCACTCTGAGCGGATATGAACATATACAATAACAGTCTTGCCAGATTATGGGTAAAGGGTTAGCAATCAGAAACATTATCAGTAGAATTACTCAATGAAACACTGTAAGAAAAGGGACAATGACTTATTTGATTATCTCCATATAGAAATATTGATCGGACGGGGTCTCGAACAAACGACACTTTGGTTAACGTGGTAAAATCAGAAACATCGTCTGCATACTTCTTTAGAATAGATTGCCTTGAAAGACTGAATCCCTAATTACCCTATTTTACTACCATAAATTACCGATACGAATCAAAGTATTTTATTCTGTCGCTCGGTTTGTTTGGTACTTAACGCTGATGTCAACAGTATTCTAGCAATTTTGATGACTTTTTCATCTGTTTTATTTTCCACGTAGAGCAATTTGGTGGGTTTGTCCAATGAGACATGTCGCATTGACTTCTTATACCATTACTAAACAATAACGACATTTGACCAGTTTGTTGGAGGCGACTTTGGAAAACGTTGTGGGAAAATGAGAAATTGCTCTTTACCAGCAATTTCTCCTTTTTCCACAATGTTTTCTCCTCTATCCGAAGATCAGTTTTCAAATTCATCGCATTCAGAAATGGCGTCTGAAACTCCTCCAGTTAGGGATTGTCTAAACTTTTTTTCAACTATTTTTGGTAAAGGGTTAAACAAACAAAAGTTTGATCTGGCCAGGTCTCACACTTCGGACTCCAGTCTTCCAAGTCATGAATGGGACAATCCAATGAACAAGTTAGCATACATTGAAAACAGTGCGTGGAAAAGGACCTGTGTAATGAGTAATGTGAACTCTTCATGCATGCATTCAAACAATAACAAAGAACAAAAGGAGACAACTTTGCCCATCTTTCCCCCATGAGTAAACTTGCTGTTGATCCCCCTACTCTGACTTTCATGGCATACTATTTTAAGCAGCAGCGTGGATAAAGAAATTGCCCGTTCACAAGGAGCATTTCTACGCTTTGGACGGGGGTCGGGTGTGGGGTCTGGTTTTTGGGGGGAAGTCACTCTGTGCGGATATGAACATATACAATAACAGTCTTGCCAGATTATGGGTAAAGGGTTAGCAATCAGAAACATAATCAGTAGAATTACCCAATGAAACACTGTAGGAAAAGGGACAATGACTTATTTGATTATCTCCATATGGAAATATTGATCGGATGGGTTCTCGAACAAACGACATTCTGGTTAATGTGGTAAAATCAGAAGCATCGTCTGCATACTTCTTTAGAATAGATTGCCTTGAAAGACTGAATCCCTAATTACTCTATTTTACTATCATAAAGTACCGATACGTTTCAAAGTATTTTATTCTGTCGCTCGGTTTGTTTGCGACTTAACGCTGATGTCAACACTATTCTAGTCATTTTGATGACTTTTTCATCTGTTTTATTTTCCACGTAGAGCAATTTGATGGGTTGAACCAATGAGACATGTCGCATTGACTTCTTATACCATTACCAAACAATAACGACATTTGACCAGTTTGTTGGAGGCGACTTTGGAAAACGTTGTGGGAAAATGAGAAATTGCTCTTCACCAGCAAATTCTCCTTTTCCCACAATGTTTTCTCCTCTATCCGAAGATCAGTTTTCAAATTCATCGCATTCAGAAATGGCGTCTGAAACTCCTCCAGTTAGGACTGTCTAAACTTTTTTTCAACTATTTTTGGTAAAGGGTTGAACAAACAAAAGTTTGATCTGGCCAGGTCTCAAACTTCAGACTCCAGTCTTCCAAGTCATGAATGGACAATCCAATGAACAAGTTAGCATACATTGAAAACAGTGTGTGGAAAAGGACTTGTGTAATGAGTAATGTGAACTCTTAATGCATGTATTCAAAACAATAACAAAGAAAAAAGGGAGACAACTTTGCCCATCTTTCCCCCATGAGTAAACTTGCTGTTGATCCCTCTACTCTGACTTTCACGGCATACTATTTTAAGCAGCAGCGTGGATAAAGAAATTGCCAGTTCACAAGGAGCATTTCTACGCTTTGGACGGGGGTCGGGTGTGGGGGTCTGGTTTTGGGGGAAAAGTCACTCTGTGCGGATATGAACATATACAATAACAGTCTTGCCAGATTATGGGTAAAGGGTTAGCAATCAGAAACATAATCAGAAGAATTACTCAATGAAACACTGTAGGAAAAGGGACAATGACTTGTTTGATTATCTCCATATAGAAATATTGATCGGACGGGGTCTCGAACAAACGACATTCTGGTTAACGTGGTAAAATCAGAAACATCGTCTGCATAATACTTTAGAATAGATTGCCTTGAAAGACTGAATCCCTAATTACCCTATTTTACTATCATAAAGTACCGATACTGTTCAAAGTATTTTATTCTGTCGCTCGGTTTGTTTTGGACTTAACGCTGATGTCAACAGTATTCTAGTCATTTTGATGACTTTTCCATCCGTTTTATTTTCCACGTAGAGCAATTTGGTGGGTTTGTCCAATGAGACATGTCGCATTGACTTCTTATACCATTACCAAACAATAACGACAATTGACCAGTTTGTTGGAGGCGACTTTGGAAAAACGTTGAGGGAAAATGAGAAATTGCCTTCACCAGCAATTTCTCCTTTTCCCACAATGTTTTCTGCTCTATCCCAAGATTATTTTTCAAATTCATCGTATTTAGAAATGGCGTCTGAAACTCTTCCAGTTAGGGACTCTCTAAACTATTTCTCAACTATTTTGGTAAAGGGTTAAACAAACAAAAGTTTGATCTGGCCAGGTCTCAAACTTCAGACTCCAGTCTTCAAAGTCCAAGTCAAACCTATGAATGGGACAATCCAATGAACAAGTTAGCATACATTGAAAACAGTGTGTGGAAAAAAACTTGTGTAATGAGTAATGTGAACTCTATATACATGTATGTCAAACAATAACAAAGAAAAAAGGGAGACAACTTTGCCCATCTTTCCCTCATGAGTAAACTTGTTGTTGATCCCCCTACTCTGACTTTCACGGCATACTTTTTTAAGCAGCAGCGTGGATGAAGAAATTGCCAGTTCACAAGGAGCATTTCTACGCT